>OZ038506.1:92509992-92617492 GCA_964036315.1 Acanthosepion esculentum | reverse complement strand
TATGTCAAAGAGCGTGCAAAGAATCAACAGTAGCATCCACAAGCCTTCAGCGTATTTCACTGCAAGCTTTTTCTTCCACTTTGTGTGTACAGAGACATCCATTTGCATGCGCACGCGTAACCAGATTCAATCACACCCTTGTGATGCATCACCATTGTCATAGGCCACTTGCTCCCCGATTCTCAATAAGAATATTTTTCTCGATTCTTGCTGTTTCTAAATTTATGCGTGCCAAGCACCACTCGAGAGGCAAGGACGAAATTATTATGTTTTCTTCAATCTATTGCAGTCTCTGGGAAACTTCCCTGAGTCGATGCCGTCACAGTGGTTCCGATGACGTCACCATTTAAGCCTGACGTCATTCGCGGAAAAGTGATGGAATGGAAGAGACGTACAACCGTAAGAACCAACATTATTATTATCATTATTATTATTATTATTATTATTATTGTGACGAAATTTGCAACTACGCGCAACAGGTGAAGCCATTGAATTGAAATGATAAAAATCATTTTAATGGCGTCGAGACTCCCAGCTTTTGTCTGTTCCAGGCAACAAATTTTAATATAATTGGAAACAGACATTGTTCTCACAAATAAATAACAATCATTTCCCAAATAATGATATTGCTAGTAATAATAAAAATACTTCAAGCTGAATTTGTCAAATTTCACAATCTATTGTTTTAAATGGGGAAATAAAGATTAAAAGATCTTGTTTATCTTCCATATTAGCCTCTAAAACGTTTTAGCACACCAGATATTAGCCCCCTTAGATTAATTTATCTAGCCTCATACTCTGTGAGTGTAAGTCCTATATGTATGTAAGGTCACAACTTCACCACACTAGATATTGTTGCCAGTCTTCCCTGCTATTAACTCCTAATTAGCAGGGGATAGATCCATACCTATATAATAGTATTTTTATTTTTATAAAAAAACAAAAAAAAACAGGCGCAACGGTTTCGACTGAAAGTTGAACTCCGCTCGTCGATTTGGGCGGCGTAACCACTACGCTATAATTACTTCCTATCCTCATATTGTAAACAAACATTTTTTTGCATAAACGGATGCAAAATGAAATAGGCTTTCTAATAGTTAGATTCTATAAACTTAACCTATCCTCATATTCTGAGCACACATATTTTCATAAATACTAAAATTAAATAAAATTTGTTAAACGAAAATAAATACGTAAAATAAAGTTGTTTTATTGATGGTAAATCACTTACGACTGAGTAGTGAGTTCGATCCTCACTGGGTGCTCCATACTTTCGGCTTTGTGCCACATCTAAGCCAGCTTAGAAAATCCTTATATTACATTTCATTTTTTTTTAATATAAAATATACTCAGAATATGAAAATAGATAAAGAAAACTGAGGTAATTTCGTCCTTGGTACGCAGAAAACTTTTGGGGCGCTAAAATGGAAGGTAAACATTATTTTAATAAAGGAGGGGAAAATAAATATTATGCGAACACATGGTCTAGTGAATAAAAGCTTTGGTTGAAGTAATCCAGTGACTTGACCCAAAGAGTTGTGAGCTCAATACCTGGGAGAGGTGAAGAAAATCTTGGTGACGGAAATAACTGAAATTGAGATATCAAGAAAAGCGTGGAACTAGAACAGTCTAGTAGACTAAATAAAGAGTTCGATCGAAATTCCAACGTATACCACCGAGAGAAAGGCCGGAGCATACAACGGCCAGAACATCATGAATATCACAATAAAGATGAGGACAACAGTCCGAACAATGTAAATAGTGTAAATCTTAAAGGCATACTAGTGATAGAATATAACAGTGGTGGAAAAACGCGGCTAACGAGCCACATGCGGCTCTTTGGCATTTTGGCTCGGAAAAATATGTTGGTTGAGCCCATGTTCTTCACGACATCTATTGATATGAGATAGAGAAGAAAAATGAAGGCTTTAGAATTATTTATTACATATGAGCTTCAATCTCATTGCAGTAAAACATAGAGTTCTTGTTTAATAAAAAATATTTAAGAATTTAAATGCTAATGTTAAGATATGAGTGAAGTATTAATTTCTACAAGACGGAATGGTGGGTGACAGAGTAATTAAAGAAATCCCAGGTCAGCAGTGGTTACAGAAACGAATATGCGGATAGCGTAGCGGTTAACGGAGCGGAAATTGAGATTGGCGTGTCGAGATCAAGTTCCAGACGAGGCGTTTGTAGACGCGTTCGCAAAAATAGCACTGGAAGTCCATCTCTTCTCCCTCTTCCATCTCGCGGTTAATAGCAGAGAAGACTGAGTTGGCAAGCAGTTTAAGAGAAGGAAAACACTGAATACAAAATCGGTTGAGTGTGAGACAAGTGATTCTAGGCCATCAAAGAACACTTTTGCTACCGAAAACGCAGCAGTATGTTTAGCGTGGTGAAATTGTAGCTCTATATTACATTGGGGAGTGTCTACAGGGTGATGTAACCAGAAGCAGGTGGTATTACTCCCGGCCATTGAATACAGAAGTACAAGACCTCACACCTGCATCCGGTATTGCAAGAGTGACAACGAATATGTTGGAGATATAGTTATATAAACAACAACCCTAAAGATTATTGAGCCATCTTGCAGACAGCTTGCTCATCCCAAAGATCTCAGTTAAAACAGTATGGATCGAACCAGAACTAATGCCTAAAGACTTAGCTATCTCCTGAACAGTAAGACGCCTATCATCCAATGATATACGTTGAATGGCATCAACTTGTTCATCTCAGTGATTGAAGTTTTTGATGACCTGACCGAGGGTCATCTTCTGTGCTGTCCGTGCCCCGCTTGAATTTTGCAACCCACTTCACAGTTGTATAGGAAGAGAAGAGATCAGCAAGTCGAACTATAGACCTGGAGCCGACAACGGTACTCGCACCATAGGCTGGCTGAGAGTAACTGACGAAATATTGGACTGAAAAAATTGTTGCCTGAAGCCTCTTCTTCATCTGTGAGAAGATTGTCCAGTATTCATTTATATCTAAGAGGACAGGTGTTATATAGTGGTACTTAATATTTCGTCTATATTTTGTAAGGCACCTTTCACTCTTCCAAGGTGCCTTCGTACTAATATATCGGGGGGAATAAAATGCTAAGTCTCGTGTTATCATTTAATCGGCACTCCCACTTGTAATGACACCGAATCTATTTAGGATGTGGACGATCATGGCTCTCTACATCTTCCTGTCTCGAAGCAACGTTTGACTAAATATCGTTTTTCTTTGTCCTCGTTCTACGGTCCGTTCACTCATCAGATAGGTTACTCTTTGTTTCCCTCACCTCCCTTTCCTTCGATATCTCCCGTGAGTGTTAAATTCTCAAACCCTATTTCCTCATTATGTATCCAACAAAGTTCAATTTTCTCTTTCTATTTGTAAGTATATGTGTCATTTTAGTTCGCATTCGTTATATTTTCCCGCTTGCTCACGTTATCAGATCATGGTAGGCTCAGCATTTGTCTGGAGAATATCACATATCATCAGTGAGGAAATTGTTCAGCATTCAATGTCATAAAGAATAGTTACGACGTAGCAATTCCGCATTTTTCTTTGTTTATAACGAGATTTTCTTATCCCTTAATACTCTGCTTAGTTTCTGAATGGCGTCTTTCGCTATTTCAATGCACTTTCGGATGTGTGTGTCACATATTCTGTCGTTGCTACGAGGATTATTCAAAACATGTCTAAGCCTCATCCTACCATAGCCGAACATGTTTGTTGAGGCAACACACTACCATTTCTTATTAAACTACAAAATAACTAATTCAGATTACTGTCTTAATTTCTGTGCCGGTGAGGCCCCTAGAAAACTGAGAGATATGTGTCAAATCTAAAAATGGACAAGACAGAGGTCTGAGCTATCATAAAGTATCTGGAAAAGAAAGGTATGAAACCCAATGAAATCCATGACGACATGGTACAGACACTTGTTGATGTCTCCCCTTATAATACAACTGTGAAAAAATCGGTTGTGAAATTCAATTTGGATGACAGACGTTTTGCTGTTGAGCAGATCGCTAACTGAGATTTTGGAGATAAACAAGATGTCTGCATGATGGGTTCCAAGAATATTTACACCAGAGCAGAAGCTGAAAAAGTTTTGACATTTTCAGAACACTTCTGGCTCGCTTCCAAAATGATCCTGAGAATTTCCACCGCAGATTAGTAACAACATGAAACCTGAATTCGCTAATTCGAACCTGAATTCAAAGCAAACCATGGAAACACTCTGGTTCTCCACCCACGAAGTAGTTCAAGCAGACAGCGTCTATTGTCAAGATGATGGCTTTTGTTTTGTTTTTGTTTTTGTTTTTTGGTGGGTGGGGGGTTCTGAAGCCTTACTAATGATAGACTACCTGGAAAAGGGAAAAACTGTTAATGGACAGTACTATGCACCAGAATTAAGACAACTGAAAGAAGCAATCAAATCTAAATGCAGAGGAAAGCTGAGGATAGATGTGATCTTGCGCCAGGATAACGCAGCCGTTCATCCTGCTCAGATTGATTTAGCTGAAGTAGCCATCCGTGGCTTTGAATTGTTACCCCATCCTCCCTACTCACCAGACATAGCTCCATCTGACTTCTTGTTTCTAAACTTAAATCCCACCTGCGTTGTCGCCATTTTGGAAACAATGGTGAGATCATACGAGCTTTAGAACAGTTTTTGGAGGACCAGGATGCTTGGCACCTTCTTCCGTGATGGGATTGCGATGCTTAAGCATCGTTGGACCGAGTGCGTTGATGTTAAGGGGGATTATATTGAAATATTGAGAAATACTGTCTTCTTTCTTCTTCTCCGTGAAGCTTAGAACATTTTGAACGATTCTCATGCACTATTCAAATAGTTAAACTTCCATAACTTTCTATCTTTTGTAGCTCTTAACAATATTTGTCTTTTCCTACCCTCTCTGATCTGCTATCCATTTACACAATCTTGTTAGGTATGTTACTCGCCTTTTCTCCCTGTCCATCTTGACTTTAGTATGTCCTGTGAGTGTTAAATTTTCCAAACCGTCTTTCTTCATTATGTGCCAAAAAACATTTTTCTCGGGATAAGTGTCCATTTTGTTTCCATTTTCCTTAAAATCTCCTCGGCCCTCACATGTTCCAGCCATGGTATTCTGTATAGAATGATAACCTTGAAAGAATTTCAAACTGAACCCTATATTTAATTGTTGTGGATTCCGGGATGATACCCGGTATCAAATAATAACAAACGCCAAGAATTAATATAGGAAAATAAATGTATTAACGTAATAATACAAACTGGTAATACAGGTTAGTAGCAAAATAAATATATACAGTCTTTGATATCGACGTATCGCTCTATGACTTCCTCCTGAGTCTACGTGCTTGTTACTATGACTCTTGTGCTACCCTCCTCTATTACTACTCAACCGACTCAACGTTCTACTACTACTACTGTGCGACTTGACTTGACTTGACTCCTACTGTTCGGGTATTCACTGGCAGTAGTATATGTATACTCTGGGTGAGTCCATTTGTGTAAAAAGGGGAGACCCCTCAACAGCCCCTCCTTAAATCCTTTTAGGGGGAGTTAGTATTTCTTTCTCTTATGGTCGATAATCAGAGGTTCGGTAGATTTTCTCTTCCTGTTTGCCCTTCTAATTTCTGTGTCTTCCTGAGGTCTTTGAATCTCATTTCGTATTTGGTCAATATATCTTCTGTTGGTAGACTTTTCGCCTTGTACTGTGTATATCACATTTCCTAGTCTGTTAATTTTTGTACCAGGTTCGAATGATCTCTTGAGTACTATAGGTGTATGCCTGTTCTTGTTCTGCAATAACTTATCATACACACACCGTATTCACGTCTCGCTTCTTTTTTACTGCTGGTTGGACATTTTCTTTTAATTCAATTCTATTCTTCAATTTTGAGGTGGAACGATTACATCGAATAAATTACTAGGTCTACAGTTAGGGAAGTAGCTTCAATGTGTCGTGCTAGACAGTATTTTTCACCAGAATCTGTCTTACATCTTTTTTTTTCTTTTAATTGGTATCACCCCATGAAAAGCAGTAAAGTCACTAAGACACAAGGGGTTACAGTGCGTGGAAGAATTACGAACAGAAACATTAATAATGAGCGAGAAGAGGAAAGAGTAATCAGGAGGAGAGTAGATAGCGATTGACATTGCATTTAACTTTTTGCTGATTAAAGTTGGCTGAAAAGAATGTAGCCGTTAGGGAGTTACACAAGCGAGAAGTGCAAGAAACTGTTAGCATAAAATTTACGGCTACATCTAGCCAGTTCAACTGTAAATTGATGACATTTCGACGCCATTTGCGCTTAAATTCATACGGTCTAGATACAATAGCAAAGAGCTCATCGAAACAATTGCCATGAAAGTATTCATAGAAAAGACACAAGGAAGCCACCTTACGGCGGTGGGAAAGTGTCAGTAGCCGAGCTGCCAAAACTACCATTCTTCCGTGTATTGAATATTGCTGGCGCATCTGGTCTTGTGCTTCTATGTATCTGAAGATTCTTGAAAAAAAATCCAAAGAAAAATCCGCAATCTTATCGATCCCAACCTAGCACCTCTGCTTCAGTTTCGTTTTTACCACCACTATAACCTAGCTTCCCTATGTCGTTTTTTAAAAATATTTTTACGGTAATTGTTTAATGAAGTTTTTCTCTTGTGTACCTCCACTTCACGAATTTAAGCGCAGTACTAGATTGACAACTGGGTCTCATAAGTTCACTGTTTAAAATGCAACTTTTAACTGTATGTTCAATGCTAGTTTTATTCTCTCGCACTTCTCACTTGTGGAACTCTCTTCCAGTTTCACGCTTTCCTATCAAATGCTATCTTCAAACATTTAAATGCAATATCAATTGTTATCTTCTGTTCTTTCTTCTCAATAACGTTTTTTTTTCCGGTAATTTCACACTTACGTCTTAATGGCGTTATCGACTTGCTTGGAGAGAATTAATTTCAAAAGAAAGTATAAATGGCGACTTAAAAGAAGCAGAGGTTTTCTCTGCCGGCGACAGAATGAGAAAATTACATGACTTTTTTTATGATGGAACAAAAATGACATTTTGTCGCAAAAGAGATGCAGAATTTGTCTCCTACTTCAATCAAACCAATGTAACGGAGTTTTGTTGAATCTTCATGGAGTCAACACGTTGATAGCTCAAAGCGAAGTTTAAAATGTGTTTTACTGCACAAAACCAAAGTATACACATCAATACCAAGTGGGGACCTTTTCTGTTAATTCATTCAAAAATGAAAGAATTTATATTTACTAGAATTCATATGAAATTCTTCCAGGGCGTGGCCCTTCTATTGCACTCCGGTTTGGTTTACCTTTGGGGGACTCGCGTGAATTATTTCTATGTTCGGGATCCACTTACGCGTTCACCCCGATAAAGAAGCCAAAAAAAGATATTTTTCCTTTTTTTAAATTGTAAAACATTCCTTGTAAGCACCTCGAATATCACCCGCACTAACGAAATGAGAATAATTCCCTGATTTTTGGTAATTTTTCATTCTGAGAGTTGGAGTTGTTGCGAGGCAAGTTAAACAAATTTTGATTTAAAATTTTTAACTTCAAAAGAGCGCCAAAAATTTAATAATAAAACAAACAATCCATGAAGGACGTAACAAAAAGAATAAAGTACTTTCATCATAACAGCGTGATTTGTGCTGAACTGAAAATTATTAACCTTGATGTTACCTTGATTCCTTTGTTTATCGGACAGTAGAGCCAGATATCAACAGTGGAATATAAGAGAATAGCCGGCGATAGAAGACATGAAAGTCGGAGAGAAAAATGTGATAACTAGACCAACAAAAAATCAACTTCCGTCCCCACCATATCAAATGAGGACTCAGGAAGCAGTTTGTGAAAGCGCTTGACGAGGAAGGCCAATGAATTCAGTACATTTGCAAATAAGTCAAATCGGCCTGATTTTAATAAGGATTGGAAACAAACCAAATCGTTCAGATCAGAACGTAACCTTATAATAACTATTGAAAATAAGATAAATCGGCCAAATCAGAACGTAACAATTTAATAAATGCTGAAAATAAGACAAATGAGCAAGACTAGAAAGAAACCTTTTAATAGTTGTTGAAAATTAGCAAAACTGGCCAGATCAGAATGTAGCTTTTTAATAACAGTTGAAAATAAGCCACTTAAACCAGATCAGAAGGTAACATTTTTATGACTGCTGAAAACAAGCAAAAACGTCCAGATGAGAACGTAGCCTAATAATAATGTCTGATAATACGGCAAATAGGACAGATCAGGACGTAACAAATTAAGAGCTATTGAAAATAAGTCATATCATCCATATCAAAACGTAATCTTTTATAATATATTTGAAAATACGCCAAATCGACCGCATCAGAATGTAACCTTTTAATAACTGTTGAAAATAAGCCAAATTGACCAGATCAGAATCTACCCTTTTAATAACTGTGGAAAATAAGGCAAATTGCACAGATAATAACGTAACTTGTTAATAACTATTGAAAATAAGCCAAACCTGCCACAGCAGATCGTAACCTTTTAATAACTGTTGAAAATACGCCAAATCGGCCAAATTAGAACGTAAACATTTAATAAGTGTTGAAAATAGGCGATATCGCCCATATCAGGACGTAAACTTTTAATAAGTGTTAAAAATAAGCCAGAACAGAACGTAACCTTTTCATAGCTATTGAAAATAAACCAAAACGGCTAGATCTGGGCGTAACAATATAGAAGCCATTAAAACTAAACCAAATTTTCCAGACCAGGATGAATCATTTTAATAACGCTTGAAAATAAACCAAATCGAACCGATTAGAACGTTATCAGAACTGCTGAAAATAAGGCAAATTGGTCAGATGAGAATGTAACCTTTTAATAACTGTCGCAAATAAGCCAAATCAGCCAGAAGAGAGCATAACGTTTTCCCTAACTATTTCAAATAAGCTCAATCGGCCAGATCAGAATAACCTTTCATAAATGTTGAAAGTGAGCCAAATCAGCCACATTAAAACATAAATTAATTAATAACTGCTGAGAATAAAACAAATTGATCAGATTAGAACGTAATCTTTTAATAACTGCCGAAAATAAACAAAATCGGTCACAGCAGAACGTGATCTTTTAATAACTACTGAAAATAAATCAAATTGTTCAGATTAGAACGTAACCATTTAATGACTGTTGCAAAAAAGAAAATAGGCCAGATCAGAACGTAACCATTTAATGACTGTTGCAAATAAGGAAAATAGGCCAGATCAGAACGTAACCATTTAATGATTGTTGCAAATAAGGAAAATAGGCCAGATCAGAAAGTAACCATTAAATGACTGTTGCAAATAAGGAAAATAGGCCAGATCAGAAAGTAACCATTTAATGACTGTTGTAAATAAGGAAAATAGGCCAGATCAGAACGTAACCATTAAATGACTGTTGCAAATAAGGAAAATAGGCCAGATCAGAAAGTAACCATTTAATGACTGTTGTAAATAAGGAAAATAGGCCAGATCAGAACGTAACCATTAAATGACTGTTGCAAATAAGGAAAATAGGCCAGATCAGAAAGTAACCATTTAATGACTGTTGTAAATAAGGAAAATAGGCCAGATCAGAACGTAACCATTAAATGACTGTTGCAAATAAGGAAAATAGGCCAGATCAGAACGTAACCATTTAATGAGTGCTGCCATTAGGAAAATCGGCCACATCAGAAGGTAAACATTTAATGACTGTTGCAATAAGGAAAATAGGCCAGATCAGAACGTAACCATTTAATGACTGTTGCAATTAAGGAAAATAGGCCAGATCAGAACGTAATCATTTAATGAATGTTGCAAATAAGGAAAATAGGACAGAACAGAACGTAACCATTTAATGAGTGCTGCCATTAGGAAAATCGGCCACATCAGAAGGTAAACATTTAATGACTGTTGCAATAACGAAAATAGGCCAGATCAGAACGTAATCATTTAATGAATGTTGCAAATAAGGAAAATAGGACAGAACAGAACGTAACCATTTAATGACTGTTGCAAATAAGGAAAATAGGCCAGATCAGAACGTAACCATTTAATGACTGCAGCAATTAGGAAAATCGGCCAGCTCAGAACGTAACCATTTAATGACTGTTGCAAATAAGGAAAATCGGCCAGATCAGAACGTAACCATTTAATGACTGTTGTAAATAAGGAAAATCGGCCAGATCAGAACGTAACCATTTAATGACTGTTGTAAATAAGGAAAATAGGCCAAATCAGAAGGTAACCATTTCATGACTGTTGCAAATAAGGAAAATACGACAGATCAGAACGGAACCATTTAATGACTATTCCAAATAAGGAAAATCGGCCAGATCAGAATGTAACCATTTAATGAATGTTGCAAATAAGGAAAATAGGCCAGATCAGAATGTAACCATTTAATGACATTAGCAAATAAGGAAAATCGGCCAGATCAGAACGTAACTATTTAATGACTGTTGCAAATAAGGAAAAGAGGCCAGCTCAGAATGTAACCATTTAATGACGTTTGGAAATAAGGAAAATAGGCCAGATCAGAACGTAACAATTTAATGACTGTTGTAAATAAGGAAAATCGGCCAGATCAGAACGTAACCATTTAATGACTGTTGCAAATAAGGAAAATAGGCCAAATCAGAACGTAACAATTTAATAAATGCTGAAAATAAGACAAATGAGCAAGACTAGAAAGAAACCTTTTAATAGTTGTTGAAAATTAGCAAAACTGGCCAGATCAGAATGTAGCTTTTTAATAACAGTTGAAAATAAGCCACTTAAACCAGATCAGAAGGTAACATTTTTATGACTGCTGAAAACAAGCAAAAACGTCCAGATGAGAACGTAGCCTAATAATAATGTCTGATAATACGGCAAATAGGACAGATCAGGACGTAACAAATTAAGAGCTATTGAAAATAAGTCATATCATCCATATCAAAACGTAATCTTTTATAATATATTTGAAAATACGCCAAATCGACCGCATCAGAATGTAACCTTTTAATAACTGTTGAAAATAAGCCAAATTGACCAGATCAGAATCTACCCTTTTAATAACTGTGGAAAATAAGGCAAATTGCACAGATAATAACGTAACTTGTTAATAACTATTGAAAATAAGCCAAACCTGCCACAGCAGATCGTAACCTTTTAATAACTGTTGAAAATACGCCAAATCGGCCAAATTAGAACGTAAACATTTAATAAGTGTTGAAAATAGGCGATATCGCCCATATCAGGACGTAAACTTTTAATAAGTGTTAAAAATAAGCCAGAACAGAACGTAACCTTTTCATAGCTATTGAAAATAAACCAAAACGGCTAGATCTGGGCGTAACAATATAGAAGCCATTAAAACTAAACCAAATTTTCCAGACCAGGATGAATCATTTTAATAACGCTTGAAAATAAACCAAATCGAACCGATTAGAACGTTATCAGAACTGCTGAAAATAAGGCAAATTGGTCAGATGAGAATGTAACCTTTTAATAACTGTCGCAAATAAGCCAAATCAGCCAGAAGAGAGCATAACGTTTTCCCTAACTATTTCAAATAAGCTCAATCGGCCAGATCAGAATAACCTTTCATAAATGTTGAAAGTGAGCCAAATCAGCCACATCAAAACATAAATTAATTAATAACTGCTGAGAATAAAACAAATTGATCAGATTAGAACGTAATCTTTTAATAACTGCCGAAAATAAACAAAATCGGTCACAGCAGAACGTGATCTTTTAATAACTACTGAAAATAAATCAAATTGTTCAGATTAGAACGTAACCATTTAATGACTGTTGCAAAAAAGAAAATAGGCCAGATCAGAACGTAACCATTTAATGACTGTTGCAAATAAGGAAAATAGGCCAGATCAGAACGTAACCATTTAATGATTGTTGCAAATAAGGAAAATAGGCCAGATCAGAAAGTAACCATTAAATGACTGTTGCAAATAAGGAAAATAGGCCAGATCAGAAAGTAACCATTTAATGACTGTTGCAAATAAGGAAAATAGGCCAGATCAGAAAGTAACCATTAAATGACTGTTGCAAATAAGGAAAATAGGCCAGATCAGAAAGTAACCATTTAATGACTGTTGTAAATAAGGAAAATAGGCCAGATCAGAACGTAACCATTAAATGACTGTTGCAAATAAGGAAAATAGGCCAGATCAGAAAGTAACCATTTAATGACTGTTGTAAATAAGGAAAATAGGCCAGATCAGAACGTAACCATTAAATGACTGTTGCAAATAAGGAAAATAGGCCAGATCAGAAAGTAACCATTTAATGACTGTTGTAAATAAGGAAAATAGGCCAGATCAGAACGTAACCATTAAATGACTGTTGCAAATAAGGAAAATAGGCCAGATCAGAACGTAACCATTTAATGAGTGCTGCCATTAGGAAAATCGGCCACATCAGAAGGTAAACATTTAATGACTGTTGCAATAAGGAAAATAGGCCAGATCAGAACGTAACCATTTAATGACTGTTGCAATTAAGGAAAATAGGCCAGATCAGAACGTAATCATTTAATGAATGTTGCAAATAAGGAAAATAGGACAGAACAGAACGTAACCATTTAATGAGTGCTGCCATTAGGAAAATCGGCCACATCAGAAGGTAAACATTTAATGACTGTTGCAATAACGAAAATAGGCCAGATCAGAACGTAATCATTTAATGAATGTTGCAAATAAGGAAAATAGGACAGAACAGAACGTAACCATTTAATGACTGTTGCAAATAAGGAAAATAGGCCAGATCAGAACGTAACCATTTAATGACTGCAGCAATTAGGAAAATCGGCCAGCTCAGAACGTAACCATTTAATGACTGTTGCAAATAAGGAAAATCGGCCAGATCAGAACGTAACCATTTAATGACTGTTGTAAATAAGGAAAATCGGCCAGATCAGAACGTAACCATTTAATGACTGTTGTAAATAAGGAAAATAGGCCAAATCAGAAGGTAACCATTTCATGACTGTTGCAAATAAGGAAAATACGACAGATCAGAACGGAACCATTTAATGACTATTCCAAATAAGGAAAATCGGCCAGATCAGAATGTAACCATTTAATGAATGTTGCAAATAAGGAAAATAGGCCAGATCAGAATGTAACCATTTAATGACATTAGCAAATAAGGAAAATCGGCCAGATCAGAACGTAACTATTTAATGACTGTTGCAAATAAGGAAAAGAGGCCAGCTCAGAATGTAACCATTTAATGACGTTTGGAAATAAGGAAAATAGGCCAGATCAGAACGTAACAATTTAATGACTGTTGTAAATAAGGAAAATCGGCCAGATCAGAACGTAACCATTTAATGACTGTTGCAAATAAGGAAAATAGGCCAAATCAGAACGTAACAATTTAATAAATGCTGAAAATAAGACAAATGAGCAAGACTAGAAAGAAACCTTTTAATAGTTGTTGAAAATTAGCAAAACTGGCCAGATCAGAATGTAGCTTTTTAATAACAGTTGAAAATAAGCCACTTAAACCAGATCAGAAGGTAACATTTTTATGACTGCTGAAAACAAGCAAAAACGTCCAGATGAGAACGTAGCCTAATAATAATGTCTGATAATACGGCAAATAGGACAGATCAGGACGTAACAAATTAAGAGCTATTGAAAATAAGTCATATCATCCATATCAAAACGTAATCTTTTATAATATATTTGAAAATACGCCAAATCGACCGCATCAGAATGTAACCTTTTAATAACTGTTGAAAATAAGCCAAATTGACCAGATCAGAATCTACCCTTTTAATAACTGTGGAAAATAAGGCAAATTGCACAGATAATAACGTAACTTGTTAATAACTATTGAAAATAAGCCAAACCTGCCACAGCAGATCGTAACCTTTTAATAACTGTTGAAAATACGCCAAATCGGCCAAATTAGAACGTAAACATTTAATAAGTGTTGAAAATAGGCGATATCGCCCATATCAGGACGTAAACTTTTAATAAGTGTTAAAAATAAGCCAGAACAGAACGTAACCTTTTCATAGCTATTGAAAATAAACCAAAACGGCTAGATCTGGGCGTAACAATATAGAAGCCATTAAAACTAAACCAAATTTTCCAGACCAGGATGAATCATTTTAATAACGCTTGAAAATAAACCAAATCGAACCGATTAGAACGTTATCAGAACTGCTGAAAATAAGGCAAATTGGTCAGATGAGAATGTAACCTTTTAATAACTGTCGCAAATAAGCCAAATCAGCCAGAAGAGAGCATAACGTTTTCCCTAACTATTTCAAATAAGCTCAATCGGCCAGATCAGAATAACCTTTCATAAATGTTGAAAGTGAGCCAAATCAGCCACATCAAAACATAAATTAATTAATAACTGCTGAGAATAAAACAAATTGATCAGATTAGAACGTAATCTTTTAATAACTGCCGAAAATAAACAAAATCGGTCACAGCAGAACGTGATCTTTTAATAACTACTGAAAATAAATCAAATTGTTCAGATTAGAACGTAACCATTTAATGACTGTTGCAAAAAAGAAAATAGGCCAGATCAGAACGTAACCATTTAATGACTGTTGCAAATAAGGAAAATAGGCCAGATCAGAACGTAACCATTTAATGATTGTTGCAAATAAGGAAAATAGGCCAGATCAGAAAGTAACCATTTAATGACTGTTGTAAATAAGGAAAATAGGCCAGATCAGAACGTAACCATTAAATGACTGTTGCAAATAAGGAAAATAGGCCAGATCAGAACGTAACCATTTAATGAGTGCTGCCATTAGGAAAATCGGCCACATCAGAAGGTAAACATTTAATGACTGTTGCAATAAGGAAAATAGGCCAGATCAGAACGTAACCATTTAATGACTGTTGCAATTAAGGAAAATAGGCCAGATCAGAACGTAATCATTTAATGAATGTTGCAAATAAGGAAAATAGGACAGAACAGAACGTAACCATTTAATGAGTGCTGCCATTAGGAAAATCGGCCACATCAGAAGGTAAACATTTAATGACTGTTGCAATAAGGAAAATAGGCCAGATCAGAACGTAATCATTTAATGAATGTTGCAAATAAGGAAAATAGGACAGAACAGAACGTAACCATTTAATGACTGTTGCAAATAAGGAAAATAGGCCAGATCAGAACGTAACCATTTAATGACTGCAGCAATTAGGAAAATCGGCCAGCTCAGAACGTAACCATTTAATGACTGTTGCAAATAAGGAAAATCGGCCAGATCAGAACGTAACCATTTAATGACTGTTGTAAATAAGGAAAATCGGCCAGATCAGAACGTAACCATTTAATGACTGTTGTAAATAAGGAAAATAGGCCAAATCAGAAGGTAACCATTTCATGACTGTTGCAAATAAGGAAAATACGACAGATCAGAACGTAACCATTTAATGACTATTCCAAATAAGGAAAATCGGCCAGATCAGAATGTAAACATTTAATGAATGTTGCAAATAAGGAAAATAGGCCAGATCAGAATGTAACCATTTAATGACATTAGCAAATAAGGAAAATCGGCCAGATCAGAACGTAACTATTTAATGACTGTTGCAAATAAGGAAAAGAGGCCAGCTCAGAATGTAACCATTTAATGACGTTTGGAAATAAGGAAAATAGGCCAGATCAGAACGTAACAATTTAATGACTGTTGTAAATAAGGAAAATCGGCCAGATCAGAACGTAACCAATTAATGACTGTTGCAAAAAAGGAAAATACTCCAGATCAGAACGTAACCATTTAATGACTGTTGCAAATAAGGAAAATAGGCCAGATCAGAACGTAACCATTTAATGACTGCTGCAATTAGGAAAATCGGCCAGATCAGAACGTAACAATTAAATGATTGTTGCAATTAAGGAAAATAGGCCAGATCAGAACGTAACCATTTAATGACTGTTGCAAACAAGGAAAATAGGCCAGATCAGAACGTAACCATTTAATGACTGCTGCAATTAGGAAAATCGGCCAGCTCAAAACGTAACCATTTAATGAATGTTGCAAATAACGAAAATCGGCCAGATCAGAACGTAACTAATTAATGACTGTTGCAATAAGCAAAATAGGCCAGATCAGAACATAACCATTTAATGACTGCTGCAATTAGGAAAATCGGCCAGCTCAAAACGTAACCATTTAATGACAGTTGCAATTAAAGAAAATAGGCCAGATCAGAACGTAACCATTTAATATCAGTTGCAAATAAGGAAAATAAGCCAGATCAGAACGTAAACATTTAATGACTATTGCAAATAATGAAAATAGGCCAGATCATAACGTAACCATTTAATATCTGTTGCAAATAAGGAAAATAAGCCAGATCAGAACGTAACCATTTAATGACTATTGCAAATAATGAAAATAGGCCAGATCAGAACGTAACCATTTAATGACTGTTGCAAATAAGGAAAATAGATCAGATTAGAACGTAACCATTTAATGACTGCTGCAATTAGGAAAATCGGCCACGTCAGAACATAACCAATTAATGACTGTTGCAAATAAGGAAAATCGGCCAGATCAGAACGTAACCAATTAATGACTGTTGCAAATAAGGAAAATCGGCCAGATCAGAACGTAACCATTTAATGACTGTTGCAATAAGGAAAAAAGGCCAGCTCAGAAGGTAACCATTTAATGACTGTTGCAAATAAGGAAAATCGGCCATATCAGAAGGTAACCATTTAATGACAGTTGCAATAAGGAAAATAGGCCAGCTCAGAACGTAACCAATTAATGACTGTCGCAAATAAGGAAAATCGGCCAGATCAGAACGTACCCATTTAATGACTGTTGCAAATAAGGAAAATAGGCCAGATCAGAACGTAAACATTTAATGACTGTTGCAAATAAGGAAAATAGGCCAGATCAAAACGTAACCATTTAATGAGTGCTGCCATTAGGAAAATCGGCCACATCAGAAGGTAAATATTTAATGACTGTTGCAATAAGGAGAATAGGCCAGATCAGAAGGTAACCATTTCATGACTGTTGCAATTAAAGAAAATAGTCCAGATCAGAACGTAACCATTTAATATCTGTTGCAAATAAGGAAAATAAGCCAGATCAGAACGTAACCATTTAATGACTATTGCAAATAATGAAAATAGGCCAGATCAGAACGTAACCATATAATATCTGTTGCAAATAAGGAAAATAAGCCAGATCAGAACGTAACCATTTAATGACTGTTGCAAATAAGGAAAATAGGCCAGCTCAGAACGTAACCATTTAATGACTGTTGCAAATAAGGAAAATCGGCCAGATCAGAACGTAACCAATTAATGACTGTCGCAAATAAGGAAAATCGGCCAGATCAGAACGTACACATTTAATGACTGTTGCAAATAAGGAAAATAGGCCAGATCAGAACGTAAACATTGAATGACTGTTGTAAATAAGGAAAATAGGCCAGATCAGAACGTGATCATTTAATGATTTTTACAAATAAGGAAAATAGGCCAAATCAGAAACTAACCATTTAATGACTGCTGCAAATAAGGAAAATAGGCCAGATCAGAACGTAACCATTTAATGACTGCTGCAATTAGGAAAATCGGCCAGCTCAAAACGTAACCATTTAATGAATGTTGCAAATAACGAAAATCGGCCAGATCAGAACGTAACTAATTAATGACTGTTGCAATAAGCAAAATAGGCCAGATCAGAACTTAACCATTTAATGACTGCTGCAATTAGGAAAATCGGCCAGCTCAAAACGTAACCATTTAATGAATGTTGCAAATAAGGAAAATCGGCCAGATCAGAACGTAACCATTTAATGACAGTTGCAATTAAAGAAAATAGGCCAGATCAGAACGTAACCATTTAATATCAGTTGCAAATAAGGAAAATAGGCCAGATCAGAACGTAACCATTTAATGACTATTGCAAATAATGAAAATAGGCCAGATCATAACGTAACCATTTAATATCTGTTGCAAATAAGGAAAATAAGCCAGATAAGAACGTAACCATTTAATGACTATTGCAAATAATGAAAATAGGCCAGATCAGAACGTAACCATTTAATGACTGTTGCAAATAAGGAAAATAGATCAGATTAGAACGTAACCATTTAATGACTGCTGCAATTAGGAAAATCGGCCACGTCAGAACATAACCAATTAATGACTGTTGCAAATAAGGAAAATCGGCCAGATCAGAACGTAACCAATTAATGACTGTTGCAAATAAGGAAAATCGGCCAGATCAGAACGTAACCATTTAATGACTGTTGCAATAAGGAAAAAAGGCCAGCTCAGAAGGTAACCATTTAATGACTGTTGCAAATAAGGAAAATCGGCCATATCAGAAGGTAAATATTTAATGACTGTTGCAATAAGGAGAATAGGCCAGACCAGAAGGTAACCATTTCATGACTGTTGCAATTAAAGAAAATAGTCCAGATCAGAACGTAACCATTTAATATCTGTTGCAAATAAGGAAAATAAGCCAGATCAGAACGTAACCATTTAATGACTATTGCAAATAATGAAAATAGGCCAGATCAGAACGTAACCATATAATATCTGTTGCAAATAAGGAAAATAGACCAGCTCAGAACGTAACCATTTAATGACTGCTGCAATTAGGAAAATCGTCCAGCTCAGAACGTAACCAATTAAGGACTGTTGCAAATAAGGAAAATCGGCCAGATCAGAACGTAACCAATTAATGACTGTCGCAAATAAGGAAAATCGGCCAGATCAGAACGTACACATTTAATGACTGTTGCAAATAAGGAAAATAGGCCAGATCAGAACGTAAACATTGAATGACTGTTGTAAATAAGGAAAATAGGCCAGATCAGAACGTGACCATTTAATGATTTTTACAAATAAGGAAAATAGGCCAGATCAGAAACTAACCATTTAATGACTGCTGCAAATAAGGAAAATAGGCCAGATCAGAACGTCACCATTTAATGAGTGCTGCCATTAGGAAAATCGGCCACATCAGAAGGTAACCATTTAATGACTGTTGCAATAAGGAAAATAGGCCAGATCAGAACGTAACCATTTAATGACAGTTGCAAATAAGGAAAATAGGACAGATCAGAACGTAACCATTTAATGACTGTTGCAAATATTGAAAATAGGCTAGATCAGAACGTAACCATTTAATGACAGTTGCAAATAAGGAAAATAGACCAGATCTGAACGTAACCATTTAATGATTTTTTACAAATAAGGAAAATAGGCCAAACCAGAACGTAACCATTTACTGACTGTTGCAATTAGGAAAATCGGCCACCTCAGAACGTAACCATTTAATGACAATTGCAAATAATGAAAATAGGCCAGATCAGAACGTAACCATTTAATGACTGTTGCAAATAAGTAAAATAGACCAGATCAGAACGTAACCATTTAATGACTGCTGCAATTAGGAAAATCGGCCAGGTCAGAACGTAACCATTTAATGACTGTTGCAATAAGGAAAAAAGGCCAGCTCAGAACGTAACCATTTAATGACTGTTGCAAATAAGGAAAATCGGCCATATCAGAAGGTAACCATTTAATGACAGTTGCAATAAGGAAAATAGACCAGCTCAGAACGTAACCAATTAATGACTGTCGCAAATAAGGAAAATCGGCCAGATCAGAACGTACCCATTTAATGACTGTTGCAAATAAGGAAAATAGGCCAGATCAGAACGTAACCATTTAATGACTGTTGCAAATAAGGAAAATAGGCCAGATCAAAACGTAACCATTTAATGAGTGCTGCCATTAGGAAAATCGGCCACATCAGAAGGTAAATATTTAATGACTGTTGCAATAAGGAAAATAGGCCAGATCAGAAGGTAACCATTTCATGACTGTTGCAATTAAAGAAAATAGGCCAGATCAGAACGTAACCATTTAATATCTGTTGCAAATAAGGAAAATAAGCCAGATCAGAACGTAACCATTTAATGACTATTGCAAATAATGAAAATAGGCCAGATCAAAACGTAACCATATAATATCTGTTGCAAATAAGGAACATAAGCCAGATCATAACGTAACCATTTAATGACTGTTGCAAATAAGGAAAATAGGCCAGATCAGAACGTAACCATTTAATGACTGTTGCAAATAAGGAAAATAGGCCAGATCAAAACGTAACCATTTAATGAGTGCTGCCATTAGGAAAATCGGCCACATCAGAAGGTAAATATTTAATGACTGTTGCAATAAGGAAAATAGGCCAGATCAGAAGGTAACCATTTCATGACTGTTGCAATTAAAGAAAATAGGCCAGATCAGAACGTAACCATTTAATATCTGTTGCAAATAAGGAAAATAAGCCAGATCAGAACGTAACCATTTAATGACTATTGCAAATAATGAAAATAGGCCAGATCAAAACGTAACCATATAATATCTGTTGCAAATAAGGAAAATAAGCCACATCATAACGTAACCATTTAATGACTGCTGCAATTAGGAAAATCGTCCAGCTCAGAACGTAACCAATTAAGGACTGTTGCAAATAAGGAAAATCGGCCAGATCAGAACGTAACCAATTAATGACTGTCGCAAATAAGGAAAATCGGCCAGATCAGAACGTACACATTTAATGACTGTTGCAAATAAGGAAAATAGGCCAGATTAGAACGTAAACATTTAATGACTGTTGTAAATAAGGAAAATAGGCCAGATCAGAATGTGACCATTTAATGATTTTTACAAATAAGGAAAATACGCCAGATCAGAAACTAACCATTTAATGACTGCTGCAAATAAGAAAAAATAGGCCAGATCAGAACGTCACCATTTAATGAGTGCTGCCATTAGGAAAATCGGCCACATCAGAAGGTAACCATTTAATGACTGTTGCAATAAGGAAAATAGGCCAGATCAGAACGTAACCATTTAATGACTGTTGCAAATAAGGAAAATCGGCCAGATCAGAACGTAACCATTTAATGACAGTTGCAATTAAAGAAAATAGGCCAGATCAGAACGTAACCATTTAATATCAGTTGCAAATAAGGAAAATAGGCCAGATCAGAACGTAACCATTTAATGACTATTGCAAATAATGAAAATAGGCCAGATCATAACGTAACCATTTAATATCTGTTGCAAATAAGGAAAATAAGCCAGATAAGAACGTAACCATTTAATGACTATTGCAAATAATGAAAATAGGCCAGATCAGAACGTAACCATTTAATGACTGTTGCAAATAAGGAAAATAGATCAGATTAGAACGTAACCATTTAATGACTGCTGCAATTAGGAAAATCGGCCACGTCAGAACATAACCAATTAATGACTGTTGCAAATAAGGAAAATCGGCCAGATCAGAACGTAACCAATTAATGACTGTTGCAAATAAGGAAAATCGGCCAGATCAGAACGTAACCATTTAATGACTGTTGCAATAAGGAAAAAAGGCCAGCTCAGAAGGTAACCATTTAATGACTGTTGCAAATAAGGAAAATCGGCCATATCAGAAGGTAAATATTTAATGACTGTTGCAATAAGGAGAATAGGCCAGACCAGAAGGTAACCATTTCATGACTGTTGCAATTAAAGAAAATAGTCCAGATCAGAACGTAACCATTTAATATCTGTTGCAAATAAGGAAAATAAGCCAGATCAGAACGTAACCATTTAATGACTATTGCAAATAATGAAAATAGGCCAGATCAGAACGTAACCATATAATATCTGTTGCAAATAAGGAAAATAGACCAGCTCAGAACGTAACCATTTAATGACTGCTGCAATTAGGAAAATCGTCCAGCTCAGAACGTAACCAATTAAGGACTGTTGCAAATAAGGAAAATCGGCCAGATCAGAACGTAACCAATTAATGACTGTCGCAAATAAGGAAAATCGGCCAGATCAGAACGTACACATTTAATGACTGTTGCAAATAAGGAAAATAGGCCAGATCAGAACGTAAACATTGAATGACTGTTGTAAATAAGGAAAATAGGCCAGATCAGAACGTGACCATTTAATGATTTTTACAAATAAGGAAAATAGGCCAGATCAGAAACTAACCATTTAATGACTGCTGCAAATAAGGAAAATAGGCCAGATCAGAACGTCACCATTTAATGAGTGCTGCCATTAGGAAAATCGGCCACATCAGAAGGTAACCATTTAATGACTGTTGCAATAAGGAAAATAGGCCAGATCAGAACGTAACCATTTAATGACTGTTGCAAATAAGGAAAATAGGACAGATCAGAACGTAACCATTTAATGACTGTTGCAAATATTGAAAATAGGCTAGATCAGAACGTAACCATTTAATGACAGTTGCAAATAAGGAAAATAGACCAGATCTGAACGTAACCATTTAATGATTTTTTACAAATAAGGAAAATAGGCCAAACCAGAACGTAACCATTTACTGACTGTTGCAATTAGGAAAATCGGCCACCTCAGAACGTAACCATTTAATGACAATTGCAAATAATGAAAATAGGCCAGATCAGAACGTAACCATTTAATGACTGTTGCAAATAAGTAAAATAGACCAGATCAGAACGTAACCATTTAATGACTGCTGCAATTAGGAAAATCGGCCAGGTCAGAACGTAACCATTTAATGACTGTTGCAATAAGGAAAAAAGGCCAGCTCAGAACGTAACCATTTAATGACTGTTGCAAATAAGGAAAATCGGCCATATCAGAAGGTAACCATTTAATGACAGTTGCAATAAGGAAAATAGACCAGCTCAGAACGTAACCAATTAATGACTGTCGCAAATAAGGAAAATCGGCCAGATCAGAACGTACCCATTTAATGACTGTTGCAAATAAGGAAAATAGGCCAGATCAGAACGTAACCATTTAATGACTGTTGCAAATAAGGAAAATAGGCCAGATCAAAACGTAACCATTTAATGAGTGCTGCCATTAGGAAAATCGGCCACATCAGAAGGTAAATATTTAATGACTGTTGCAATAAGGAAAATAGGCCAGATCAGAAGGTAACCATTTCATGACTGTTGCAATTAAAGAAAATAGGCCAGATCAGAACGTAACCATTTAATATCTGTTGCAAATAAGGAAAATAAGCCAGATCAGAACGTAACCATTTAATGACTATTGCAAATAATGAAAATAGGCCAGATCAAAACGTAACCATATAATATCTGTTGCAAATAAGGAAAATAAGCCAGATCATAACGTAACCATTTAATGACTGTTGCAAATAAGGAAAATAGGCCAGATCAGAACGTAACCATTTAATGACTGTTGCAAATAAGGAAAATAGGCCAGATCAAAACGTAACCATTTAATGAGTGCTGCCATTAGGAAAATCGGCCACATCAGAAGGTAAATATTTAATGACTGTTGCAATAAGGAAAATAGGCCAGATCAGAAGGTAACCATTTCATGACTGTTGCAATTAAAGAAAATAGGCCAGATCAGAACGTAACCATTTAATATCTGTTGCAAATAAGGAAAATAAGCCAGATCAGAACGTAACCATTTAATGACTATTGCAAATAATGAAAATAGGCCAGATCAAAACGTAACCATATAATATCTGTTGCAAATAAGGAAAATAAGCCACATCATAACGTAACCATTTAATGACTGCTGCAATTAGGAAAATCGTCCAGCTCAGAACGTAACCAATTAAGGACTGTTGCAAATAAGGAAAATCGGCCAGATCAGAACGTAACCAATTAATGACTGTCGCAAATAAGGAAAATCGGCCAGATCAGAACGTACACATTTAATGACTGTTGCAAATAAGGAAAATAGGCCAGATTAGAACGTAAACATTTAATGACTGTTGTAAATAAGGAAAATAGGCCAGATCAGAATGTGACCATTTAATGATTTTTACAAATAAGGAAAATACGCCAGATCAGAAACTAACCATTTAATGACTGCTGCAAATAAGAAAAAATAGGCCAGATCAGAACGTCACCATTTAATGAGTGCTGCCATTAGGAAAATCGGCCACATCAGAAGGTAACCATTTAATGACTGTTGCAATAAGGAAAATAGGCCAGATCAGAACGTAACCATTTAATGACTGTTGCAAATAAGGAAAATAGGACAGATCAGAACGTAACCATTTAATGACTGTTGCAAATAATGAAAATAGGCCAGATCAGAACGTAACCATTTAATGACAGTTGCAAATAAGGAAAATAGACCAGATCTGAACGTAACCATTTAATGATTTTTTACAAATAAGGAAAATAGGCCAAACCAGAACGTAACCATTTACTGACTGTTGCAATTAGGAAAATCGGCCACCTCAGAACGTAACCATTTAATGACTATTGCAAATAATGAAAATAGGCCAGATCAGAACGTAACCATTTAATGACTGTTGCAAATAAGCAAAACAGACCAGATCAGAACGTAACCATTTAATGACTGCTGCAATTAGGAAAATCGGCCAGGTCAGAACGTAAACATTTAATGACTATTGCAAATAATGAAAATAGGCCAGATCAGAACGTAACCATTTAATGACTGTTGCAAATAAGTAAAATAGACCAGATCAGAACGTAAGCATTTAATGACTGCTGCAATTAGGAAAATCGGCCACATCAGAAGGTAACCATTTAATGACTGTTGCAATAAGGAAAATAGGCCAGATGAGAACGTAACCATTTAATGACTGTTGCAAAACAGGAAAATAGGCCAGATCAGAACGTAACCATTTAATGACTGTTGCAAATAAGGAAAATAGGACAGATCAGAACGTAACCATTTCATGACTGTTGCAAATAAGGAAAATAGGCCAGATCACAAGGTAACCATTTAATGACTGTTGCAAATAAGGAAAATAGGAAAGATCAGAAGGTAACCATTTAATGACTGTTGCAAATAAGGAAAATCGGCCAGATCAGAACGTAACCAATTAATGACTGTTGCAAATAAGGAAAATAGGGCAGATCAGAACGTAACCATTTAATGACTGTTGCAATAAGGAAAATAGGCCAGCACAGAACGTAAACATTTAATGACTGTTGAAAATAAGGAAAATAGGCCAGATCAGAACGTGAGCATTTAATGATTTTTACAAATAAGGAAAATAGGCCAGATCAGAACGTAACCATTTAATGACTGCTGCAAATAAGGAAAATAGGCCAGATCTGAACGTAACCATTTAATGACTGTTCAAATAAGGAAAATAGGCCAGATCAGAACGTAACCATTTAATAAGTGCTGCCATTAGGAAAATCGGCCACATCAGAAGGTAACCATTTAATGACTGTTGCAATAAAAAAAATAGGCCAGATCAGAACGTAACCATTTAATGACTGTTGCAATAAAGGAAAAAAGCCCAGATCAGAACGTAACCATTTAATGACTGTTGCAAATAAGGAAAATAGGACAGATCAGAACGTAACCATTTAATGACTGTTGCAAATAAGGAAAATAGGACAGATCAGAACGTACCAATTAATGACTGTTGCAAATAAGGAAAATACGGCAGATCAGAACGTAACCATTTAATGACTGTTGCAATAAGGAAAATAGGCCAGATCAGAACGTAACCATTTAATGACTGTTGCAATAAAGGAAAATAGGCCACATCAGAACGTAACCATTTAATGACTGTTGCAATAAGGAAAATAGGCCAGATCAGATCGTAACCATTTAATGACTGTTGCAATAAAGGAAAATAGGCCAGATCAGAACGTAACCATTTAATGCCTGTTGCAATAAAGGAAAATAGGCCAGATCAGAACGTAACCATTTAATGACTGTTGCAAATAAGGAAAATAGGACAGATCAGAACGTAACCATTTAATGACTGTTGCAAATAAGGAAAATCTGCCAGATCAGAACGTAACCAATTAATGACTGTTGCAAATAAGGAAAATACGGCAGATCAGAACGTAACCATTTAATGACTCTTGCAATAAGGAAAATAGGCCAGATCAGAACGTAAACATTTAATGACTGTTGTAAATAAGGAAAATAGTCCAGATCAGAACGTGACCATTTAATGATTTTTACAAATAAGGAAAATAGGCCAGATCAGAACGTAACCATTTAATGACTGCTGCAAATAAGGAAAATAGGCCAGATCAGAACGTAACCATTTAATGACTGTTCAAATAAGGAAAATAGGCCAGATCAGAACGTAACCATTTAATGAGTGCTGCCATTAGGAAAATCGGCCACATCAGAAGGTAACCATTTAATGACTGTTGCAATAAAAAAAATAGGCCAGATCAGAACGTAACCATTTAATGACTGTTGCAATAAAGGAAAATAGCCCAGATCAGAACGTAACCATTTAATGACTGTTGCAAATAAGGAAAATAGGACAGATCAGAACGTAACCATTTAATGACTGTTGCAAATAAGGAAAATAGGACAGATCAGAACGTACCAATTAATGACTGTTGCAAATAAGGAAAATACGGCAGATCAGAACGTAACCATTTAATGACTGTTGCAATAAGGAAAATAGGCCAGATCAGAACGTAACCATTTAATGACTGTTGCAATAAAGGAAAATAGGCCACATCAGAACGTAACCATTTAATGACTGTTGCAAATAAGGAAAATAGGACAGATCAGAACGTACCAATTAATGACTGTTGCAAATAAGGAAAATACGGCAGATCAGAACGTAACCATTTAATGACTGTTGCAATAAGGAAAATAGGCCAGATCAGATCGTAACCATTTAATGCCTGTTGCAATAAAGGAAAATAGGCCAGATCAGAACGTAACCATTTAATGACTGTTGCAAATAAGGAAAATAGGACAGATCAGAACGTAACCATTTAATGACTGTTGCAAATAAGGAAAATCTGCCAGATCAGAACGTAACCAATTAATGACTGTTGCAAATAAGGAAAATACGGCAGATCAGAACGTAACCATTTAATGACTCTTGCAATAAGGAAAATAGGCCAGATCAGAACGTAAACATTTAATGACTGTTGTAAATAAGGAAAATAGTCCACATCAGAACGTGACCATTTAATGATTTTTACATATAAGGAAAATAGGCCAGATCAGAACGTAACCATTTAATGACTGCTGCAAATAAGGAAAATAGGCCAGATCAGAACGTAACCATTTCATGACTGTTCAAATAAGGAAAATAGGCCAGATCAGAACGTAACCATTTAATGAGTGCTGCCATTAGGAAAATCGGCCACATCAGAAGGTAACCATTTAATGACTGTTGCAATAAGGAAAATAGGCCAGATGAGAACGTAACCATTTAATGACTGTTGCAATAAAGGAAAATAGGCCAGATCAGAACGTAACCATTTAATGACTGTTGCAAATAAGGAAAATAGGACAGATCAGAACGTAACCATTTAATGACTGTTGCAAATAAGGAAAATAGGACAGATCAGAACGTACCAATTAATGACTGTTGCAAATAAGGAAAATACGGCAGATCAGAACGTAACCATTTAATGACTGTTGTAATAAGGAAAATAGGCCAGATCAGAACGTAACCATTTAATGACTGTTTCAATAAAGGAAAATAGGCCAGATCAGAACGTAACCATTTCATGACTGTTCAAATAAGGAAAATAGGCCAGATCAGAACGTAACCATTTAATGAGTGCTGCCATTAGGAAAATCGGCCACATCAGAAGGTAACCATTTAATGGCTGTTGCAATAAGGAAAATAGGCCAGATGAGAACGTAACCATTTAATGACTGTTGCAAATAAGGAAAATAGGCAAAGATCAGAACGTACCCATTTAATGATTGTTGCAAATAAGGAAAATAGGACAGATCAGAACGTAACCATTTAATGACTGTTGCAAATAAGGAAAATATGCCAGATCAGAACGTACCATTTAATGACTGTTGTAATTAAGGAAAATAGGCCAGATCTGAACGTAACCATTTAATGATTTTTTACAAATAAGGAAAATAGGCCAAACCTGAACGTAACCATTTACTGACTGTTGCAATTAGGAAAATCGGCCAGCTCAGAAGGTAACCATTTAATGACAGTTGCAAATAAGGAAAATAGTCCAGATCAGAACGTAACCATTTAATGACTGTTGCAAATAAGGAAAATAGGCCAGATCAGAACGTAACCATTTAATGACTGCAGGAATTAGGAAAATAGGCCAGCTCAGAACGTAACCATTTAATGACTGTTTCAAATAAGGAAAATCGGCCAGATCAGAACGTAACCAATTAATGACTGTTGCAAATAAGGATAATTGGCCAGATCAGAACGTACCCATTTAATGACTGTTGCAAATAAGGAAAATAGGCCAGATCAGAACGTACCCATTTAATGATAGTTGCAAATAAGGAAAATCGGCAAGCTCAGAAGGTAACCATTTAATGACTGTTGCAAATAAGGAAGATAGTCCAGATCAGAACGTAACCATTTAATGACTTTTGTAAATAAGGAAAATCGGCCACATCAGAAGGTAAACATTTAATGATTGTTGCAAATAATCCAAATAGGCCAGATCAGAACGTAACCATTTAATGACTGTTGCAAATAAGGAAAATAGGCCAGGTCAGAATTTAACCATTTAATGGCTGTTCCAAATAAGGAAAATAGGCCAGATCAGAACGTAACCATTTAATGAATGTTGCAAATAAGAAAAATCGGCCAGCCCAGAACGTAACCATTTAATGACTGTTGCAATAAGGAAAATAGGCCAGATCAGAAGGTAACCATTTAATGACTGTTGCAAATAAGGGGAAATAAGCCAGGTCAGAACGTACCCATTTAATGATAGATGCAAATAAGGAAAATAGGCCAGATCAGAACGTAACCATTTAATGACTGTTGCAAATAAGGAAAATAGGCCAGATCAGAACGTAACCATTTAATGATTGCTGCAATTAGGAAAATCGGCCAGCTCAGAACGTAACCATTTAATGACTGTTGCAAGTAAGGAAAATAGGCCAGATCAGAACGTAACCAATTAATGACCTTTGCAAATAAGGAAAATCGGCCAGATCAGAACGTAACCATTTAATGACTGTTGCAATTAGGAAAATCGGCCAGCTCAGAACGTAACCATTTAATGACGGTTGAAAATAAGGAAAATAGGGCAGATCCGAACGTAAACATTTAATGAGTGTTGTATATAAGGAAAATAGGCCAGATCAGATTGTAACCATTTAATGACTGTTGCAATTAAGGAAAATAGGCCACATCAGAACGTAACCATTTAATGATTGCTGCAATTAGGAAAATCGGCCAGCTCAGAACGTAACCATTTAATGACTGTTGCGAGTAAGGAAAATCGTCCAGATCAGAACGTAAACAATTAATGACTGTTGCAAATAAGGAAAATAGGCCAGATCAGAACGTAAACATTTAATGACTGTTGTAAATAAGGAAAATAGGACAGATCAGAACGTAACCATTCAATGACTGTTGCAAATAAGGAAAATAGGCCAGATCTGAACGTAACCGTTGAATGACTGTTGCAAATAAGGAAAATAGGCCAGATCAGAACGTAACCATTTAATGACTACTGCAATTAGGAAAATCGGCCAGCTCAGAAGGTAACCATTTAATGACTGTTGCAATAAGGAAAATAGGCCAGATCACATCGTAACCATTTAATGACTGTTGCAATTAAGGAAAATGGGCCAGATCAGAACGTAACCATTTAATGACTGTTGCAAATAAGGAAAATAGGACAGATCAGACCGTAACCATTTAATAACTGTTGCAAATAAGGAAAATAGGCCAGATCAGAACGTAACCAATTAATGACTGTTGCAAATAAGGAAAATCGGCCAGATCAGAACGTAACCAATTAATGACTGTTGCAAATAAGGAAAATCGGCCAGATCAGAACGTACCCATTTAATGATAGTTGCAAATAAGGAAAATAGGCCAGATCAGAACGTAAACATTTAATGACTGTGGTAAATAAGGAAAATACGCCAGATCAGAACGTAACCATTTAATGACTGTTGCAAATAAGGAAAATAGGCCAGATCAGAACGTACCCATTTAATGACTGTTGCAAATAAGGAAAATAGGCCAGATCAGAACGTAAACATTTAATGACTGTGGTAAATAAGGAAAATACGCCAGATCAGAACGTAACCATTTAATGACTGTTGCAAATAAGGAAAATAGGCCAGATCAGAACGTAACCATTTAATGACTACTGCAATTAGGAAAATCGGCCAGCTCAGAAGGTAACCATTTAATGACTGTTGCAATAAGGAAAATAGGCCAGATCACATCGTAACCATTTAATGACTGTTGCAATTAAGGAAAATGGGCCAGATCAGAACGTAACCATTTAATGACTGTTGCAAATAAGGAAAATAGGACAGATCAGACTGTAACCATTTAATAACTGTTGCAAATAAGGAAAATAGGCCAGATCAGAACGTAACCAATTAATGACTGTTGCAAATAAGGAAAATCGGCCAGATCAGAACGTAACCAATTAATGACTGTTGCAAATAAGGAAAATCGGCCAGATCAGAAAGTAACCATTTAATGATAGTTGCAAATAAGGAAAATAGGCCAGATCAGAACGTAAACATTTAATGACTGTGGTAAATAAGGAAAATACGCCAGATCAGAACGTAACCATTTAATGACTGTTGCAAATAAGGAAAATCGGCCAGATCAGAACGTACCCATTTAATGACTGTTGCAAATAAGGAAAATAGGCCAGATCAGAACGTAAACATTTAATGACTGTGGTAAATAAGGAAAATACGCCAGATCAGAACGTAACCATTTAATGACTGTTGCAAATAAGGAAAATAGGCCAGATCAGAACGTAACCATTTAATGACTGCTGCAATTAGGAAAATAGGCCAGCTCAGAATGTAACCATTTAAGGACTGTTGCAAATAAGGAAAATCGGCCAGATCAGAACGTAACCAATTAAGGACTGTTGCAAATAAGGAAAATCGTCCAGCTCAGAACGTAACCAATTAAGGACTGTTGCAAATAAGGAAAATCGGCCAGATCAGAACGTAACCATTTAATGACTGTTGCAATAAGGAAAATAGGCCAGCTCAGAACGTAACCATTTAATGACTGTTGCAAATAAGGAAAATCGGCCAGATCAGAACGTAACCAATTAATGACTGTCGCAAATAAGGAAAATCGGCCAGATCAGAACGTACACATTTAATGACTGTTGCAAATAAGGAAAATAGGCCAGATCAGAACGTAAACATTTAATGACTGTTGTAAATAAGGAAAATAGGCCAGATCAGAACGTGACCATTTAATGATTTTTACAAATAAGGAAAATAGGCCAGATCAGAAACTAACCATTTAATGACTGCTGCAAATAAGGAAAATAGGCCAGATCAGAACGTCACCATTTAATGAGTGCTGCCATTAGGAAAATAGGCCACCTCAGAAGGTAACCATTTAATGACTGGTGCAATAAGGAAAATAGGTCAGATCAGAACGTAACCATTTAATGACTGTTGCAAATAAGGAAAATAGGACAGATCAGAACGTAACCATTTAATGACTGTTGCAAATAATGAAAATAGGCCAGATCAGAACGTAACCATTTAATGACAGTTGCAAATAAGGAAAATAGACCAGATCTGAACGTAACCATTTAATGATTTTTTACAAATAAGGAAAATAGGCCAAACCAGAACGTAACCATTTACTGACTGTTGCAATTAGGAAAATCGGCCACCTCAGAACGTAACCATTTAATGACTATTGCAAATAATGAATATAGGCCAGATCAGAACGTAACCATTTAATGACTTTTGCAAATAAGTAAAATAGACCAGATCAGAACGTAACCATTTAATGACTGCTGCAATTAGGAAAATCGGCCAGGTCAGAACGTAACCATTTAATGACTGTTGCAATAAGGAAAAAAGGCCAGCTCAGAACGTAACCATTTAATGACTGTTGCAAATAAGGAAAATCGGCCATATCAGAAGGTAACCATTTAATGACAGTTGCAATAAGGAAAATAGGCCAGCTCAGAACGTAACCAATTAATGACTGTCGCAAATAAGGAAAATCGGCCAGATCAGAACGTACCCATTTAATGACTGTTGCAAATAAGGAAAATAGGCCAGATCAGAACGTAACCATTTAATATCTGTTGCAAAGAAGGAAAATAAGCCAGATCAGAACGTAACCATTTAATGACTATTGCAAATAATGAAAATAGGCCAGATCAGAACGTAACCATATAATATCTGTTGCAAATAAGGAAAATAAGCCAGATCAGAACGTAACCATTTAATGACTGTTGCAAATAAGGAAAATAGACCAGATCAGAACGTAACCATTTAATGACTGCTGCAATTAGGGAAATCGTCCAGCTCAGAACGTAACCAATTAATGACTGTCGCAAATAAGGAAAATCGGCCAGATCAGAACGTAGACATTTAATGACTGTTGCAAATAAGGAAAATAGGCCAGATCAGAACGTAAACATTTAATGACTGTTGTAAATAAGGAAAATAGGCCAGATCAGAACGTGACCATTTAATGATTTTTACAAATAAGGAAAATAGGCCAGATCAGAAACTAACCATTTAATGACTGCTGCAAATAAGGAAAATAGGCCAGATCAGAATGTCACCATTTAATGAGTGCTGCCATTAGGAAAATCGGCCACATCAGAAGGTAACCATTTAATGACTGTTGCAATAAGGAAAATAGGCCAGATCAGAACGTAACCATTTAATGACTGTTGCAAATAAGGAAAATAGGACAGATCAGAACGTAACCATTTAATGACTGTTGCAAATAATGAAAATAGGCCAGATCAGAACGTAACCATTTAATGACAGTTGCAAATAAGGAAAATAGACCAGATCTGAACGTAAAAATTTAATGATTTTTTACAAATAAGGAAAATAGGCCAAACCAGAACGTAACCATTTACTGACTGTTGCAATTAGGAAAATCGGCCACCTCAGAACGTAACCATTTAATGACTATTGCAAATAATGAAAATAGGCCAGATCAGAACGTAACCATTTAATGACTGTTGCAAATAAGTAAAATAGACCAGATCAGAACGTAACCATTTAATGACTGCTGCAATTAGGAAAATCGGCCAGGTCAGAACGTAACCATTTAATGACTATTGCAAATAATGAAAATAGGCCAGATCAGAACGTAACCATTTAATGACTGTTGCAAATAAGTAAAATAGACCAGATCAGAACGTAACCATTTAATGACTGCTGCAATTAGCAAAATCGGCCACATCAGAAAGTAACCATTTAATGACTGTTGCAATAAGGAAAATAGGCCAGATGAGAACGTAACCATTTAATGACTGTTGCAATACAGGAAAATAGGCCAGATCAGAACGTATCCATTTAATGACTGTTGCAAATAAGGAAAATAGGACAGATCAGAACGTAACCATTTCATGACTGTTGCAAATAAGGAAAATAGGACAGATCAGAACGTAACCAATTAAGGACTGTTGCAAATAAGGAAAATAGGGCAGATCAGAACGTAACCATTTAATGACTGTTGCAATAAGGAAAATAGGCCAGCTCAGAAGGTAACCATTTAATGACTGTTGCAAATAAGGAAAAAAGGCCAGATCAGAACGTACCCATTTAATGATTGTTGCAAATAAGGAAAATCGGCCAGATCAGAACGTAACCAATTAATGACTGTTGGAAATAAGGAAAATAGGGCAGATCAGAACGTAACCATTTAATGACTGTTGCAATAAGGAAAATAGGCCAGCTCAGAACGTAAACATTTAATGACTGTTGTAAATGAGGAAAATAGGCCAGATCAGAACGTGAGCATTTAATGATTTTTACAAATAAGGAAAATAGGCCAGATCAGAACGTAACCATTTAATGACTGCTGCAAATAAGGAAAATAGGCCAGATCAGAACGTAACCATTTAATGACTGTTCAAATAAGGAAAATAGGCCAGATCAGGACGTAACCATTTAATGAGTGCTGCCATTAGGAAAATCGGCCACATCAGAAGGTAACCATTTAATGACTGTTGCAATAAGGAAAATAGGCCAGATCAGAACGTAACCATTTAATGACTGTTGCAATAAAGGAAAATAGGCCAGATCAGAACGTAACCATTTACTGACTGTTGCAAATAAGGAAAATAGGACAGATCAGAACGTAACCATTTAATGACTGTTGCAAATAAGGAAAATCTGCCAGATCAGAACGTAACCAATTAATGACTGTTGCAAATAAGGAAAATACGGCAGATCAGAACGTAACCATTTAATGACTGTTGCAAATAAGGAAAATCTGCCAGATCAGAACGTAACCAATTAATGACTGTTGCAAATAAGGAAAATACGGCAGATCAGAACGTAACCATTTAATTACTCTTGCAATAAGGAAAATAGGCCAGATCAGAACGTAAACATATAATGACTGTTGTAAATAAGGAAAATAGGCCAGATCAGAACGTGACCATTTAATGATTTTTACAAATAAGGAAAATAGGCCAGATCAGAACGTAACCATTTAATGACTGCTGCAAATAAGGAAAATAGGCCAGATCAGAACGTAACCATTTCATGACTGTTCAAATAAGGAAAATAGGCCAGATCAGAACGTAACCATTTAATGAGTGCTACCATTAGGAAAATCGGCCACATCAGAAGGTAACCATTTAATGACTGTTGCAATAAGGAAAATAGGCCAGATGAGAACGTAACCATTTAATGACTGTTGCAATAAAGGAAAATAGGCCAGATCAGAACGTAACCATTTAATGACTGTTGCAAATAAGGAAAATAGGCCAGATCAGAACGTACCCATTTAATGATTGTTGCAAATAAGGAAAATAGGACAGATCAGAACGTAACCAATTAATGACTGTTGGCAATAAGGAAAATATGCCAGATCAGAACGTACCATTTAATGACTGTTGTAATTAAGGAAAATAGACCAGATCTGAACGTAACCATTTAATGATTTTTTACAAATAAGGAAAATATGCCAAACCAGAACGTAACCATTTACTGACTGTTGCAATTAGGAAAATCGGCCAGCTCAGAAGGTAACCATTTAATGACAGTTGCAAATAAGGAAAATAGTCCAGATCAGAACGTAACCATTTAATGACTGTTGCAAATAAGGAAAATAGGCCAGATCAGAACGTAACCATTTAATGACTGCAGCAATTAGGAAAATAGGCCAGCTCAGAACGTAACCATTTAATGACTGTTTCAAATAAGGAAAATCGGCCAGATCAGAACGTAACCAATTAATGACTGTTGCAAATAAGGAGAATTGGCCAGATCAGAACGTAAACATTTAATGACTGTTGTAAATAAGGAAAATCGGCCAGCTCAGAAGGTAACCATTTAATGACTGTTGCAAATAAGGAAGATAGTCCAGATCAGAACGTAACCATTTAATGACTTTTGCAAATAAGGAAAATCGGCCACACCAGAAGGTAACCATTTAATGACTGTTGCAATTAGGAAAATCGGCCAGCTCAGAACGTAACCATTTAATGACGGTTGAAAATAAGGAAAATAGGGCAGATCCGAACGTAAACATTTAATGAGTGTTGTATATAAGGAAAATAGGCCAGATCAGATTGTAACCCTTTAATGACTGTTGCAATTAAGGAAAATAGGCCACATCAGAACGTAACCATTTAATGATTGCTGCAATTAGGAAAATCGGCCAGCTCAGAACGTAACCATTTAATGACTGTTGCGAGTAAGGAAAATCGTCCAGATCAGAACGTAACCAATTAATGACTGTTGCAAATAAGGAAAATAGGCCAGATCAGAACGTAAACATTTAATGACTGTTGTAAATAAGGAAAATAGGACAGATCAGAACGTAACCATTCAATGACTGTTGCAAATAAGGAAAATAGGCCAGATCAGAACGTAACCATTTAATGACTACTGCAATAAGGAAAATCGGCCAGCTCAGAAGGTAACCATTTAATGACTGTTGCAATAAGGAAAATAGGCCAGATCAGAACGTAACCATTTAATGACTGTTGCAATTAAGGAAAATGGTCCAGATCAGAACGTAACCATTTAATGACTGTTGCAAATAAGGAAAATAGGCCAGATCAGAACGTAACCATTTAATGACTATTGCAAATAATGAAAATAGGCCAGATCAGAACGTAACCATTTAATGACTGTTGCAAATAAGGAAAATCGGCCAGATCAGAACGTAACCAATTAATGACTGTTGCAAATAAGGAAAATCGGCCAGATCAGAACGTACCCATTTAATGACTGTTGCAAATAAGGAAAATAGGCCAGATCAGAACGTAAACATTTAATGACTGTGGTAAATAAGGAAAATACGCCAGATCAGAACGTAACCATTTAACGATTTTTTACAAATAAGGAAAATAGGCCAGATCAGAACGTAACCATTTAATGACTGTTGCAAATAAGGAAAATAGGCCAGATCAGAACGTAACCATTTAATGACTGTTGCAAATAAGGAATATGTGACAGATCAGAACGTAACCATTTAATAACTGTTGCAAATAAGGAAAATAGGCCAGATCAGAACGTAACCATTTAATGACAGTTGCAATTAGGAAAATCGGCCAGCTCAGAACGTAACCATTTAATGACGGTTGAAAATAAGGAAAATAGGGCAGATCCGAACGTAAACATTTAATGAGTGTTGTAAATTAGGAAAATAGGCCAGATCAGAACGCAACCATTTAATGACTGTTCCAAATAAGGAAAATCGGTCAGATCAGAACGTAACCATTTAATGACTGTTGCAAATAAGGAAAATAGGCCAGATCAGATTGTAACCATTTAATGACTTTTGCAAATAAGGAAAATAGTTCAGATCAGAACGTAAACATTTAATGACTGTTGCAAATAAGGAAAATAGGCCAGATCAGACCGTAACCATTTAATAACTGTTGCAAATAGGGAAAATAGGCCAGATCAGAACGTAACCATTTACTGACTGTTGCAAATAAGGAAAATAGTTCAGATCAGAACGTAAACATTTAATGACTGTTGCAAATAAGGAAAATAGGCCAGATCAGACCGTAACCATTTAATAACTGTTGCAAATAGGGAAAATAGGCCAGATCAGAACGTAACCATTTACTGACTGTTGCAAATAAGGAAAATAGGCCAGATCAGAAGGTAACCATTTAATGACTGTTGCAAATAAGGAAAATAGGCCAGATCAGAACGGAACCATTTAATGACTGTTGCAAATAAGGAAAATAGGCCAGATCAGAACGTAACCATTTAATGACAGTTGCAATTAGGAAAATCGGCCAGCTCAGAACGTAACCATTTAATGACGGTTGAAAATAAGGAAAATAGGGCAGATCCGAACGTAAACATTTAATGAGTGTTGTAAATTAGGAAAATAGGCCAGATCAGAACGCAACCATTTAATGACTGTTCCAAATAAGGAAAATCGGTCAGATCAGAACGTAACCATTTAATGACTGTTGCAAATAAGGAAAATAGGCCAGATCAGATTGTAACCATTTAATGACTTTTGCAAATAAGGAAAATAGTTCAGATCAGAACGTAAACATTTAATGACTGTTGCAAATAAGGAAAATAGGCCAGATCAGACCGTAACCATTTAATAACTGTTGCAAATAGGGAAAATAGGCCAGATCAGAACGTAACCATTTACTGACTGTTGCAAATAAGGAAAATAGGCCAGATCAGAAGGTAACCATTTAATGACTGTTGCAAATAAGGAAAATAGGCCAGATCAGAACGGAACCATTTAATGACTGTTGCAAATAAGGAAAATAGGCCAGATCAGAACGTAACCATTTAATGACTGTTGCAAGTAAGGAAAATAGGCCACATCAGGACAGAACCATTTAATGACTGTTGCAAATAAGGAAAATAGTCCTGATCAGAACGTAGCCATTTAATGACTGTTGCAAATAAGTAAAATGGGCCTGATCAGAACGTAACCATTTAATGACTGTTGCAAATAAGTAAAATAGGCCAGATCAGAACGTAACCATTTAATTACTGTTGCAAATAAGGAAAATAGGCCAGATCAGAATGTAACCATTTAATGACTGTTGCAACTAAGGAAAATAGGCCAGATCAGAACGGAACCATTTAATGATTGTTGCAAATAAGGAAAATCGGCCAGATTAGAACGTAACCATTTAATAACTTTTGAAAATAAACCAAATCAACCGTATTTCCCGGTATATACCAATGCGTCCCCACTGAGAGGGGATGCGAGATAAAATCATGCTTAATGTGGGTAACCCGAACGCGTACACTCAAGCCAAGCACAAAAATTTCCTAAGGACGCGCAACCGTCGATTGCGCTGGCCTCGGTAGCGACTACCAATCTCCACTCTCTAGTTAAATGGTGCGTGAAGCCTCGGCAACCTGGTCCTCACGGCTAAGCACCTCAACTTATTACTTTTACTCAGCTTCATCACTGTCTGTAGACACATCTGAATCGCATTCCGCTCCGAAGATAAACGCAAGTAAGAGATGATATCAGACAGACACGGAGACAATATCCGTCTTTCGGGTATTTCCCAATGTCTCGGCACTGAGACGGCATGTGACACAAGGCCATGCTTAATGTGGGGACTAAGATGCAAGGGAATGCTGAGTGTGAAACAATATAAGGAAAATAAAACATTGACAAAGAGAGAGAACAAGAAAAGAACCGGAATTAAGAAGAAAGAACATAGACTGACATTGCGCTTAAATTTAGTGACCTTGCTTGGGGTTAAATGAATAAAAACAGTGTATGTATTTAACTGTATATGTAATCATTTACTGTAATTCAGTCATATTACGCCTTATGTCATATCACGTTGAAATACCGTTACTCAGATGATCACCGAAGTCAAAAAACATTGAACCTGCTCAGTTTCTAGATGGGTGGCCGCTTGGAAATATCAGGTACTGTAAGCTTCGATGTGCCCTTAATGTAATGGATAACGGCTCGGAATTGTTAATCAGAGTGCCGAATTCCATTTCTAATAGGCTTAGTTATATTCACTTACGCGCAAATATCCTTAGGAAAGTTAATAATCCACCTCTTCTCTCCCATCTATGGGTTAATTAGTAAGTCTTGTACCAGAAGTCATTATTATCTGCTAAATGTTTTTACAATCCAAAAATATTTTCTCTCTTTAAATAACCACCCAAAAGTTGATAAGCCGTAAAAATCATGTTAATCAGTCAATAAATCCATATTATGTAATGTTTTCAAAAAAATGACGATATAATCTACTTCTTCAAACACACTTGTTTTTTCACTCACTACCCATGATGATAACTCACGTGGACCGAAACTTTCGACTACACAACATGTATTTGGACCAACTGATCCATACACAACAACCATTTTGGGGAAAACGTTAGGAAAAAAAAAGATTTTAAAAATATAATCGACACAAATCGCCTATTGTTTTAACAATAATTGTTTAAAAGAACAATTCCTGCTCCAATATACTGAATTTAATTTTTACTAGAGACATCTTTCGGTTGTAAAACACTGTATCTAAGAAATGGCCGAAAACTTCGTATCATACAGGTACATCAACTTCTACAATGGCGATTTGTCTCGAGTTTTGCAAAAAGAGGAAAACTGGATCAGGTGGTCACAACAGGAAGAGGATTCATCATTTCAACTTAGGGCTAAAGTGATCAATTAGAAAAGATCCAACTAAATCCATAAGACGTTTGGCATGTGAGAGAGGATGTCAGCTATGTCACTCCAGAGAGCAATGAAAAAAGACTTGAAAATGAATTCGTACGTGAAACCTGCGGGGCACCTTGTTACTCTAGGAAAGAACGCTAGAAGGTTACAGACGGCGAAGATAATTTTGAATGAGCTGGAAAATGATCCTGGAATAATATATATATATTATTTGAACGTAATTTTAATTCTTCATGAACTTCCGATCCTTAGCTGTGATGAATTAATGATGAACAGGTGATTTTCATTTATGATCGATTTCATCACGATTCATCTGTTAATCATGGAGAGTAATTATACATCCTTATTGGTCAAAGAAAATTCCAATAGTGTTATCAAAACCTCAGAGTATTCCAGTAAGATATCTGTAATCATTTATATATATATATATATATATATATATATATATATATATATATATATATATATATATATATATATATATATAATTACGATCCAATTCATCAGACCTACAAATTCAAAAAGAAATCAGAAAAAATAACCCCGGGAATAAAAAAAAGTAAATTTAGCGAAAATGTATGTATGAGAGTGGGGGACGAATGTGAGAGCTAAAAGAAAGTTCTAGAGAGGGGTAACAGACGAGAGAAGAAGAGGAAGGCCTAAAAGTGAAGGTGGGGACTAAAATTTAATAGAGAGAAATCCAAAAGAGAAGTCAGTTAAAAGTGTGATACAGATAAAGTTGAATTATTTTCCGATGCATAATTCATTCTTAAATCGCTGACCTAAATTAATTTTTAAACTGACACCGGAAATGGGTCTATACATTTGTAGTGACACTACGCACAATAATCTAAACTTTAAAATCAGAAGATGAGAAAGAGAGAGAAAAGAAAAGAAAAACAAAGGGAAAGATGGAGGTGGGGTCAACTAAAACCGAAGGGCATTTATAAAAGAGCCGCCGTTCTTACTCTGTCCTGGACATTGAGTTCTACCTGGATTCTATCCTCTTGGGATTTTTATATATATTTATGTATGTGTATGCATGTATATGTATGTATTTATATATTTTAGATATATATGTAGATATATATGTGTGTATATTAACCACTAATATTATCAATATATATATATATATATATATATATATAATTATGGGCAGCAACGTTTCTTTTAAACATCTTTCATTAAATACGATAGAAAGAAGAGATTTAATTAATTTTTTATTCAACTTTTGCAACATTCTAACGGTTTTCTGTTTTGTAGGAGTAAGGGAGTACAGAAATTTTCCATAATTTTCATTGTCCCAAGAGCTTCCGGCCACTTCTTTAGCCATTTTCAGTGGGGGGGGGCTGTTAGTTTTCCTTATGCATTTACTCTTTAAGTTGTGTTTGAATAGATGCGTCCATTCTGAGCATTCGCATGCGAGGCGCAGCTGGAATTCGCGTGGGCATCTTTCTAAATATAAAAATTAAACAATCCATTTTTCCACTCTTTTTCCACTGTTAAATAAGGTGAGGTTTATAGTAGGAGACAGATGTTTAATATATAGGCACTCTCAAATAGCTATTGTTTCAAGTAATGATATATATATATATATATATATATATATATATATAAAGGCGGCCCGAAAAGAATACATATATAAAATTTAAATAAAGTACAAAGAAATTAACTCCTAAGAAAGTATGCTAACAAAATACATAATAGTGATTTTTAGGCATTTCCATCATGCCCATATAGACATTTCACACCTCGGTGAGATTAGTTGGTGTGTGCATAATATATACTCATCAACTATCCTCGCTGTAACATCTTGAATTTACCGAGGGAGGTATAACGTGCCCATTTTTGCAAAAAACAGTTGCCGTAAAACTGATCATTGCGTGAAAACGCATAAAAGTTTTAATTCGTTATCGGTCCTTGTTTACCGCGAAATTATTCAGACTTATATATATATATATATATATATATTCAAACGTTATTACAGGGAACACTCATAATTTAAAATAGACGCACTATTTTTACATTTTGTTTACCAATATTTCTCGAATGCGCAGGTCAATAGACTTGATACAAACTATTTAACAAAAAAATATGGAGCAAACAATTATTTTCTATATACATATATATATATGTGTGTGTGTGTGTGTGTGTGTGTGTGTGTGTGCGTGTGTATCTGTGTAATAGGAATACGTATAAAATAGTTGGTAAACTAGGACCTTCGTGAACGCTAAATACGGCATATCAAAAGGTCGGTTTTTCCATTGACGCCGCTATTATTTTCACTACCTACACTCCTCAGCAATGTTTATCGTTTTCAAATGCGATGATTAGAATTGTAATAAAACCTAAACGTATGAAAGTTAATCTATACGTTTTCTTTGTTCTTGAGACTTCAAAACAAAAACAAATACTATTTATTCATTAGACTGTTTATTTACACTATTATATTGTTTACTGGAACGGATGGTAAACGTTCGACTAATTGCCAACTGACTCGATCTTTATAAAATGGTAAACACAAAGGATTTTCAGTATTTACATTATTCGGACTATTGTCCTCATCTTTGTCGCCATATTTGTCACGACGTTTCGGCCGTTGTACGCTCCGGCCTTCTTCAGGTGGTTGGAATTTCGAACCGAACCCTTTCGAAATAAAGGGTTCGGTTCGAAATTCCAACCACCTGAAGAAGGCCGGAGCGTACAACGGCCGAAACGTTGTGACAAATATGGCGACAAAGATGAGGACAATAGTCCGAATAATGTAAATACTGTACATAATACCTCATCTCAGAAATATAGGCAGACACTAAGGATTTTCTTATAGTTGGTTCACATATGATAATTTAGTAAATATTTATGAATAAAAAATTGTTTTCCTATTTCTTTCTTCATAATTTTTTAATTGATAACTATTGGATTTCATTAGTTTTAATTGTATTAGTTTATAGAATGTTGTAAATATAAAAATATTGTTGTAATGATAGAATCTAATAAATAAAATGTTTAATATTTTTATTGTACATTCTCAAAAACAAAAAATGTATAAATTCACTTTCATCATATGATTAGGTTTTATTATAATTCTAAGCCTCGCTTTTTCCAACAATAAACATTGCCGAGGCGTGAAGGTAGTTAAAATAATAGCGGCGTCAATGGAAAAACCGTCCTTTCGACACTCCGGTCTTTTACAGGATCGAAGGTCAATGTTTGCCAAACATTTCATATATTCATTTCTGTTTAGTCAAGCTCTGCGAAACCGTTTAGCACATAACGTCACTTATACGATACGCGTATATTTGAATTTGAAATGTAGCGTTCCCAAAAGAAAGGCCAGGATGAAGCCAACAAAATGTTGTCTACTCTGCTGACAACATTCAATTGCTGATGACGACTGAGACGGTCGAAACTACTTGAACCAAAAAAGTACAAAAACATAAACTTTGGGCAGCTCATTAACAATTTTAATTTCAGTGCGCTATAACATATTAGAACATTGAAAATATACAATAAAAAATGAAACAGGCCTACATTATCGGTTGGATTTGAAAGTTGGTTGAATTGATTGATTATTTTTATTACGGTATATCGGATTATTTAAATATAAAGAAAATATTTTAAATATTTAAGAATTTTTCGAAGATAATAATGATTTACTGATACAATGCCTATTGATTAATCCATAGCTGCGGGAGAAGAGTTAGAATTATACCTTTCCAAAGAGTATTTACGCGTAAGTGAATGTAACGAAACCGATTGAAAATTGAACTCTGCTTTTGGATTCTTGATATTCCCAAGTGGAGAATTGCAACAGAAGTGTTTGAGCTAAAATATTACTATGTTTATAAAATATTAATATTACGATAAAGTAACTTTGATGTATATATATATATATATATGTGTGTGTGTGTGTGTGTGTGTGTGTGTGTGTGTGTGTATGCGTGTTTCCTTTCGTTGAAGACCAACGAATATTCTTTGTTCCAAGCTATAAAAAAAATCCAGAACAATAAACTTTTGCTGGTTTTAAGCCAACCTTACATAAATTAAATCCTATGTGCTTGAAGTTATTATTTAAATGTGGTGAATTTATGTTCTATAACTTGTGAAAAGACTGGCTTCGAAACAAAAGAAAATTTAAAAAAAAAAAAAATGTGATAAACAACCTGAAAAAATATCCTCCCAACCTCAGTGGCAACAACGAATTAAAAACAACAAAATCACGCGCGAACAAACGAGACACGTGAAGCTCCAAGTAACAAGATTACTGGCAACTAGTCGAGAATTTCTTGCATCTCATCGTCCGAAGTTAAAAAAAATGGCGCCGAGAAGAAGAGATTTAGTTTGGCCTTCGACTATACTAATCCAACAGATAACATCTTTATAGGATTCTTTCTTTTTTTTTCTATCACAAAAGGAGATAAACATTAAGGCTTACTTAAAAAATAAAAGGCTATTTTTCAGCAACCTCTCTCGTTTATTTTTCTTTTTTTACGTACGCTACATTCATTAAAAAGACACATGTACCTCTCCATTTTGAGAGCTTATTTGTATATTTATTCATTTCCTTATTCACTTACTCTCTTTCACTGTTTGCCGACTTCTTTTCTTCTCAATTCTTCCTTCGGTATTTCTTCTTCATAATCCTTTCTATCTGTCTCCCTTTCTATCTCTCTCTTCAACATTCTTTTCCACACTCACTTCATCTTTCTCACTCAATCTCTTCCAATTTTACTTTCCACTTTCTTTCTTTTTTTCCTTTATTTATTTATTTATTTATGTCCTTCTTTTTCTTTTCCCTTCTTTCTTCTTTCTCGCCCGCTTTCCCTCTTTTTTTCACTCTCTTACTTTATTTCACTCTTTCTTTATTTGTTTCATTCTCTCTTTCTTTATTTTCTCTTTCTTTCTCTCTTACTTTGTTTCATTCTTTCTTTCTCACTTTCTTTCATTCTCGTTCTCTTTCTCTATCTCTCTCCCCCCCCCCACTTCTTTGTAACTGATTTCTTACCGGCATTCTGATCCCTATTAATCTGTGTTCATTTGATATTATCTCTCTATGTATCTCTCTACATATACACCTACCCTCCTCATCATGTATGGTTACCCGTTGCCCGCTATTGCTGGGTAGTGAGTTCGATAAACTACAAGAAGACAGACGCATGGTCACCAGTAAAAGGATGATCCCGAAATGCGATTTGCAGAACACTAGAATCAAGCAAACGCAGAAGTTTAAATATCTGGGAAGCGTCTTGACAGTGAACGGTAAGTGCGACACTGAGATCTGTAGACGTATTGCGATGGCCAAGGACGTATTCCAAAATCTGGGCAGAGTATTGCGAGACAGGAGGATTTCTTTGGTAACAAAGAAAAGAATACTGAGCTGTTATGTGACATCTGCCCTTCTTTAGGGCAGCGAATGTTGGACGATTTCCTCAAAGATGAAGAAGAGACTCGAGGCGACGGAGATACGGTTCTACATTAGGATGCTAAGGATATCATGGACCGAGCGTTGTGAGCAACGATGAGGGCTTAGAGAGGATGCAAACAAGGAGGAGGCTTATACCTAACATCAGGAAGAGGCAGCTGAAAGTTTTTGGGACACATAATGAGGAAGGAGGTCTGGAGAATCTCATACTCATGAGTCGAATAGAGGGAAAGAGTGACAAGCGGGCTTAGGCAAGTGGATGACAGAATGTGGTCTGGGGTAGGTAGCTGTGGGAAGGAACGTTGAGAGCTTCAAGGGATAGAGGGAGGTGGAGAGCCACGATCGCCTACGTCCTGAAAGGATATGTCACATAAATTTTATTTTTTTATTTTGCTTAATCTCCAGGCTTTTCAAAATGTTAATTTAAACCCTGAATATTTCTGTCTTAAAGGAAATACTCCCTTCTCAAGCCACGTATACGATCATAAAAATTTAAAAGAAAACGTTTCACGCAAGACCTTTAAATATTTAATATAAATAAATTAATACATACTTACTTAAACTAAATAGAATTAAAATAATAAATAATAATTAAATAAATACTTAACAGCATCAGCATTTACTCCCCTTCGTCTATTTGTTAAAATAATTACATCAATTAGCAGCCTCCATATTTTACTTCACCTTACACCGTTAGCTTTAAGAATATTTTAAAACGTTCTCAAATTTAAAATTTGAAAACTTAACGATATTTTTTCCACTTAACTTTTGTGTATAAATACAAGTTACAAAAAGAAATTACACTTTTACCCTGATAAAGTTCTTCAGGGGACGAAACGCGTTGATAAAGAAAAGTTTTCCTTTTGTCGTTTATATATATATATATATATATATATATATATATATATATATATATATATATATATATATATATATATATATATATATATATATATAATAAAAAGGCTTAAATACTAATATTAGTGTTTAAGCCTTTTTATTATATTCTTACTCTGTCCTGGACATTGAGTTCTACCTGGATTCTATCCTCTTGAAATTATTTTTTATACATATATATATATGTATGTGTATGTATGTATATATATTTATATATTTTAGATATATGATTGCATATGTATGTGTATATTTACCACTAATATTATCTATCTATCTATCTATATATATATATATATATATATATATATATATATATATATATATATATATATATATATATATGTCGAGTTCGTCCAGAGCAAGGCAGTAAAGCCACTAAGACACGGAAGGTTATTGGGTGTGGAAGAATTAGAAACCGAAACATTACTAAGGACCGAGAACAAAAGAAGAATAATGAGGAGGACAGTAGATAGCAACTGACATTGCATTTAAATTTTCGACGATTAAAGTTGGCTGGGATACAGAGAGATTGGTGAGAACTCGTCGCTAATCTAGTACTGCACTTAAATTCATAAACTCTAGTTACCATAGCGAAGATCTCATCCAAACAATTATGATGAAAGTATTTATAGAAAAGACACAGAGAGGCAATCTTACGGCAGTGGGAATGTTACTGAAGCCGAACCGCCAGATCAGTGCCGATAATATTGCTGATTCTTCTTTGGATTTTATCAAGGATCTCTAAATATAAAACAGGAGCACCAGACCATATGTGACAGCAATATTCTCAGCGTGAATGAGTGGTAGATTTACAGATATGCAAGATAGGTTCTGGAGATAAAAATTGTCTAGCACGACACAGTGAATCAACTTTCTTAGCAGGTGAACTTAACTTTAACGGCCTTGTGCCACAATTTCTGTGTTTTTTCAGAAATAAATCAACAGCTGAGAACTTTAACCCGAGAATGTGCAGAGTCACTCATCATGAGGTTCGCATCAGCCATGCTAAAGAGAGCAGTTTAGTTTTGGAAGCGCTAAAATTAACAAGCTATCCTTTGTCCCAGTTAACAAGAAACTGAAGGTCGTTTTGGACATCAGCCGCCAAATTGAACTTATCGAACTGACCCGATTTACTATCAACACAGGAGTAAATGGTTGTGTCATCAGATACCAAGTTGAGAGCTGATGCCACTAGGAAGGTCATTAATGAAAATTAAAACCAAAGTAGGACCAAGAAAGGAGCTCTGGGACACACCTGCATTAGTATTAAAAGATACATACATACAAATATATATGTATGTGTGTATAACGTATATTTAGACAGTAAGAATTCAACAAGTTTTGTTAAATTCAACTGACATGTCGTAAAGTCAGTCAAGCATCTGTTTATCTACATTCACGCCAAATAAAATTGCAGCATCTGAACACGTGTTTATTAGATTAATTGCAAAGATAATATCACTGGATTATAGTTAATGATCATAAGTACAGAGTAGTCAAACCCCATATTGACACAGTGTATTCTTCTTGGGTATTATCACAGATCTGTATTCTTGTATGCGTCCGATCATACAGATAATGAATGCCATCCTGTGGTACTTTATTCCCCGCCTCTAATACCTGTTGATTAAATAAAGAACGTTTTGGACGTACACGACATTGTTTAACACCCATCCCTGTACCAAAGGCGAGCGCGATTTATAACTTATGACATCCCATATTATGATGAGAAGTTTGAAGTGATTACGCTCTGAATGGTATCGCCCTCCAGGTGTACGTCACACATGCAAATGACTATCACTTACCCGAAAGCAAAACCCTCCTCTCATCATTGAACATTACATAACAACATTCGATCACGGCGATAATCCTCTCGCGGCACACTGGTCACATACACAGCGATGTTTATAGCGTAAATACAAGTTTTGATAAAAGCACGCGTGCCAACAATTCACCTGTAAATTTAAAGCAGGTAAGCAGTTCCCAACCCTTCCTACGTTCATATTTATTCTCATCTGTACCGTGGTTCAGTCTGCCTTGACAATGTGTTGATCTTAGTGACTGTCCGTATTACCTGACCGTCTGTGAAGCTAAGATGTTCATTTGACCCGTATTGTTAACACCGAAACACCACCAATGTGTCACGTCTAATATGCACCACAATTCTCCGATATATCCACCCAGTCTCTTCACAATCCAACCGGCTCTGCTTGAACGAAAAGAAGAGCGTGTGTCGGCGCGGCATGACACCAAATTGCGCTGATGTCTTTCAGCACAGTCAGCCTCATTGCAGCATGTTTCACTGTATAAAGATCAGTTACAGACAGTGTAATGCTATAAAAGTCAGAACGACTAAAGATGGTCGAAGACTGAAAAATTTTATAGATAATTCTCTAGTATGAATTAACAAAGACAACAACGGCTTAATAATCGTGTGATACAATTTTATTTTCTGTCACTATATCACAGTTAATCTATAGGTATCTATCACTCAAACTTCATACGAAAAAACATGAAATCACTCGAAAGATGCTTATTTCTATCGATGCCTAGACATGAGCATCTCATCAGGTGGTAGACAAAGATGGTTATAAACGATTTTATTTAAAAATGCTACTTACATCACTTTTTTATATTTTTAAAAATTTAGGAAGACTTTCATTTTTCATATAATTTATTTTGGGGCTTTTCTAGCCACTATCCTTTAGAGCTTTATTATAGAAATTACTATACTCATAGAAAATTTTCTCATTTGCTGAATTTTTACTTATTCTCTTTTCGATAGATAAAAGTATATGGTTAATTATAGATGGAGGATGATTAGATTTAGGGGGTATATACAATAGAATAGTATTGTTTTTTATAAGGTATGTATACATACTATATATATACTCAAATCAGTCACTTATACTTTTGCGTTCATTATCTGTCACAATATTCATTTATATTTGTTAATCAAATTTTATCTGTTAATCAAATATTTTTATATCTATTAATCAAATTTTCCCATCTCTGCCTATATATATATATATATATATATATATATATATATATATATATATATATATATATATAAAGAAAAGAAATGCTACTTCCAGAAACGCCTAGATAAAATAGTAAAAGCACAACAAAAAATTTTAGTGAAATCCCACAAAACTAGAAGCTTCTATAAAATAACGACAAAAGACTACAACGATCTAATAAATAAGGATTTACATAAGAACTACAAAAAGGCAAATAATAATGACCTCAACATGGTTGAGAATATTAATACTAGCAGTAAAAAATCACTGATAAACTGAAGATCAGTGATAGAGTAGGTCAACTATATGAAAGAGAGTGCTATATAACCTTAAAAGACCACAAACCAGATTTCGAGGCTAATCCGATTACAAGCATAATAAACCCCACAAGACCTGATATCGGAAAAATTAGTAAAATAATCCTTGATAGGGTAAATCAACAAATTAAAGAAAATATAGGCCTGAAACTTTTGATTAATACCAAAGACGTGACAAACTGGTTTACTTATATGAAGGAAAAAACAAACTGTAGACTAATGCAGTTTGATATTGAATATTATTATCAATTAATATCTAAAAAAAACTATTCATGAATGCGTTGGACTTTGCTACCCAGTACACGGATATTACAGAGGAAGAAAAGAACATTATTATAAATGCGAAAAGGGGAGTAATGGATAAAAGATTCATATGGCCACTTTGACATCACAATGGGATCACTAGACTCAGCTGAGTCTTCTGATCTCATAGGTCTTTTTTATATTATACAATCTTACAGCGCACCGAGATATTAATATAACTGACATTGGTTTATACAGAGACGATGGACTTAAGGTTATTAAAAACTCTACTAACTTTAAAATCGATAAAATTAGAAAGATATTATATAAAAGAATTTAAAAGCATGAACTTAAAAATTACGGTAAGCACCCAATTGAAAAATGTTAACTTCCTTGAGATGACATTAGATTTAAGGAAAAATACATACACACTTTATAAAAGAACCCAATACCAATTCCTAAATCAAATCATCCCCCATCTATAATTAAGCATATACCTTTATCTATCCGAAAAAGAATAAGTACAAATTCAGCAAATGAGAAGATTTTCGATGAACATATTAATTTCTATAACAAAGCTCTAAAAGATAGTGGCTACAAAAACCCGAAACTAACTTATATAAAAAATGAAAATGGAAAGCATAGAAAAAACAGAGGTAGAAAAATAATTTGGTATACACCCCCATGCATGGTAAATGGTAAAGAACAAATTAGGACAAAAATTCCTCGCATTAATAGTCAAGCACTTTCCTAGAGAAAGTAAAGTAAGTACTATTTTCAATAAAAATACACTAAAATTAAGTTACAGCTCTACTGAAAACTTAGAAAAAATTATTAAGAAACATAATGCTAATATCTTAAATAAACACTCATGCCAGAACCAACAAATTTTAGACAATAGAAAAATAAAAATAATAACAGATGAAGATAATCAAAAATTATGCAACTGAAGAAACCCTCACAACTGTCCTCTACAAAATAAACGTCGCACGGAATCATTAGTATGCCAATGCAATATCTCTTCTATTGAAAAAATCTATATAGGCTGCACAAGCCTTGAGTTCAAAAAACGGTTTAACCATGATCAAAGTTCATTTAGGATAAATAAATATAGAAATCAAATAATCTCTCTCAAAGTACTTCCGGCACTTAAAAGAATACAATAAAACACCTACAGTAAAATGAAAATTAATAAGAAAAGCTAGAATATGTAGGTCATTAAATGACCCACGTCCTTTGTGCATACATGAGAAACTATATATTACTAAGTTTATAAAAAATAAAAATTTACTGAATCAGAGAAGTGAAATAGCTATTTTTTGCCGTCATTATCAAAAATTTTCAGTAAATAATATTTATAAATAAAATAAAAAATGCGACCTGGTAATATACATACTTATATTTGATATGAAAAAATAATTTTATATAATGTAAGTAATTCTATTACATTTACTTGTTTTAAAAAGAAATATAGTCTATTAATAATTAAAAGTGAAAATATTTTAAAATTGTAATTAAATAAAACGTATTCTAACCTAAACATTCCCCAAAAAATCTTAACGTATACAAATAGAAAAAATGCCGAAAGAATTTTTTGCCGTTAACAATAAAATTAAAAAAAACCAGACGACATGCATTTAACGGATGTCAGAATTCGTTGAAAAATACATCCCTACCCATCCCTAAACATAACCCCTTTTTCGAACGTAACTAATAACTGATACAACAAAAGTTAATGAAAATGAACACGCTACCACCCCTTATCTGGATGAGTGGATTTCTCTGTATCCTTGGAAACCAGTGAATTATGAATTTTTGTGTGCATTTAAAACTCAGTAAATTTAAAAAATAAGTTACTCCAAAATTCGCTTGAAGATGAAATGGAACTAATGTTTTTAATTTAATTACAAAATTAAATTTGAAGTTTTTAGCTTCCATTTTTGAAACATGGTTATTACTGAGAAAAATAACATATTTTAAATCAGTTAATTTATAATATATATATATATATATATATATATATATATATATATATATATATATATATATATATGTCTGCGTGTGTATGTGTGTCTGTACATCTATATGCTTGCCTATCTTTTTGCCGCTCACTCACTCACAGTCTCTCCCTCTTTCGCTGTGTATGTAAGTGTGTGTCTATGTGCATCATTTTATTTTAGCAAGGAAGAGAAGGAAAAAGAGGTCAGAAAGAGAAATAGCAAAATGGTGTGAGAAGGATAGAAAGAAAGAGTTTCGGAAATAGATGCAAAAAAAGAAAAAGAGATGTGGAAGATCTTGCAAAAATAGCTCAACTCCATCGAGATTCGTGTCTAATGAAGCGCTCAAATAGACCTTTCAATAGAAACTCCCAAGAAATTTCATCAGATGAGAAACACGCAACATTTTACCGGGTGATTTTCATTTGGTATTAGATTTATACCTTTATCCAGCAAAACACTCACTACTTTTATTTGTACATTTTCTTGTTCAGTCGGCCCATTTCTAATTTCATATCGCATACCCTGAGCGCACATCTTCACTGTATGCATTACTACCGCATATTTGTTACCAGAAATTTACCTCGAAAAAAACGTGATAACAGCTATACTAGAATGTCGGTCGTTATTGCAGCAGTAAATATTCTTAGTATTGTATTTTGCAAAACTTACAAGTAGAAAAGGCCTTTATGTTTTAAAAATCAGCATTTTAATAAAATTGTTTGATTGATTACTTAATTGACTTGTCTTTCACGGCGTATCAAACTTTTACCGGATATTTAAAATATTTTTAGAATGTAACAATTTTTTGGATATCATAATAATTTACTGTTATAAGTCCTACTAATTAACCCATAGCTGGAGGAAGAAAAGGTGTATTCATACCTTTCCCAATGGTATTTACGGGTAAATAACGAACTTGGGTGGAATTTGAACTCCACTTCCAAGCCTTTATCCATTGCACCATCCGCAAATCCAAGATTACAGCACCTGGTATTCCCAAGTGGTCACCCATCTAGATACCGACATTGCTTAACTTCGGTGATCGTACGAGAACCGGTTTCAGCGTGCGACGGTCGTAAGCCAACTAGAATCGAACACCGACCATTGGCACTTTTGGAAATCATCCAACTATTTTAACTACATTATTTTTGGAAGAATCGGACTAGCGAATTGGTTTGTTTACGAATGTCGCTGTAGTGAGTGTTTAATGACATTTAAGAAGCTTTGATTATTCTGTCATAACGATACTCTAGTGAGAATCGAACTTACAATCTACGGTTTGCAAGATAAACTGTTGACTGTTGTTTTTATTATAAGTATGTTCAAAATATGTTTGTTGCGTAGTCTTAATGTTTTTGTCTGCATTTTATCTTAGCTTTGCTTGAGAAAAAAAACTTGCAGGTGTCTTAATGGATTCTTTTGCTTGCTTTTCGCTAATGCTACTTTTTTTTCGCTTTTTCCAATATTTTGTTCGATGGATGGATTAAGAAAACTCATTTTTATTCACTTTTCTAAACATTGGTTCGAAATTTTGTCAATCTTTTTTATTTCTTTGTTTCATCCACATTTCTTTCTTTCCCGTGTCACACATCTTTTTTGACCCTGAAACTGATTTGTAAGAAAAAAAAATATTCATTTGATTATCATGCCAGTTCTATGCTTGCTTGTTTGTCCAAGGGGAATTCAGTTGGCGCGGTTGTCATTTTCATTTCAATTTGAAGCTACAGCAATTACTGTCTTCTTGGAAAATCTTCGACAATTTTAAACTCCACGGTTTCAGCACAAATAAAATACAAGATGAAGACTTATTTTTCCACAACCTTCTAGATTTATCTTTCCAACTTCTAAATCTACTATTCGTCCGTGCATTGAATATTGCTACCACATTTGATCTGGTGTTCCGTGACATATTTCTAGATTCTCGATAAAATTCAAAGAGTCTACAATGTAATCGGTCCTGACATGTCATCTCGATTTCAATCACTTTTCCCACCGTCGTGACGTGCTTCCTTCTGTCTTTTCTATAAATATTTCCATGGCAATTGCTCTTAATGGGCTCTCCTCCTTGGCACTTCGACCGCATGAATTTAGGCGTACTACTAAATTAATAACTGCCTCATCGTTTTTCTGTTGAAATAGATGCAACCGTAAGTTCTATTCTAATAGTTTCTTTTCTCGCACTTTTCGTCTGTGGAACTATTTTCCCGTTTCTTGCTCTCCTGTCACCTACAATCTTCAAAGATTTAAATTTAACGACAATTGCAATCTTCTGTCTTCCTTAAATCTGTTCTTTTATCGTCCTTTTTCCTTGTTGTGCTTCTCATTCTGTTTCACTTCCCGTAATCTCTTGGGTCCTAGTGGCATTATCGCCTTGCTTGGGGTGAAATGATTTTTAAAAAGCAATCGATGCCCTGAGGCATTTGCTATTGTTCAACAATAACGCTCACTCGTGTCAAGACTGAAAATTTCTGATTAGATCCCTAGCGTTAATAAAGCTTACGACCACATCACGTTGAAATACCTATTCCTAAGTTAAGCAACGTCGAGTCTAGTCAGTATCTAATTCGGTGACTGCTGGGGTATGGGGTATATCATGCGCTGTAAGCTTGAATGTGCGGTTGGTGTAATGGATAATGGCTCAGAATTGTTAATCGGAGAGCCGAGTTCCAATTCCCGTTGGGTTTGTTATATTACCTTACGAGCAAATAACCATGAGAAAGGCATGAATCCACCTCTTCTCCTCCAGCTATAGGTTAATTACTAAGACTTGTATCATTCAACCATTACTATCTAAAAAAAAATCTTACAATCTAAAAATATTTTCAGGCTTTAAATTAGCGTACAATGGGTTGATAAACTGTAAAAAACGAGTCAGACTATCTCTCAAAACATTTACTAGTGTAATAAATTCGATTCCTATTGCTTTGCCAACTATTGCGGCCCTGACCTATTCTAATCAATAACGTGTTTGTAAAACAATTATCATTAAACATACCTCGCAGGCCATTGATAATGGAGACAGTCCGTCCATTATATGTGCTTCGTTATTTTGGTCAAAGGAATTAAGATTTTCTCAAATATATTTATATTAGCGTCTTTAGAAAGTAATAATTGCGTATTTCACCGTATATAGCCAACCAACCTAGGCAGAATTATGGTTGAATAGTAATAGATTGTATCTAAAATTGTTTTTCGTTTTTTTTTTCATCTCCTCTATCCAACAGTGCGTCGCTTAGAGTATTTTCAGAATTTGATTGGGAAAAAAAATGACAAAGATGAAATTTGGATTCCTCGTGAACTTTCGCTTGGAAATCGAACACAACGTTCTATCTGCAAACTTTTCTTTTAACCTTTTTTCATCGCTTTCTTAACTGATGAAAAATGGGTTTACATGTCAACGAAAACGAAAAAGACAGTGGTTATCACAAAATAAGAAACGAATACCAAATCCCAAAACCATTACTCCATTGTCTAGTGGAATATGAAAGGTGTCGTCCATTACGAGCTTAAGGAACATTGTAGTGCAGACAGTTCATGCCAGATCGAGTAAACGAAACGTGACGTGGAAAGTGTCCTGATTTGAGAAACAGAAAAGGTTTTATTCTGCAGCATAACAATGCAAAACAAACATAAAAATATCTTTAGGATGGCAGGTTCTTCCTTGGCCTTTTTACTCACTATATTTAGCCGAAGAGGAGGCACGGTGGAGTAATGGATAGCGGCTCGGATTGAGGAATCGGAGAGCCGAGTTCGAATTCCAATCGAATCCATTACATTCACTTTGGAAAGACATGAAACGTCTTCTTCTCCCCACAGCTGTGGGTAAATAGCAGGACAGATCTGGTTCTATAGTCCTGTATGGCAACTGGTCTACCGCAGAAAGAAATGGCAACCTACTACGAGTAAAAAATCTGCCTCGTCAGTCATGTATTGAAAGCTACATGATCGCCTAAGCGTGTATCACGCATGGTAGACAACTGGCTGACTGATATTTAGCCCCTCCAGATTTTCATTTGTTTTCATCTCTAGAACATTTCATAAATGGCAGAAGATTCTGAAACAAAGCTGAAAGCTGTGTTTTAAATTTCTGCCAGGGAAAAATAGATTTAGTTAAACGAAAAATCGAAAATCTGCTTTCCAGTTGGGTTGCAATCGTTTGAAATGAGGGTAATTATACTTTTGATAAATAATATTTAAATGCATTTAACTTAAATTTGTTTTTATATCTTTTCTCGAAAAACGTCATTACTTACCGAAAATCCCAATGATAACGACTGTCGAGCAAGGGTTATCAAGCCAATCTTACTAATAGTAGCGTAATAAATTCGAATGTCAGTAAGGGGGCTCTCTACTATTGTAGCCTTGTACCAGGTTGATTTAAGCTTGGTAAATACCTGTAGGTTTGTTTGTACATTTCTGATAGCTTATTCTGCGACAATCAATATCTGTTCTGCGTTCAAAATCAAGACGAAGTGATCGATTTGTGACCAAATAAAAAAGATTAAATAAATTATTGTATCGTCAAATACATGAGACATACTTCGTTATATTTATTTCTTTTCCAGTCTTGTTTATTTGGATTTAACCGAAGAACAGCCATTTTATAGAATGATGGCCAATGAGCAAACAAAAAAAATCAGATAATTTTAGAGATTGATTTTTTTCGTCTACATCAAGAATTTTTTTAATATGTCGACATTTTTTGAATGAGTCGATACAAAAATATATACTTCATACAAATCAGCCGAAATGCTTAACAAAATATTTCTAAAAACGTGAAAGACGTTGCGGGCATTGAAAAATAAGTGTTCAGTTTCAAACAGTAAAAGATGCTACTTCAAATGGCAGTCACTGCATTTCAATTTAATCCGTAAAAACAAAAATGCCTGTAAAACGTGATAAAGTTTCTCTTGTGCAGCACACCTCTCTAACACTGCACCGTACACGCTGCGTTAAGCAGACACTTTCACAGACCCTGTACAAGTAAGCGTGACGCGCCCTGTGAACAACGATTCTTTCTCCTCAGGCTTCGACTGACAAGTCGCCATTTTGATTTGTTGAACAATCAGACTCCAAAAGTAGAAAGGAATTTTCCTCAGTTCCATTCACAGATCTTTGATAGTTTCACGTTTCAGTAATTGCCATTTCTTTTCAGTTTAATTCATTTTTATGTTCGGTATTGTCAGATTTGTTTGACATTTGGAGGGTGTAGGTAAGCGTGAGAGTGACGAATTGTTTTTTTTTTTTTAAGGAGATTCGGTTAAATAATACGTCTCAAAAAGAAATCTATTCTCTGTTAGGGATTTTTATTTGATCTCTATCCTTTTTTTTTTTTTTTGGTTTTAACCCTGTCAGAACTGGCTTATTATCCAGCGCAGAAATATGTAGAAATTTCTAAATCGGAGACTGTTTAATTTACTTGCGCATGCGCACATAGGTAGGTTTACAGATAGACGGAGATAGAAAGACAGACAAAAACATAAATGAATGGAAGAAAGAAGGTGCCATGTTGTGACTCGCTTTCCAACGCGAATTCTATTTGAGACTACTTTAATGTATATCCAAAGCTTGCTTGAGACGTTTTAATACCTTAAAAAAACATGAATCCGGTAAATTTGAGAATGGTTTTATTGCTGATATGCCGCGATGACAGAGAAAAAAGTGAACAATTCATTCAACCAAAACTCACCTTGCTGTTATACTTATTGCATTACAGTTTGTTTGTATATATATATATACATATATATATATATACATATATATATATATATATATATATATATATGTATATATATATATATATATATATGTATATATATATATACATATATATATATATATATATACATATATATATATATATATATATACATATATATATATATATATATATATATATATATAATTCATTTTTATATATATATATATATACATATATATATATATATATATATATATATATATATAATTCATTTTTTTAGTAATCCGACAGCTTTTTAGCACTTTAAACGTTATTTTTAGTGGGCACGCGTATTCGAGTAGATGCTCCGTTTATTTTTAAACAATATATTTATTTTCGTTTACCGTCCTGCGTGTTCACTCTGAGACGCAGGTTCGATTCTTGCTGGGGACCTCAATTTTTTCTTTAATAACATTTTTCGAACGTTCACAACGGTAGACGAAAATAAATAAATATACTGTTTAATAAATAAACGGAGCCTGTACTTAAATATGAGTATCCACTAAAAACAACGTTTAACGTGATATATATATATATATATATATATATATATATATATATATATATATATATATATATATATATATATATATATATATATATATATGTGTGTGTGTGTGTGTTTGTTTGGTTGGCTGTTGTGTGCATTTGGGCAGCATTTTTTATTTATTTATACAAGTGTGATTAAATACCAACTAAATTTCTTCCGGATTAATAATGTTCCGGATTATTTTCGTGGTCTCAGGATCTTTTCTGAATTATTTCCCAGTGTCTAAGTATTTTCGAATATCTTTGGCCATTATGAAAGCCTTGATTGTTTAAAAAAACATTAATAGAAGACACGAACTGATATTTTTTTAAAATACACATAGCAAAAAAAAGTCATTGATAATGGCTAACACTAGCCATAAATGTCCAGGCACTGGACTATATGTATTTTAAATATGCGCCAGGTCACACACACACACACACACACACACACATATATATATATATATATATTATCCGGGCGACCGTAATACATGCCGTAAGCCATATGAAGGCCACCCTAATAAGGAATTAAGTATTTTGTCACTTATACCACCTAAAGATTGTGAGACAGTCGCATAACGATTTAGGCGTTCTCATGAAAGTCGAGGAAAACCAGTATATGAGGGTCGTTCAAAAATTCTAAGCCTTATTCAGAAAGAAGAGCCATAGCTGAATATTTTTATTGTGGCAACACACTACCACTTATTATAAAACTAGAAAAAAACTGGACTCATTCAAAGATGAGAATACTGTGACAAATCTAAAAATGGACAAAAAAGGGGCCCGCGGGCCCAGAAGGTATCAACAAAAGGAAAGTATGACACGCAAAAAAATTCATAGGGCCATGGTACATTCTATTCAAGTGCGAAGAAGTGGGCTGCAGAATTGAAGTGAGACAAGGAGAACACAGAAAATAGCCGTCGATCAGATCGTCCAAAAATCTCAGCCAGCGATGAACAAGTTGATGCCATTCACCGTATGGTTTGGGATGACAGACATCTTACTGTCCAGCAGATAGCTAAGATATCAGTTCTGGTTCGGTTCATACTGTTGATGAGCAAGCTGCCTGCAAGGTGGGTGCCAAGAATGCTGGCACCAGAGCAAAAGCTGAAAAGAGCTCACATTTCCACGACACTTCTGACTCGTTTCCCTGAGAATTTCCACTGGAGATTAGTAACTCAAGATGAAACATACGTTCACCACTTCGAACCTGAATTAAAAATTCAACGCAAACGTTGGAAATCCTCTGGTGCTCCACACCGAAAATGTTTAGGCAGGTAGCATCTGTTGACAAGGTGACTTCCGGTTTTTTTGGGGGTTTTTTTTTTTGGCTTCTGAAGGGATAATTATGATAGACCATGAATGTCAAACATACACACCTGCGGCCCTCACTAAGATACTAATTTGGTCACTTAAAGGCCGAAATTGCAATTTTTATAATTTAGAAAGTTCAGCATTTAAGAAAATAAATCCCATGGTTTTTAAATTTTCACTTATTTTAAGAGACTACCAAATAAGAATGCCATTTTTGCATAAATTTATTTTAAATGATTTTAATATTATCGACAAATTTTAAGTTAGTACGGTACTAAGCTATTATTTTAAAATTTTTTAGCAAATATTCGATATTCTTGGTGGCTGAGAAGCACGGGAATAAATTCTCTGTAGAAGCTATGCCCCCAGTCATCACAGCACGAAAACAATATGGCCGTTCATTAACAGTTGTAAACACAAAATATCAGCCAAAAAGATTTTAGAGGCGTTATCAAAATTGCTTTATCTCTTTTTACTGTTAGCTGTAGTATAATTTTACCAGTAATTTTTCAAATTCCACGTCATCAATTTTGAAAATTAGTTCTTTTTTTCCTAATACTTTAACTCTAAAATGGTCAGTGCTCCTCCAGCTAAGAGAAAAAGAAAATTGAACGAAGAAGGGCGAGTGTTTCAAGAAAAATGGAAATTACGGTATTTTTGGATAACGGTGAATGAAAAAATACATTGCCAATACCCAAGCTGTACTTCGCTTTGCCAAGAATGACAGTCACTTGGAATTGTTGTCGAAGGAATTTCAGAAAAGATTTAGTGATTTATCATCTTTTGAACAACAGTTTGCATTATTCTCAGCACCATTTACCTTTGATATTGCCAGGATAAAAGAAATTCTGCAAATGGAACTATTAGAAAGCCAGTTGTATTCTACACTCAGAGCAAATTATCTTGAAGTAGGAATACCTGGATTCTTTTCATACCTTCCTGAAAAGTTTAAAAACTTCAGAAAGTTTGCCACAAAGATTATGGTAATGTTTAGTTCTACCTATGTATCTGAACATTTATTTTCCTTCGTGAAAGCAACAGAAACTTTTCAGGGAACAAGTCTAACTGATCAATAATTGTCATCTCTGATCAAAGTCCGAACTGCACAGACATACCAAAAATTGTCATCGAAAAGAAGTGTCAATCCTCAGGACAAAAAGCTAAAACTGACTGAATAGTGGTAAATAAATGCTCAGTTTTGAACAATGTATTTGTTGCTGTTGCAAAAGTACATGTTGTTGCTTAAAATTTTATTTTTTTATGGAACTACTTCATTACTTTCTATACATAAATCCTGTTCAAACACTTGTATGCACATTGTGTGTTTCTAAATTTAAGTAACAAAAATATTCTGCAATAGATTTTATTAAATGACTCCAATTAGTTGTAATGTACACAATTGGCTGTCGTATGTGGCGCTCATGACAATATATATGTGGCCGTGTGGCCCTCAAGGGACCCTTAGTTTGACTGGAAAAGGGAAAGACTATTAAGACGGTACTCTGCATCAGAATTAAGGCCAGTGAAGGAAGTATTGTAGTCGAAAGGCAGAAGGAAGCTAAGGGAAAGTGTGCTCTTACTCTGGGATAACGCGCCCGTTCACACGGCTCAGATTGCAGTAGCTGAAGCGGCCAACTGTGGCTTTGAATTGCCACCACATCCTACTTAGTCACTTGACTTAGCTGCATCCGACTTCTCCCTGTGGACTGAAATCCCACCTGCGTGGTCACCATTTTGGAAACAATGATTAGATCATATGTACCGTGGAGGAGTTTGGGGGGGGGTACCATGACGCCAACTTTTTTTGTGATGGATTAAGCATCGTGGGACCAAGTGCATTGATAGGAAGACTATATTGAAAAATAGTGAAAAACTGTCTTATTTCTCCAACTCCTCTAGGCTGAGGATCCTCGTATATATGATTACTGTTTTTCTTCTTCTTCGTCGTCTTCTTCTTCTTCTCTCTCTCTCTCTCTATATATATATATATATATATATACATACATACATACATATATATATATATATATATATATATATATATATATATATATACATATATATATATATATATATATATATATATATATATATATATATACATATATATATATATATATATATATATATTGTGTGTATTTAGGCAGCATTTTTTCATTAATACATGTCTCATTAAATAATATAGATAAGCGTTGTCTATATATTTTATATGAAAAAAACTTACATAAAATATATAGACAACGCTTATCTATATTATTTAATGAGACATGTATTAATATATATAAATATATATATATATATATATATATATATATATATATACATACATATATATATATACAGGGTGTCCATAAAGTCCGTGTGCACTTTAAAAAATTTATAACTTTAAAGTGCCCACAATCTTTATGGACACCCTATATATATATATATATATATATATATATATATATATATATATATATATACTTTTTCACCCATTAAAATAGATAAATAGGATTTATTTCTATTAAATTAAAATTTTTCTGCTTTCTGTACCTATTTAGTTATTATGCATCTGTGTACAGCTAATTATATGAAAAGTACGTTTATTTATATTTTTGGAGGTGCAATAAATAAAAAATTTGTATGTGTACTAATATTTGCCCCCCACACACACACACACACTGTATATATGCTAAGAGTACATAGGTTCGCCTACAGCCCAGTCCACACTCTTTTCATGTCTTTTAAACAGGAGTAGAAGTTTATCCCTAGTTTCCTGTTTAGGATTTTATTCGCCGTTCTTTCTAAAGCCTTCTTATTCTCTTTCACTGCCAGTAACACCTTTCGTCTCAGCTTGCTTCGGATGAAATGATTATATATATATATATATATATATATATAGAGAGAGAGAGAGAGAGAGAGAGAGAGAGAGAGAGAGAGAGAGTGTGTGTGTGTGTGTGTGTAAGAGAGAGAGAGAGAGAGAGAGAGAAAATTAATATAAGTAAAAGTTTGTCATTTAACTGACTGATGTTACCTTCAGCATCCCGACTCCAGAGTTTCGTAGGCAGACGTGTCCGGCCACTCTTCAGGGGAAATTACCAACTTACTGCTTATATTTTTTGATTTTTTTCTTTTTATACACTTATCATTAGTGTAAGTTTTTTTTTGTCTTCGTGCGTGCGTTGACGCACGTACGGCCATAAGACCACAGCGCGGATGAGCGTACTTGCAGGATATCTCGTGATCATTTGTCCTTTTCTTCGTTTATCTTCTTTTTTTTCTCTTTCACTTTACGCACCCTTTTTAGCTTTTTCTCTTTTTTCCCCGTTTTCCTATTGTTTTTCGTTAGTTGCTTTTCGTTAGATTTTCTAGATATGCCACAGTTTTTAATTTTGGGGAATACTATTTTTGTTGTTGTTGTCGTGATTGTTGTTTTTGTTTTTTTGGACTACGGAAATAATTGACATTAATTATTAAATAATGAATATTATATATATATATATATATATATATATATATATATGTATATGTGTGTGTGCGTGTGTGTGTGTGTGTGTGTGTGTGTGTGTGTGTGTGTGTGTGTGTGCCTGAGTTACTAATGATATTAATACTTAAATGATAAATACTTAAATATACATAGACATATATATATATTTTAGAATTGGACATAGTCCGACAATTTATTTTAAAGACATTTATATATATTAACATAAACATAATATATATAAATGTCTTTAAAATACATATATATATGTATATATGATATTAATGTTATTATGCTTAACTGATAAATACTGATATATATATATATATATATATATATCAGTATTTATATATATATATATATATATATACAAGGTTATATATCTTCACTACGCTATTATTTCGTTTTCTTATCTGTTTTAGTGGCATCATATGTATTAATTCTAGGAGGTTAGATTTATAATTAATTTTTTATTGTTTTAATTTATGTTACCATTTATACGCTTATGCATACGCACACGTGTACATTCATGCATGCACGTATACAGGTATATGCATGTTCATATATATGCATATAAACGCAGATACACAGGCACATCTGGTGCACTACGTTTGTTCTTTGTTATTAACAAACTAGCGCCTTAACGGTTCTTGTTTAATTGTTTTTGCCTCGGTGTTGTATATTGGGCTATCAATTATTGTGGCTACCTTTGTTGGTGTTTGTATATCTTCATGTTTATACATGCACACACACGCACGCATGTGTGCATGTTTAATATTTGTTCGTTTATTTATTTATTAATAATGATTTTTGTTTATTTTATATCATATTTATTTTATTTATTTGTTTTTTATATATATATATATATATATATATATATATATATATATATATATTTTAAAGTACTCAATACACAATTCAGAAAAATTGAATTTGTAGATAAGATAATGAAATATAACATTAGGAAACCCAGGTAGTGCGTCGCCCGTGGATTTGAACGAACTGATATATATATATATATATATATATATATATATATATATATATATATATATATATAAGATTAGGACAAATCCAAATATATATATATATATATATATATATAAGATTAGGACAAATCCAAATATATATATATATATATATATATATATATATATATATATATATATATATATATGCAAGTTTCATTAAAAACGACAGACAAGGTACTACGGTTAAGTTTTTTATTTAATTTTTCTTGTGTACGAACAAGAGCTTTCTTTGCTGGACAAAGGGTGGGTAAGAACCAGCAAAGAAAACTCTTGTTCGTACACAAGAAAAATTAAATAAAAAACTTAACCGTAGTACCTTGTCTGTCGTTTTTAATGAAACTTGCATAAAAGAAGGATTGCTGCCTAAATATACAACTATATATATATATATATATATATATATATATATATATATATATATATATATATATATATATATAAAGATTAGAACAAATCCACGCGCAACGCACCACCTGGGTTTCCTAATCTTATATTTCATTATCTTATCTACAAATTCAATTTTTCTGAATTGTGTATTGAGCACTTTAAAATAATATCCAAGTATTGACCTGGCTCAAGTTCTGACTACTATTTTTCTTTTTAGTAAATATATATATATATACATATATATATATATATAAGAAGTACGCATTTTTACCTTAAGGCATAGGAAGTACACATTTTTACATTAAGCATATTCAACACGTTTTACTACTAGAGTTAAGCTAACTTTTGCCCTATCACTTGGTCATGGGTGAGTACTGACTAATCCTTAAGCATTTATGTGCAAAACACATTAGTAAAAAATATTAAAGATTTCTGGGGAAGTCAGGTTTATGCTAGACTTTATTTTTTATTCTGCAAGTGTTTCCCTTTCTGTTTAAATGAATTCGTTTTAAAACCAATATAGACTTTACAGGCTTCTGTCAGATCTCTCAGTGACAGGACAATAAAACAGAATTCGTTATAAATAGACTGTGTCGGCATCGTCGAATCTTCAACAATGACAAAGATCCATAACATCAAATCTTTCTAAGCCTCTCAAAATAGACTTTGATATCTTCTTCAATGTGCCGTCTGTTTGATGCCTTGCTTTTAATCTTTGTTTAAATAATTGATCATCTTTCGCTGTATTCATCGTCAAACAGCTTCCCAGACTTCAACAGACAGTATCTTTAATTAGACATAATTGCTTAACAATAAAGCTTTAAAAATCTACAATTGATGAAGAAGCTTTTTAATTTCATGTAAATTCCGCTTTGACATATATCAGAAGACCTCGCCTCTGTTATGTCTTTGAAAAGTAGTACTTTTAAATCCCACATAATTCAGACATAAATAAATAACAAAGGGGAATAATCCGGCATATTCCAAAGCCTCGTAATCGAATTCCATGTGAAGCTACAAGACATTGGGCAAATCAACATCTGAAATACCGTTTTCATTTATTTATTTACTTGTTTTTAGTTTGGTTTGTTTTGTTTTTTGTTTATTGCTTGTTTTGTTTTTGTTGTTTGTTTGTTTGTTTGTTTGTGTGTTTTTTTTTTAGTTTTTTTTTTGTTTTTTGCTATTATCGCTGTTTTCAACCTGCGCTTGAAACACATTTCAGTGAATGCAAATGCTTCAGTCATGTGGCGAGACGCACATATGAACATCGCTAATTTACTATTTTTACCTTTTATCAAACAAAAGTCTCTCGCAATTTTTTCTATCGGTAACGTTATTTATGCTACCATTACTTTATCGTTACTTCTTTCATCTTGTTACCGCATCTCTTTCTATCAATCTTTCTTAAACCCACTTTCTCTAATTCAGTTTCCTTTCACTTTTTTCTCTCTTTTCCGCATGACTTCTCTCTTTCGTCGCCCTCGTCTCTTTCTCTCGCTCTGTCCTTCTTTCATTTTGTTTCTTTTAATCTCTTCTCTCTCTCTCTCTCTCCCTCTCTCTCTCTCTCTCTCTCTCTCTCTCTCTCTCTCTCTCTCTCTCTTCCCCGTTTCTCTATTTCAGTTTATTTTCGCTTTCTCTCTAGCTTTTTGTATATGATTTCTCCCTTACGTTGATTTCCCGTCTTTTTCGCTTCTTCTAATCTAGTGTCGAGTCACTTACTTTCCCACCCACTCGCTTTCTATTTCTCTCTCTAGTTCTCACCCCTTTCTCCAGTTCACTTTCCATTTCTTTCCAGCTCTTTCCTCTGTAACTTCTCTCATTCATGGACTCTCTCTCTCTCTCTCTCTCTCTCCCTCCCTCCCTCTACTTGCTTTTGTTAGTTTTGATTACTTATGAAATCGGTTTCTCCCTAACTGCAATTTCTTCTCTCTCTCTTCTCTTTCTCTCTCCCTCTCTCTCTCTCTCTCTCTTCTGTGTTACTTTTTCATCAGACCGTTCTCTGTCCTAATTTCCATTTATTTCTTTTTTTATCTTCTTCGCATAGGTTCCACTTACAGAAAAATCAAAGCCAGCACGACTGGTTGGTAGTGTCTAACAGCCGCTCAGGACCCCCTACGAAGAAAAAACGGTCGGATGTGTGGGGTCCGATGACGTCATTCCTTGATCGTATTGGATAACACACTTCCGTTTGCAATCAGTTCTCAAACAGATCCATATGCGCAGACTATGGCCGTGGCGACCCTCCTATTGGCCTAGTCGTAATGACACACGCAGACACTAGCCAATTTCACAAACCGGTAGTCACTTGCTGACTCTTTAAGAAGCCACTTGAATTAATACCCAGACATTGTAAAACAGGTGCAAATCTTCGGGTAATGCATTTGCAAAAGCGGAATGCATAATTATATATATATATATATATATATATATATATATATATGTGTGTGTGTGTGTGTGTGTGTGTGTGTGTGTGTGTGTGTGTGTGTGTGTGTGTGTGTGTGTTTGTGTGTAAAAGTTCAGAAATAAATAAAAAATTATACCTGTAAAAAGACAATATGAATACAGTCAAAAGGAAAACTTTTCTTTACCAGCGTGTTTTGTCCTCTGAGGCTCTTTATCATAGCATATATTATTTACATTGATAATGTCCATCAGAGGACAAGACGCAGCAGTAAAAGAAAAGTTTTTCTTGTGTCTATATATATATATATGACAAATTGGAAAAAAGGTGTGTGATACAATTCATCTGTTAGTTCGATGAAGTCCTAATGGATGAAAGGCGTTGCAATTTTCTTTTTCCAATTAGTCATACATCTTTTCTCCCAAAACTGTTCTTGGTATATAAAGATTAATATAAAAATTTATATGAAAAATTATATAAAAATTTATATATCGTTATCCCCCGCACACACAAATATATATATATATATATATATATATATATATATATATATATATATATATATATATATATATATATATATATATATATATATATATAGTCTTTTTTTTAAATAGATACAAATATTTAAGTAAATGCTCTGTTTTATAATAAACAATAATAAAACAGAGCATTTACTTAAATATTTGTATCTGTAAAAAAGAATGTATAAACATAAAAATGTCTTCAAATAATTGTCGGACATTGTCCATTTCATAATATATATATATATATATATATATATATATATATATATATATATATATATATATATATATATATAAATTAATTCGCTAATTCTAATTAAGAGACAACCCTTCATTACCCTACTATATATATAATTAAAAAAGAGACAATTCTTTATTATCTTACTATATATATATATATATATGTGTGTGTGTGTGTGTGTGTGTGTGTGTGTGTACATGCGCGCGCGTGTGTGTGTGTGTGTTCTGTTTTTACAAAACAACACACACAATGCATTAGTTGCTCTCCGTAATGAGTCTGGCCAAAATTTTTTTATTTAAAAAATGCGATTCTAATTAGAGGGGAGGAATTGTGTGTGCGTGTGTGTGCGTCTGTGTGTGTGCGTGTGTGTGTGTGTCCCTTCACAGTGACAAGAGGAATAAATAAATAGACGATTTTTTAATTAATTTTAAATTAATTAATTTATTTTTTTAAATTATTAAAAATTTGAAAAATGTCAGCCTCCTCTGTGATTTTTGTCCCATCCTGTATATACGTAAATGTGCATATGCGTGTATGTAGGATGTCTACTCTTTTGCTATGCAGACACACCTTGTTGCGGGAACGGAAGTTACTCATTTTATGTCTCCTGGTACATTTGTCCCGCAAACAATATTTCGCGGACTCAGGTGAGTCCGGTTAAAATAAGTAACAAAACATGGAATTCAAACAAACAAAAATTAATAAATGTATTAACAAAACCTCTTCCAAATTAATATAAGAAACGAAGTTATGAAAGTTCAAAGCAACCTTCAGTCCTTTTCTCTGAAGTACTTACATGCCTCGAGTCTATCGGAGCGAGAATAAACGTGTCTTCGCAAGTCAAAGGAGAAAAAGAAAAAAGCTTTCAAATTTCGCACCTCTTGTGATTATCGCCAGAAGGTGTAATTCGATATCTCGCCGCCTGTGATTTTCATTGGGATGCTCTCATCTAGCAACTTTTTAGGAAGACACTTGAATTTATACCCAGCCATTGTAACCATTAGGCTATGTATTTTCAAAAGCAAAATATATCCTGATCTATGCATCAATATATATGAGGGAAGATCTATAAATTCTATATCAGACTAGACGAATGGCGAAACAGAAAAAATCCTATATAATGCGTTTCGTCCTTCAAAAAACTAATAATAAAAGTAATAACATTTTTATTGAGGGAATTATATGTACGTAGAGGGGGAAACGAAAATATAAACAAACGTTCTTTATAAGTAAACATTGAATGTAACGTTGAAGATAGAGGGACGCTTAACTTTAAATTAAATTTTTTTTTTTTTTTTTTTACATTTCTGGCGTCCGATGTGACTAGATGTACAAATTAATTGACTTCATTCAGTCTCTTACCACATTGATTCTACCTTTTTCGCTATTGTTTGTAGGCAACTCACATTGTCATAGCATTGGGTTTGTTTAAAAAGTTGAAATGCTGTATGAAGCTGAACCTAAATTTATCACGGAAGACTCAGAAATTGATGCACTTTTTATATATTTTTGCCTTAATAAATTACTTTCTCTTTTAAAATCTAAAGTTGGTTCACTGGGTCGTGCTAGGCAATTTTTTCCCGACAGACACTATCTTACATGTTTATAAGTCTACTATTCGTCCATACTTCGAATATTACTGCCACATCTAATCTGTGGTATATTTAGAGATTCTTGATAAAATCCAAAGAAGAATCTGCAATGTTAATGATCTTGACCTGGCATCTCGCCTTCATTACGCCGTAATGCAGTTTTCCTTTGACTTTGCTACAAATATTTTCATGTTAATTGTTCTGATAAACTTTCATCTTTGGTACCTAGACTAAATAAATTTAAGCGCAGTACTAGATCAGTGGCAAGGTCTCATCATTTTATAGTTGAAATGGCTAGATGTAACTGTAATTCTTATGCTAATAGTTTCTTCTTTCGCACTTCTCGCTTGTGGAACTCTCTTCCGGCCTCTTGCTCCCCAGTCGACATTGATCTTCAAACATTTATATGCAATGTCAGTCGTTATGTTCTGTCTTATTAATTACCTGTTCTTTTATTGTTCTCTCACACTCAGCAACCCCTTGCATCTTAGTGGCTTTATTACTTTGCTTGGGGGTGAATTGATTTTTAAAAAAATTAAAACCGATAAAACTGCATTCTTTAAATCAACGTTATGATCAGACCCATGACGATGAACGAGTAACGCGTTGAGTATCTTGATGTGTAAAACATACGTTTGTGTTCACATATTCTTTTATTTAAATTTCTAGAAGTTTCACTTGTGTGTTTCTTGTGATATTTTGTAGCCTATAATGTAAATTACGGCTTCAGATTTTCGCCTGTTATTATTTTGTTTTGTATTAATTTATTGTTTTAGAAATAGTTGTAACAGATTTTTATATTGACTTTAGATCATTCTTTTCAATCGTAGTAAATATATATAGTAAATAAAATGAATGGCTGGTCACTTGTATCCGAGAATGCCCGTCTACTAGTTGCAATCCCTGTTGCAGATGCCTGCTCAGACACATTTGTGTGTTTTTTTCAAAATCCACAGCACCCACCTGTGATTTATACTGCAACTATGTTCAGCGGACCTTAGTTACAGTTTCTGGGAGAGAGCGCATTATCTGGCGTGATCAGCAGTGTGAACAACGCTCATACGCTCAAACCCTTGGTCACGATGACATCTGACAAACATCGACAGCTCCCAGATAGTTCCGTCTACCTAATTTCACTCATATGTGTGTGTGTGTGTGTGTGTGTGTGTGTGTGTGTGTGTGTGTGTGTGTGTGTGTGGTCCCTTTACTCTTTTAGGAAGGAATGCAGAATAATTCTCGTCCCAACCTACATCCCAAAATTAGTATTCTGGTAATATACTTTATTTTATTCGAATTCATTTTCTTATCTTCATTATCATAGTTATTAATACAGACACAACGTTTCTCTTCCCGAGAACAATTTTATAAAATTTTGCAAATTTCATTTGTATTAGTATTTGCGAACTTGCACTAAAAATAATAAAATAGTTGTCTGTGATAATTTTGTTTGCTTTATTCGAACAGATGAAAAATAAGAGACACAGAAAAACGTGCTAATTTAATTGAATCGAGTGTCGTCGGTCTCCTAATCCCCTTGATATAGGCCATTTTTTAAAAAGAATATAAAGTTAAACCTGTCTGTCACTTATAACCTTTATTTCCACAAAATTGACATGACTTTCCAATCAAAAAGAAGCAGAAAAACAAAAACTATCCAGAATGAATCATGTAAAAATAAACGTGGGAAAATTTTATTTGACTTCAAACGATCATAACTGGACAAATACTTGTAGACAAAATCCAGAGACGAATATGCAAGATGATAGGTCCTGATCTGGCATCTAGTCTACAATCGCTATCCCACAGACGAGCTGTGGCCTCCCTCTGTCTCTTCTACAAATATTTTCATAGCAACTGTTCCAACAAGCTACTTTCGCTGGTTCCCGGATTATATGAATTTAAACGAGCTAACATCTTAGTCCCACCCTTTCACTGTCAAAACGGTTAAATGTAACCGTCTCTTCTTCTCAAACAGCTTCTTCTCCCGCACTTCCCGTCTTATTTTCCCGTCCTTCTCTGTAGCCCTTCCCCAAACACGCCTCTTTACTCTTGTTCTCAATCCTCTGTAACCCCTTGCGTGCTAGTGGCACTCCCTCCTTGCTTGGGATGAATTGCCTTAAAAAAAAGAGTTAGACCAGTTTCTGGATAAAGAAAAAAAGAGAAAAGGGAAAGCAGATCAGAACAATTACAAGGAAGCTACATTACGGAGGTGGAAAGTGAATGGAAACGAGATACCAGATCAAGACCGATAACATTGAAGATTTTTCTTTGGATTGTATCAAGAATCTCTAAATACATAGCAGAAGAACCAGACCAGATGTGACAGCGATATTCAAAGTAAGGACGAATGGTAGATTTATAAATATACTACTTGCATCTTAAGGACATTCTTGAAACTGCATTAAGTTGTGAAAATATACAATACTAAAAATTTACAATGGTTCTCAGTAAAATGAAACAATTCTATAATTAAACTTTTTTCATTGTTTGCTTTTTTATCTACTTCTATCCTATCATTTTTCTAGTGTTTTATTTTTATTAAAGTCGTTTACAATTTATGTAACTTATTTTGTTTTATTAGACATCGTTTATAGATCAAGCCATATGATGTAAATTAACACCGAAATATTAATATAAATATTTTTTTTTTTTTACAATTAGAGTCATTTTGTTCAGCAAGAACAAAAAATGAATTGCTTCAGTTAAAAACAAAAAACAAGTGATCTTTGGATACCTTTCAAACTTCATCCCAAGATGCAAATTTCATGTTCGTCGATGAAAACAGTTCATTCACTTGTCTAGGCCCGACAACCAATGCGATTATGAGAACAAGGTGAGTGCATATTTAATCAGATCGATCGATTCATTAAATGCAAAGTTTATTCATCAAAAAGAAAAAAAAAACTGAGCCAATGGGAACAATTCCTGATTAGTGAATTGCTCATGGTACATGCGCACACGCTTGCCGGGTGAAATTCTAAAGGCGCGTGAGTGTAGTGAACAGCATGTGATCAGGATACGTGAGTATTCGCATGAGTTTGATTGTTCGTACGTGTCTATACATGGTGGAAATAGTTGGGTTGGGTTGCGGTTACCAAACCCGTATAACGATTGTTGGATACGTATAATAACAATGTATAATACTGAGCGAACGTCATTACAATGCACATTACTGCTTGGTAAACGTGTGATCATTGTTCTTTCGGAGGTTATCTCTGGTAACACTCACCCGGTTGCCTCCTGCACGTGTCGCATAATGCAAACTCTTGGTGACATGGAAGATATTTCATTAACCAAATATATAAAAAAAAACATGAATTAAGATAAAAAATATATAAACCTGAAAGAAACCTCTACCCAGAAAAATATTTCCTCTGTCACATTAAAAGGTTTGTGTGATTTGTATACTAATGTTCATCCAGTACAAGGCCCAAGAGACACTCAATATAGAAGGTTGCTGTATAGTCGCGTATGAGCGTAAGAAAAGGCAAGAGGTGAAGTTGATGGGGTTATGCAGAAAAGATAACAGTTAACATTGAAGAGTCCAAGATTGTAATGATTGGGAAATATTCTGCTGGGAAAAAAAGCCGATGTCTGAATGGAACTTACTCTTTACTAATCGGATAAGAAGGGAAAGAGGATGATTCGATCGGTGTGGACGTGGCATGGCGGGTCTGAAAAAGTTTAGAACTGGTGGAACCAAGGCATGTAGCTCGTCAGAACAAATAGCATGGGAATAGCGACAAAACACCGAGAGTCTCGCGATATTTCGTCTGCGGTAAATGGGTTGTAGTGTGGAAAATGATTCATCACTCAAAAGATCGGGTAGACAATTTTGAATTCTATCAAGATAGGCAAGTATAAGTACGTATGTATGTGTGTGTGTGTGTTTGTGTGTGCGAAAACGAATTTGTGAATGATTTTGTGTGCGTTTATGTGTGTGAATGCTTATATATGTATGTATGTGTCTGCAAATGATCGTTTTTATATGTCGTACTATAATTTATACAAGATAACCCATATGTGCAAATGGTGTAAGGCTTAGAGGTATGTGTGCGTGTGTGTGTGTGTGTGTGTGTGTGTGTGTGTGTGTGTGTGTGTGTGTGAGAGAGAGAGAGAGAGAGAGAGAGTGTGTGTGTGTTCAACAGTAAAAATAACATTTACTCACTTTCGTTTATTCGATATTAAATTACATCTTAGCATCATCCATAAGTAACCTTGACTTTCCCAGTTAGCCATGGGAATATTTTTGAGAAACCCGCGGGCAGAGTTCGAATTCCGTTCGTGATTGTTACATTCACTATCACACAAATACCTGTGAGAAAAATATGAACACATCTCCACACACATCCCGTTATAGTTTAACTAACAGGGCAAACTCTGCAGCCATGGTTGGTACAACTATGATAAGAAGGCCAACTCTGAATTCAAAACCGTATGTGGCCCTGATTAGGTACATACCTGAACTAGAACTAGGCCTGAGCAGGTGGAAACGAGCGGCCATGATGATGGGAAATTACACTGACTTGTAGTGTGCTTTCAGACTGAAACATCTCTGATGCCTAATAAAAGTTCTACGTCTACCTGCTTGAAGTAAAAAGTGTGTTTATTTATAAATCATTTCCGATTATTTGTTCTCACTCTGTCACTGGAGTTTTTTGCTTTGACATCGCTAAAAATCGCTGATTTTACCGTCACTTTTAGCAATGTATCATCACAATGTAATTCTCTATGATAACAAATCTTTCAAAAATAAAATATACTTTTCTGAACCTTTGAGAAATATTTCCTGATTTAAAGTTTAATTAATCTGATTCGAAACAAATATTACATTTATTTTTAAATATCGCATAAATGCATTTTTTAACACGGGGGTAGTTTATTTAAGGTGTTGGCAGTTTGACAGCTTGACTGACAACCGAAAGTGTATCTGCTTTTTTTCTACGGTGAAATATCTGAAAAAATTAATTGGGGAATATAACGTGAACGCCCTTTTTTATATAATTTTTAACTACGTAGTAATATTAAAAATTTAAGAAAATATTCTCCGTAATCTAATGGTTTATTGAATTTCAAGTACTTTAGCTTTGAACTTATTATAGTTATTGCCTTTATTTTCTGATAAAGTCAGTATTTTAAAAATTGACACGTTTATTCACAGAAAAAAAATTCAAAATTTATTTTAAAATGTTGGGTGTCGATAAATCGTACTTTTTCCCTTATGTTCAATAAATACGTTTTTTACTTAATAACAATATTATCAAATTTAAAAGTGAAATAATTCATTATTCATCGAAAACAAATATATATCTTATTCATAAAAGCAATTAAAAGCTTTTCTCATTAAATAATGTTTTAATTTTATTGCATTTTTTATTTTAAGCTTCCGAGCAGATTTTTGGCACCTGGAGTGCTGTTTTAAAGAAATTGGTGATTTAAATTCTCCAGGAATTTCTGCAAATAACTAAAATAAACATTAAGCTGTACAAAATTTAATTTTTTGAAAAATTTCATAAAATTATATAAGTGGGCGTAACAGATTTTCTAAAAAAGACACATTTCTAAAATAATTGAATTCATTTGTGAATAAGTCCTGAAAGTTTCATTAAAATCCGCCAATTATTTGATTTATGAAAGAATTTCCAAATCAATGTGTTTTACACCGAAAAAAAACGCTTAAATTCTTTATACTAATCTTTGGCCACCGCTCTGACGAAAAAAAATAACAAGATTTCAACCAAAATTTCGAACGTTCTAAAACATACAATCTAATAATCAAAGATCTTTTGGGATTTACTCTTAATAATAACAAAGATAACAATAAAACCACTAAGACGCAAAGCGTTACTGAGTTTGAAATAATTTGTGAAAAGAAAAGCATTCTTAAAGAGAATGTATAATAATAGAACAGGAATTAAGAAGCTAGATGACGACTGACATTGTATTTCAGTTTTTGAAAATCAAACTTGATTGGGACGCAATGAACTGGAAGAGATTTCCACAAGCAAGGGATGAAACTTTTAGCATAGAACTTACGGTTATATCTAGTCAGTTTAACTGTAAATGGATGAGAGCTTACCGCCAGTCTGACACTAAGGCAGTGAAGTGGTTAAACATGAATTCTAAGCAGGAAAGGAAAAAGGGTTAACCCAAAATAAAACATAGATAGAGTGAGTGAGAGAATGGAGACATTTTCCTCGGTGAGAATGGGACGTCTATCTGGATTCCTTCTCTCCAAAAGGTTTGTTTTTCTTATCTATCAAGAGTTTCGTATGCAGACGGAAGTCTGCCTACCAAACTCTCGATAGATAAGATCTGGAGAAATGGTTTTGTCTCTTTCATGAGAAATTAGGGAAACACATATTTTTCGTTGAGGAAAACTAAAACAGAGAATGAACCCTTTTTCTTAGGATTGAAGTTATAAAAATGAATCATGTCGTGCCAAGAAGGGGATCTGGTTTGAGTTTTCGCTGAGTCGGTGACCGGCTCAGGGATGGAAAACAGAAAGTCTTTTTGTTGAGAATTTAGGTAAACAAATAAAATTTCGTTGACGAAAACGGATTGGGAAATAATTTTTATCTCTCGCTCAGAAGGTTAAATGAGAACGAATTTCTCTTGACGGGTAGAATGTACTGTACGATTAAGGCTGGAGTTATGAAAACAAATTCTGTCATCGGTGGGGTCTGGTGTATATTTTCGCTGCACTGAGATAATCCTAGGAAAATAGAAATGGTTCGGAGAATTAAAATTGATGGCTGGAATTGAACCCTGCCCTTCCGCCTACGCGATTTAAAAATAAGATTTGTCACAAAGACAGTTATGCGTGCCCTAGGAAGTGGACTGAGGTAGAATACCAAGAAGGAAGAAGGAGGGGACAGAATTTGACACAGTCTGTGCGAAGTAGATGTGCAAATTGTGAAGTGAAGCAGGGTTAGGGTTAGGGGAGAGGCAATCCCTGTGACTTTTCCCAAAGAAGGTGGATAATTCTCCAAATTTGGAAAATTGGTTAAGAAAGCAGAAAAAAAAGGAACCAGAAAACCTTTATTTGAATGAATGAAAATTGTGGAATCACCGAATTCCCAGGATCCTTCCGCCCCACGCCAGTTTTGGGCCGAAGTGAATATAAGCAATTGGCTTTGAGGAGCTAAAGGACTTTGGGCTGAGATCCCGCATTGATTGCTTTTGAAATCCATACCAGCTGCCAACATGAATTCCTGATTCCAGGACTTTGAACCCAGACTTCCAGAAGTTTAGACAACGCCCAGTTTCACTAGAGATTGATGCGGGAAGGGTTAATTTTTGTTCTACTAAGAGCTATATAAACCAATTGAAGATTAACCTCACGAATCTCTCTTTTTATTTGTTTTCGTCGTGAAGATATTTGACCAGCGCTGCGAGACTACGACGACATTCGATCTTCTACTGTTCAGAGATCAAGAACACAACATGGGTAGAGACGGTGTGGATTGAAACGGCCAGCGACCAACAACCAACTAGGACCATCGTCAAGTATTGACCAGCGCAGAGTTAGTCCGTGGTTAAAACGTCGTCCTAAGACTCTGAGGACCGGACCACTAAAGGTGGTTACACCATCGGGTATAGGCGGCGGCGAAAGGCGATACATTATTTGGCGGCAGTTGACCAAGGATGTGACCCTGTTGCAAGAGGTGTTTACAATCTAGTACTGTACTTAAATTTGTAAAATGGAGGTACCAAAAGGAAAACTCATCAGAAAAATTAACATGAAGATATCTATAGAAAAGGCACAGGGAAGTAAAGTGACTTAAGCTGAAATACCAGATTAGTGTATATATATATATATATATATATATATATATATATATATATATATATATATATATAGTGTATTGGTGTGTTGTTGGTCAGGAGATGGACACTGACTTCCGTTAAATCCGGTTTCAAAAGAGACAAGTGTGAATTTTGATAAATTGACGCCTGTAATGTCAGATTACTTGTTTTCAAATCCGTCGATGGCAAGGGCAATAAATCTTCACTGCTGCTCCGAGCAATGATTTGATTAGATAGGAATTTGAACGAAAAGATTACAAACAGCTCGAAATGTGATTAGCACATATATATATATATATATATATATATATTTAGTATGTTTATTTTAAGCCTGCCGTCTAAGAACGAATAAACTGTAGTGTGTATTTGACAAATGTGTCTATATCATAAAAACATGCGTCAGATCTGAAAAAAGTATGGATCCAATTTGGGTTTTTCCAGAATGTTGACGTGAATAAGACATAACGTGAAACAATAACAGTGAGACTGTTGGTTTCTGGGTGTCTATAGTGTGAAATGAGATCAAAAGTTATTTATTGGGTGGGGTCAGTATTTGAACAAACATCTTGCGGGTTAAACAATGCAGGGTGGAAAAGCAAAACTTACAATAATATTTATACTAAAATTTCCCACCAGCCATTACACCAAATGATGTGAAACCAAATGAAGAACAAAGACTATGCTGTCACAGCAGGGATCCTAACATCCCGGGTCAGGGTGTACCTGGGAACAGCAGGAATTAAGAGGTTGTTATCTCGGCTTCAATCACTTTGCCGCTGCCGTAACGTAGCATCCATGTTTCTATTCTATGAAGATTTTCATGGTAATTGTTCTGATGAACGTTCCTCTTCCTCTGATTGGCAGTTAGGTTTCATCAATTTACAGTATTTTCTTTTTATTTTACGCCTATTTCTTTCAAGACTAATATAGAGAATGGCATCACAGTGGGAGAAACGGCAAAGAGTTTTAAACTTATATCGTGTACAAATCTACCCTAAAACCATCCTTAAGATAGTGTGTTCTTGCGTACTGTTTAAATTGTCAAAAAGACTATAGACATAAACAAAGTTATACAGAGGAAACCGGGTTGCGGTGGAGTCATCAAGAAACGGAATAAGGACTACATTAACACCTTCAAGACCAAATTTACGAAGGACCCTACATGAGTGAATTTGTAAAATGGCTGCTGGGATAAAAGTGAATCTCCAAGGCTGTCAAAACAGCCGTGAATGTCGACCAGGCCCTTATATCATCCAAGCATCACTTAGTCCGAAAGAAGGATAAGAGACTAGGGAGATACAAGAACATGCTCAGGTACCTCAGGAACCAAGGGCCAGCTGTTAAAATACTCTATGGCGTTAAATTCTTTACAGTATAGTCTGTTTTGTGGCACCGAAACAACCGGCACTTCATGAAATCAAAAGTTAATGGCAAGGGAGCCTTAAGGACTAAACATTCAGCATTGATCATGATCTTGGCTGTTATGTTTTCCAAGGGAGAAATGCACCATTTATTTAAAGTGAATACTAATGCCTACTACAAGCTCCTGAGATGCCAAGTTTTCCCACGGTGTATTTGTATATAGTGATTTTCAAATCGTAGCTTAAATGTGACAAAAGGCCGAAAGTATGGGGTACCCAAAGAGGATCGAATTTACTATTCAGTCGTAACTGATTTAGCGAGACAATCTTGCTAACCATTACAAATGATTTTCTAGGTCTAGTTTAGAGGTAGCACAATGTGGAGCATTTAGTTAGGATCGAACTTACTATTCAGTCTTAACTGATCTATTGGTACAAGTTTGTTAACCATTGCACCACGTCAAAATGCCCCGGTTAATTTGTGTATGGACCCAGGGCGGTGCTCTCGGCCACACAGCTAAAAATTTGCAGTCCTTCATGGTTATTTCCGAGGGTTTTATATATTGGTTTCCGTTGGCATTTTCCCGGTTTGAATTCAGTGAGGATATTCTCCCAGACTGGTTGTTTTATCAAGGATATCCTATTTTACCCATAGATGGAAAGAGAAAAGATGGACTCCTTCTTTTCCAAAGAGCATAGTACAAAGTGAGAACAACAGACCCACAGGGAATTTGAACTCGGGCTACCCATACCATTTCCTTGACGTTATCCGTTACGCCAGCAATACATCCATACATAGATAAACCCCCGTTTTCTATGGACGTTTGGACCTCTTCGTGTATATACTGTTCTTATTACACCATTTCGGTCAATCCGTTCTTCTACTTGCCTTAAGTTTATTCCGTGAGATAAAAATAAAACAAGTATACGGAGAAAGAAAATCAATAATCCGAACACTGTATAATAATAAGATTTAATAAATTTAGCCTGCGTGGCTGAAATGGTTAGACAAGTGAAAATAAATAGTGAGTTTGCTGAATAAGAAAATTATTCAGGGGATTCACAGATGGTCCGAAATACGTGGCTATGTTTACAGTAGGAGATTCAAATAAGCTTAACATCATGACAAAAGGCACTTTAAAAAGTAAAAACATTTTATATTCTCTTATCGTAGGATAACTATTCTTCTTGTGAAAATCATTCACATTATCAGAACGAGGCGACTGAGACAGCAGAGAAAACATTTAAAACATTAGGTTTAAGGATAGATTAACAGACAAACTATTTAAAACATTAGGTGTAAGGATAGATTAACAGAGAAAATATTTAAAACATTAGGCGTAAGGATAGATTAACAGAGAAAATATTTAAAACATTAGGTGTAAGGATAGATTAACAGAGAAAATATTTAAAACATTAGGTGTAAGGATAGATTAACAGAGAAAATATTTAAAACATTAGGTGTAAGGATAGATTAACAGAGAAAATATTTAAAACATTAGGTGTAAGGATAGCATGACAGAAAAAGTATTTAAAACATTAGGTGTAAGGATAGCTTAAAAGAGAAACTATTTAAAACATTGGGTGTAAGGATAGCAAAACAGAGAATCGGTTTAAAACAGTAGGTGTAATGATAGCATAACAGAAAATATTTAAAATATTAGGTATAAGGATAGAATAGCAGTGAAATTATTTAAAACATTAGGCGTAAGGATAGCTTGAAAGAGAAACTATTTAAATGATTACGTGTAAGGATTGCATAACAGAGAAACTATTTAAAGCATTAGGTGTAATGATAGCATAACAGAGAACCTATTTAAAACATTAGGCGTACGGATAGCATAAAAGAGAAACTATTTAAAACATTGGGTATAAGGATAGCATGAGAGAGAAATTATTTAAAACATTAGATGTAAGGGTAGCTTAACAGAGAAACTATTTAAAACATTATGTGAGGGAAAGCTTAACAGAGAAAATATTTAAAACATTAGGTGTAAGGATATATAAACAGAGAAACTATTTCAAACATTAGGTGTAAGAATAGCTTAACAGCGAAACTATTTTAAACATTAGGTGTAAGGATAGCTTAATAGAGAAACTATTTGAACATTAGGTGTACGGATAGCTTGTCAGAGAAAATATTTAAAAGATTAATTTTAAGGATAGCATAACAGAGAAACTATTTAAAACATTAGGTGCAAAAATAGCTTAACAGAGAAAATATATAAAACGTGGGTGTAAGGATAGCTTAACAGAGAAAATATTTAATACATTTGGTGTAAGGATAACTTAACAGAGAAACTATTTAAATCATTAGGTCTGTTGGGGAAAGCTTACTTAGGTCACCGTTTGAATAAAAGTATGAGAGAAAAGATTGTTGCGTGTTCAAATGAAATGATATTTATTTAAAAGTAGGATACACAAATTATAACTGTAATTACTTATGAAATGAAAGTTAGAAAGTTCTTCTTTTTGACTGTAAGGAAATGAACAGTAATAGTTTTTTAAGTGAGTGACGGAGAAAATGGATTTGAGAGACAAAATCAAAGGGTATCTGCTGTTTGATAAAGACAAGACACCGAGGTTGTCTCGCGTCTTTTTATTGCTGTCAATTTTTCTGTTGAATTGAATGAATGTTTGATTTTTATGGTCTTGTGTGGAATGCGTTTATTTACTGGCAGGAGATGATTTTGTTGGCTATTTCTTTTTATTAAATTGAAAATTTGAAGTGTTTGAAATCCGGAAGTCTGCGCGGAGCCGTTGCGCAGTGTGCTTAATTTTGTCATTTGCTCAGTTGTTGCTCACTTCCACCTACTCTATAGGTGTAAGGATAGCTTAGATTTACCCACTATAATTCTGACATCTAAATGTGTATAACATTTCTTCCATAAATATCTTTTCAAGAAATAATGGGATGTACAAGCTTTATATGACATTTCTCAATTTGTTACTGATTGATATATATATATAAATTTATGATGACCACCTCATGATTGCGTGGATATGCATGAAATCTTTAGTTGTGTTAGGCCATTGTTCACCGGAATTTATCTAGAAATTTAAGGGTCAGCCAGTTAATATGGCATTATTCTCTTTTTCTCGTGTGTGCCCCTGTAACAGACTCGCTTAGGAGTTGCTTATTCTATTTAATACTCCCTCTCTCTCTCTATCTCTCTCTCTCACACACACATATACACACACACACATGCAAATACACACACCAACACACACATATATGTATATATTTACATTATTTACTTTATTCGGACTTTTATTCTTATCTTCATTGCCATTTTCACAACTTTTCGAGCATTGTACGCTCCAGCCTTCTTCAGGTGATTGGAATTTCGTAACCGAACTCTTTATTTCGTCTACCAGGGTAGATTGTTTTAGTTCCAGTTATTTCCCTTTAACACAACTCCAAGTTTTGGGGTCCACCACTACTGTAGCCTAGTATTGAACTCACAACTCATTGCCATTGGATCTAACCAACACCTTTATCCACTGGTCGGTTCAGGAGATTTTTATGACGTAGCATATGTGCTGATTCCTTACGTTTTCGTATTTTGCAGTGATGTTTTCTATTATTTCAAGCTCATCCCACAGGGGGCGGCGATCTCCCTTTTCCCTCTATATGTCGTCAGCTACGCCTGATTTTTCTATTTCCCCTCGTGTTACGGCTTTACGATGTTCTTGGAGTCTTACCTTGGGGGGGGGGGCTGTTTCTCCTTTATATTTATAGAAATTAATACAATATGGGAGCCAGTAATAAGGAGTACAAGAGAAAACCAAAATTGTAATATAAGCACTGTTAAAAATATGCAATAATAACGGAAAAATTACAATATGAGCACTCGTAAAAAAATTACGGTTATTGAGACATTAGGTTTATAAGCCCAGAAATTCATACACATTCGCCCTTTTATAAACTGCCCCATGTTATTCACAAATTTATAAGTCTACCATTCGTCCATGCATTCAGTATTGCTGCTACATCTGGTTTGGTGCTTCTGCTATACATTTAGAGATTTTTGATAAAATCCATAGAAGAATCTGTAATGCTATTGGTCCTGATCTGTCATCTCGCCTTCAGTCACTTTCTCACCGACGTAATGTAGCGTCCCCTTCTATAAATACTTTTATGCTAATTGTTTCGACGAACTTTCGTTTATGGGACTTAAACATTATGAATTAAAGCGCTGTACTAGATTGACGGCAAGCTCTTATCATTTTACAGATTAAATTGATAGATATAACCGTAGGTTCTATGCTAAATGTTTCTTCTCTCGCTCTTCTCCCTCGTGGAACTCTCTTCCAGCTTCTTACTTCCCTGTCAACTTTGATCTTCAAAAATTTTAAATGCAATGTCAATCATTATCTTCTGCCTTCTTAACTGCTTTCCTATTTTACTGTTCTCCATTTTTTCTCATATTCTCCCACTATTAGTAACCCCCAAATATCTTTGTGGCTTTATCGCCTTGCTTGAGGTGAAATTCATTTTAGTTCTTATTTTCTTTTTTCTTTTTATTTTATTTTTTCTTCTCTTTATTATTTCATTTTATTCTTTTTTCGTATGTACATCGATTTTTCTTGATATTTTTAATTGATATTAATTAATTTTATATTTTTAATTAATTTTCAGTGATTCAAGCGAACATACACAATTTTTTTAAGTTCATCTAATATTTTATATATTAGATGAAATCTTGTTTTCAAAAATCGATAATTACACAATAAAAATAGTTCAATGAAATGTCAGAGAATAAGAACATTCGTGGGAAATAGAAAAGAGTTTATTCAAATTATTTTAATCAATAAAAAGGTTTTAAAATGTTCAAAAACATAATAAAACAATAAAGCACATGATAAAAACATACATAAAATACTAGTGTAAATAATATAATGACACAAAATAATACCTTAAAAGTACACAAATAAACACATAATCGAATAATAAAAAAATTAAAAATAATCTTTAATTAAGTTTAAAAATAAAAAAGCAACTAAAAGTCATAACTCGACAGCATAACTATTAGAAAATCATAAAAATATATAAAAAAAAACAAACTTTAAAATATTTTTAAAATAGTAAAATAATAAAAGCATAACATAATGACAAATTAATAACAAATTAAAAAGATAAAATAAAAAATATTTTAAAATAATAAAATGATAATGAAACATCAAAACCACCATAGCATCAAATAATAAGATAAGTAACATAAAACATAAGGCAAAAATGTTTAAATCGTAATAAAAATAACATTTGCACATTGAAATATTCTGTTGAAATGTCGCAAGGTAACAATGTAAGTGTAAGGAAAATCATGTAAAATAAAATCTTTCTAAAAACTGATGAGCTCTTATATAAAGGAAACTACAACTACTCCCACAGAAGTAGTGAAGGAAATCGAGAAGAAAGGACTAATTATCAATTGTAAGAAGACAGAATGCATGGTTGTCAGTAACAGGAACAGCCCAACATGCGAATTACAAATTGTAGGTACTAAAATCAAGCAAATATAAACATTTAAATATCTGGGAAGTGATTTAACAGAGAACGGATTGTACAACACCGGAATCAGAAGGCACATAAGAATAGTGAAAGATGCCTTTCAAAAGCTAAGTGTTAAGAAGATGCCTTTCAAAAGCTAAGTGTTAAGAAACATGAATATTTCGTTAGAAACAAAGAAAAGTGTACTGAATTGATATATATCAGTGAATTCAGAACAATCACCTCACATATGAAAAAGAAACTTGACGCGACAGAAATGAAGTTCTACAGAAGAATGCTGAGAATACCATGGACTAAAATATGTGAGCAATGACGAAGTTTTTGGAGAAAATGGAAACAAAAAGGACACTTATACTTAAAATCAGGGAAAGAGAGTTGAAATTTCTAGGGCACATAATGAGGAAAGAAGGATTGGTAAATTTGATACTCACAGGACAGCTTAAAGGCAATGAGGATGGAGGAAAACAACGCATAATTCTCCAAGAGATCTTGAGTAAATGGATGGTGAAACAAAGTTTAAGAGAGATAAGAAAAAGACAAAATTTATTAAGAGTTACAAAAAACAGGAAATTGTGGAGGGCCATGATCGTCAACGTCCTGAAGGGAAATAGTACATAGCAATAGAAATTTATGCGTTTATTTATTTATTTATTTAAATGCAGACGATTTTAAATGAACAAAAGATAGATTTTTCATTTTTTGGATATGTTTCAGCTTAATTAAAACTGATTCAACCAATTATGTTTTATTTGTCTCAATTTCTGGGATGAGGAATTTTCCTTATTTACACTATTTGCATGCGGTCTATTGTCCTCATCTTTGTTGTTGTCATGCGAACGTTTCTATATATAAATATAAATAGATGATGTTTTAGTTTTTGAGAAACATTTTTGCACATACGCAATGAGTTTCATTTGTTATCTCCCACCTCCTATTACCAAAACATATTTTTAAGAAACTGATTTAAACTTTATAATATCTGTAACATATTATTGAATGATTTTATTACGAGTGACAACCCATCATGTCCGTTATTATCCAGTTACGCAACAGTAACAGCCAGAATACACACCAAACGACGATTGCAATAACAATAAAGATGAGAACGCCTGTCCGAAAACGTTATTGTATGACAGGAATACATCATTTGAAAAATTCATATCCTAATAACTTCCTCACGGCTGTAAGGTAGCTTCCCTACGCCTTTTCTATGAATTTGGTAATTGTTCTGATGAACTCTCCTCTTTGACACCTTTGACTTTATGAATTTAAGCGCAGTAATAGAATGACCGCAAGGCCTCATCGTTTTATTGTTGAAATGGCTAGCTGTAACCGTAAGTTCTATGCTATCAGTCTCTTCTACCAAACTCTCTTTTATCTTACTTCTCGCTTGTGGAACTCTCGTCTGGATTCTTTGATCTTCAAAAGATTAAATGCAACGTCAATCGTTACCTTCTGTCTTCGTTCCTTTATTGTTCTTTCTCCCATACAGTAACCTCCATGCGTCTTAGTGGCTTTAGTGTCTTGCTTGGGGTGAAATGATTAAAAAAAGGTTGACTTCTTTTTTATATTTTTTCTTCTTCTCAGTATTGTTTCTTTTTTATTACTTTTTATCTTTTTTTTCCTTCTGGTCTCTTTTTCTCAACTTTTATTTAGATTCTTTTTCTTTATCTTTCTTTTCTTTTCTCTTTCTTTATTTTTAACTTTTTTTCTTCTTCTTCGTCCTTTCTGCTTTTGCATTAATGTAAGATTAACTTACAACAATTCACAAAGCCAAACAAGAAGGAAGTCATTGTTTGGAAATAATCCCAAGTGGGGAAGGCTTGCCTGATTGCCTTTAAAATCAGCATTTGAAATACTGTTTAATCCATAGACTTGAACACTTCTCCGGTATTTTTATGCCAGAAACTCCTCCGGTTTAAAAATAAATATTATCTGCGTCCCCCAAGTAAAATCTCTCCTTCTCGAGGTGACTAAATGTAATCCCTGGCCCTTTGGGGCGTCCCCAAAAGGGTAAATACCGTGTTAGACAGGGGTTCGAGTAGATTTTGTCACTAGTTCCTTGCACGTGCATGACTCTCACTTTAGACATGACCTGCGTTCGATTGGACATGAAGGTAAGTATTTAAATTGAACGCTAACCATTAGCTTCGTTGGAATTCGATGCAACTGTTTCAGCCACCAATCTCATTCCTTTCTTTTTGTTTCGCTTTCTTTACAATTAATCTCTTATTTTTTTCACTTTTCCTTACCTTTTCTTTGTTTTTCTTTTTTCTATTGTTCCTCTTCTCTGATTTTCTCTGTTTCTCATCATCAGCGTGGCCATCATCTTCGTGATCCTGTCTGTCATTTTGAAAACAGGTGGAAACAGAAACAAGTTAATAAAGAGAAATGTCCACAGTCGAACAAGGTTCAATCACCTTCCAGGTGAGGATTTGTATGGAGGTCACCTCCTGCCAGACAATGGCGTGTTTACTATTTAGTTATGTCCAACCTCTCACCTTGGGCATAACTTGTTCCGTCCGCAAATAGAACTGGATAATTTCACTGAGTAGGCATCTGTACAAAGCAGAAACAGACATTGTTAAAATACACCGAGGAATATTGCTATGTCTGTGCAAAAATTGAAAGGAAAACGTTGGAATTCTGACATCAAGGCAGTTGATTCCAAAATATACACCATATATTTTCCTTGCAGAAAACAAAATTAGAATTTACGACCAAAGTTAAGTACTTTCCATTTAAAAATGATAACATTTATAACAATAATATTAATCTCGAAAGATAAGTTTTCTGCACTAGAGTTATCCACCTTGCACGAGAAGGAACCTGATTTGTCGGTTCGGGTCAACATTTCTGTGAATAGCGGCAAACACCCTAAAAAGGATTCATTTGTTTACTCTTCTCATGTCTACCTTTTTGCCTCCCGTGTAAATCAAATTCATGACTCTCTTTCTTATTGTCATGCAAACCAAATCTGTGCCTACCTTCCTATTGCGCATTGAAACAACAAAATTCGGCACATGCCTCAAATCAAAACCAAACCAAACAAGCAGCACCAAACGGCTATCGGCTTTTTTATGATAATAGTGAATTATTCCTATATATTTCAGAGACGGGATAGGAAAAGACCGACTTCATAAAAGAGTCGAAGAAATATATACTTAAATGCACGTCTTTTGTATAGCATAAGTAAAATAATAATAATAATGATAATGATGATGATAACGATTATTATTATTATTTTTATTATTATTATTTAGATAATGCGTCAACCAATTGAATGATAAGTGAATGCAACAAGTTAGCGCAGAAATGCGTACAAATGTAGACATCACCGGGTGGGAAATGTAAGCAACAGGAAATTGTGCAAATGATTACAATTTGACGATAGAAATCGCGGATATTACGCACCAGCACCAGCTAGTGTTTGTCTTGGTGTAGGGTGACCGCAAAATTCTCTGGATATTGGAATTCAAACAGATCTCCTATTTCAGGTCAGAATGGTATCATTAGCTGCTTCTATACAAGAAACAAGTTACTGTCGGTGAAAATTTATAAAAATTTTATTATAATAGTTTTTCATGAAATTAGAATTTTAAAATTCAGGGTTTGTTATAGTTTTTTCTAATGCTGATGGGAATTTCCTTGCAAAAGTTGTTTTTTAAAGTTAATATCTTGATTCTATCATTCTTTTCTCTTCTACGAGGGTCATTCTATAAATAAGGTGAATTTTTCGGTATAAGGACTCTTAATACAGATAGAAGCTTACTTTTTTTTCAACGTAGTCTCCCAGCACTGTCACACACTTTTCCCATCTGTACACAAGCTTCCGTATTCCCTCAGCGTAAAAATCTTTGGACTGATGTCTCAGCCAGTCGCTCACAACACTTTTGACTTCATCGTCACTTTTAAACTTCGTGCCTCTCGTGAACGCTTTCAAGGGACCAAACAGGTGAAAGTCTGAAGGGGCAAGGTCTTGGCTGTAAGGGGGATGAGGGAGCAGTTCCCAGCCCATCTCGTTGATGGTATGCACCGTTTGGGCTGCTGTGTGAGGCCTTGCGTTGTCATGATGCAAGATGACTCCTTCTGACTGATGACCCCTGCGTTTGTCCCAACAGATAAGCTCAAAATCCTTGCAATGTCATCCACTGTCAGACTGAATGAGGTCATTGACTGATTCGATCACCTCAGGAGACCTCACTTCTGTAGGCCTCCCAGGCCTGTCTTCATCCTCAACACTGCTCCGTTCTTCTTTAAACAATTTAGCCCACCTGTAGGCATTTTTTGGGCTGAAACATGTCGCACCATACACAGTTGACATTCTCCTATGAATTCCAACTGGTTTGCACCCTTCAGCAACCAAAAACTTGATAACTGACCGCTGTTCAATCCTGGAGCATGCTTCTTGGTAACGAAAAGCCTGTGGAAGATAGATAGATAGATAGATAGATAGATAGATAGATAGATAGATAGATAGATAGATAGATAGATATTGCCATTTGGAAAAACTTTCATGAAAATGTGTTTCAAAGAATAGTATCCGAAAATGCATTTCGCCTCTAATGGCTTCATCAGATGGATAATGAAAAAATGTGTTGCGTGTGTACGCATTTGTGTGTGTTTAAAATAATTAAATCTTAGATTATTTTTCTAAAGCTGACGTTGCTCGAGACATTTACATTTACATTGTTCGGGCTGTTGTCCTCATCTTTATTGCCCTATTCACGACGTTTCTGCCGTTGTACGCCCCGGTCTTCTTCAGGTGATTGGAATTTCGAATTGAACCTTTTATGTCGTCCACCGGAGTAGATTGTTCTGAAAAATACGAAAACTTAAGGAATCAACCCACATGCTAGGCCACAAAAATCTAAGCATTTCTAATGCATTTCTGTTTGAACGTCCATTTTCATAATAGTCTTCGATAACTTTAACACGTTGTTTGATTGTTAATCTTTCCAGGGTTAAAATTACCAAAGACTTCAGTTGTTAAATCTGAAAGAAAAAGAAAAAAATCATTATGACCAATATTACGAACATTTAGATATGTAGAGGATCTGCAGGGGAGTAGTGGATGATGTAGCCTCTCGTAATGAGAAAACGAGGAACCGAATTCGAATTCTAGACAGTAACTGTTCAATACATTCACTTAGGTACGGAAAAGTATGAATTTATCTCCTTTCCTTATGGGTTAAATAGTAGAACTTGTGGAAAATCACCCTTAATCAAGTTAATGCAATATTCATTCGTAAAATTATTCTTACAATTCAAACTCTAGTCACTAGCATGCCACAATACCCATTCCAGTGAGTGGCGAACGCACGTCAATACAGACGCAAAAAATGTCACGAATCTCATGCGGACATGTTTGTCAACATCAGTTACATCTGGGTTTTTTCCGTTAGCAGCGGGACAGTTTGACAAGTCTAGCTAGATACGGGCCTCTCTGCAACTGGTCTTTGTAAGATGCCAGATGCCAGCAAAAGCTGAGGGAAAAACATCAGTCGACAAGAAACGGCGTCTTGTGAAATCGGTCCTGCGGGCATATGGTTCCTCAAGTTGCTGTGGTTTCCGAGACAGTGTTATTTGTCGTCACCCCCGTCTCGTTCCCCTCTCTCCCTGTTATCCCTGTAATCGGTGAGGTGCTCCCCTCCAATCTCAACAGATACTTTACTTACATTGCTACACAGTGACTGGTGAGAATAGTGCAGTCAGGTTAAGAACTGTCCTCTGGAAGGAAATAAGAAACTGACAAGCAATTTCCCTTGGCCAAAAAATACTTTGAAAGACTTCACGAATTAAAGCACTGTACTAGATTGGCAAATATGTCTAATATATTCACTGTTGAAATTACTAGATATAACAATAAGTTCTTTGCTAACAATTTCTTCTTACGCTCTTCTCGCTTATAGAATTCTCTTCTGGTCTCTTGTTTTCCTATTAACTTTGATCTTTAAAAATTTAAATACATCATCAATTGTCATCTATCTCCTTGCACCACGTTCTTTAATTGTCCTCTCTCCCTGATAAAGTTTTTTATCATATTCTTTCACTCCCAGTAACTCCCTTGCGTCTTAGTGGTTTTATCGCCTTACATAGTGTGAAACGAATAAAAAAGATACATCCAATAATTCACCCTGTCGATATTCTAGACCATGGAACAAACATAATCCAAGACTGACATAGACACATTTAATATTGCAAAGAGTGCTAGTGAACTTGTAGACAATAAGCAGATGACAATGAATAAAAAGTGTATTTAAAACGACTAGGAATAATTTAATAATTTGTGAGAAAAAAAAACGTGAACGAAATCGTCCAATAAGAACAAAGCATAGCCTCCACTTGATTATAAATGAATGTCCCGGTTCTTTGATGCGGCCAAATTATCGATTGTTTTAATTGGCGCCTGGAGCATTAACCAAGTCCTTTTGTTAGGTGAGCCTTTGACTCAGGCAGGTAGAATTACTGAGTTCAAAAGTTAACCTCGATCGTTATTGTTACCGTTCTCCAGTTGCTGTGTTCACAAAAGCAAAGGGGTCGTCTGCAAAAAAAAAATGAGGAGCCAGTGATATTAACAGCTTTCATTTGCCTTCAAACGAATTTAAATGGATACAATTCGTAAAAGGAGACATACAGATTTAGAGTCGCGAACTGTTTCTTCACGAATGTTCGAAATCTATATTATAAACAATAAATTGATTCTCTGTCCGTCACACACTGCATGATATTTTGCATAACTCCAATGTTTGGACAATCCTTACCCTAGATTGAACAATAAAATCGGAGACAAGAAAAAAAAGTTAATTTTTTAAACCATAAGAAAATCAGATGATTACAAGAATTCAAAGAACTATTCGGAAATTATAAGTAGAATTTTTTTTTTTAAATTTTTAAGTCTTTTATTGAATTAAAATATAGCTGCGCAAAGGCAAACGTGCACACACAGATACATAATTTGAATGAAATTTAAATGGACATCTCTGTCGCAAGTACTAATTTCCCTTTCTGCCTGGCAACAAACTCTGATTAACAAAAAAGAGTATAAACCGGCACCCATTGAAATCGTTTTTATCGGGATTTAACCTGCGTTAGTCATCATCTCGTATTTCCAAAAATGGATAGTCACTAATTACTAATACAAAAATGCTTATAGTGTTACAATTATGTAAAATATTGTGGTACTGGTGAGAAATATAGATAACAGGCAATCTATATATTAAATCAATATATATTAATCAAAACTTGAACTGAATATATAATTATTTATTGAAATGAAAATTATAAATTTGTTGCAAAAACATATGTTGTAAATTTTAGGTGAAATACACCAATACAAAGGTAGAGAAAGGTTTTATTCATCAAAAATAGCCGCAATATATATCCATGAACGGAAAAGATATTACATTAGCTAAACTCATAATTGCAGGAATGAAAGAGTATATATATATATACTAGGAATTGCCAACTAGGAATTAGTTTAGTACTTTTTAAAATCTTTGGCTAACAAAACACTCCATGCGACTAATGAAGGGTTAATATATTTTACAATATTTTATTTTATATATATATATTTTTCATAATAAACGACAGCACATTTTTCGACGATTTCGTCTCATTTTTGTTTTTTTATTTCATTTCACCTACATTTCGACATTTTTTACACGATAGATAATAAATGTAATTTTTGTCTAATTTCATTGTTTAACTCTTTTTTACCTATTTTTCGAATTTTTCAACATTTTTATAAGTAACTTTTTTGTGAAAAGGATATATTTTTCCACCATTTCATCTCATTTATTTGTTTTCCTTCTTTTTATCTATTTTTCGATACATTTGAACAGAGATTTTACGCTTTTCATAATAAATGACAGTTTTTTAAAGAGAATTTTTTCGAAAATTTTGTATCATTTCTTTGTTTAATACGGAAAATGTAAAAATTTGTCTAAAAATGTCGAAAAATAGGTAAAATAAATATTTTACCTATTTTCCGACATTTTCAACACAAATCTTTACATTTTTCTTAAGTGACGTTTAATAAAGAGCATTTGTTTTTCGTCCATTTCATCTCATTTCTTTGATTTCATTTTATTTTACTGATTTTACGACTTTTTATCATAAATTTTTATAAAGAGCTTATATTTTTCCACCATTTTGTCTCATTTCTTTGTTTTTTGTTAATTTACCAATTTTGCGATATTTTTAACATAAAAATTTACACTTGTCATAATAAATAACTTTTTGGAAAGCGAATATATTTTTCGACCATTTCGTCTGACTGATTTTATTTCAAAATACACATTTTGCGACATTTTCCCACATACATTTTTACACTTTTCATAATAAATGACATTTTGTAAAAAGCATATTTTTTAACATTTCGTCCCATTTCATTTTTTATTTCATTTTACTTATTTTTCGCCGTTTTTCAACATAATCTTTTACACCTTTCATAATAAATGACTTTTTGTAAAGAACATATATTCTTTTCGTTTCATCTCTTTTTGTTACTTGATTTTCGACACTTTTCAACATAAATCTTTGCTTTTCATAATGAATGACCGTTTTTAAAGTGTATATATTTTTTCAGATCTTTTTACGTCATTTCTTTGTTTTCCTTTTGTTTTACCTACTTTTCCAATTTTTTCTGCTTAAATTTTAAGCTTTTCATAATAAATGACATTTTATAAAGAATATGTTTTTCCACAATTTCGTATCATTTCCTTGTTTTTAGTTTCATTTTCCTATTTTATGGATTTTTCAACTTGAATATTCACGCTTTTATAATAAATGACATTATGTAAAGAGTTTATATTTTTTGACCATTTACTCTCATTTATTTGTTTTTATATGGTTTACCTATTTTTCGACTTTTTTCAACTTAAATCTTTGCGCTTTTCATACAAATGACTTTTTCTAAAGATCATATACTTTTCTCGACCATTTCTTTTCATTCCTTCTTTTTGTTTTATTTCACCTTATTTCACCATTTTCAACATAACTTTTGACATTTTTCATAACAAATGATTTTTGTAAAGAGCATATATACTTTTCGAACATTATCTTTCATTTCTGTTTTTATTTTGTTTTTATTATTTTTGAATTTTTTAAACATGAATTTTTTCGACCAGTTCATCTTATGTCTTTGGTTTTATCTTGACTACCTAATTTTCACCTTTTTTCAACATGAATTTTTACGCTTTTCATAATAAATGACTTTTTGTAACATACATGTACATATTTTTTGACCATTTCGTCACATTTCTTTTTTAATTTTATTTGAAAATTTGACGAATTTTACAACATAAATTTTTACGCTTTTCATAATAAATGATTTTCGACCATTTCGACCATTTCGACTCATTTAATTGTTTATATGCTATTTAGCTATTTTCCACCCTAAATTTTTACGCATTTCATTATAAATCAGTGTTTGTAAAGGGAGTTTTTTTTACCATTTCGTCACATTTTTTATTTTTATCTTATTTTACCTATTTTCGTCATTTTTCGGCATAATTGTTTAAAGCTCTCATTTCGAGGATTTCGTCTCAGTTTTTTTTTGTTTTGTTTAATTTTTGTTTTACGTATTTTTTTACGTTTTCAACATAAATTTTTACGCTTTTCATAATAAATGTCTTTGTAGAAACATTTTTTGACCCTTTTGTTTTCCTTCTATTTTTCGACATTTTTAGCGTAAATTTTAAGCTTTTCATAATAAATAACATTTTATAAAGAACATGTATTTTTCCACCATTTCGTCCCATTTCATTTTTGTAGTTTCATTTACGAATTTTACGAAATTTTTAACTTGAATATTCCCGCTTTTCATATATAATTTTTGCTCATTTTTGTTTTTCGACAATTTTATCTCATATCTTTGTTTTTATATTTTTTTATCTATTTTTCGCTTTTTTAAACAGGAAATTTTACACTTTTCATAATTGTTGACTTTTTGTAAAGAACATATACTTTTTCCAGCATTTCGTCTCATTTCTTGGATTTTATTTTATTTTACCTCTTTTTCGACTTTTTACAACACAGATTTTTCCGCTTTTACAATAAATAAATTTTGAAAGACCATATAATTTGTTCGGCCATTTCATCTTATTTCCTGGTTTATCTTTCGTTTTACATATTCATGTTTTCGACAATTTCGCCTGATTTCTTTGTTTTCTTTTATTTTTTCCTACATTGCCAACTTTTTGAACATTTTAGTCCTTTTCATAATAAATTACATTTTCTAAATTTTCATATATTTTTTCGGCCATTTCGTATCATTTCTTTGTTTTCGTTTTGTTTTATTTTTCGAACTTTTTCAACATACATTCTTTCACTTTTTATAATAAATAGTACTTATAAAAAGCATATATATATTTTAGACCATTTCGTCGCATTTCTTTGTTTTCCGTTTGTTTTACATATTTTTCGATATTTTCCAATATACATTCTAACACTATTCATAATAAATAACTTTCTGTTACGGGCATTTCCACTCATTTCTTTCTTTTCCTATTGTTTTAAGAATTTTTCGACATTTTTTAACCTACATTCCTACATTTTCAAAATAAATTACATTTTCAAAAAGCATGTATCTTTCCAGCATATCCTCTTATTACTTTGATTCCCTTTAGTTTTGTCTAATTTTGAACCTTTTTCAACAGACATTCTTACGTATTTCATACAAAATTACATTTTGTAAAGATCAAGTAATTTTTCGACCATTTCGTATCATGTCTTATTTTCCATTTATTTTACCTATTTTTCGACATTTTCGACATATATTCTTACACTTTTCATAATAAAAAACATTTTGTAAATGTATATTTCGACCATTTCCACTCATTTCTTTATTTTCCTTTTGTTTTAACTATTTGTTGACGTTTTCAACAAACATTCGTACGCTTCTCACAATAAATTATATTTTTAAAGAGCATATGTTTTTTCGATAATTTCCTCTCATTTCTTTTATATCTTCTTGCTTTACATTATTCGATATTTTCAACATACATTCTTACTCTTTTCATAATAAATTATATTTTCTAACGAGCGTATATCTACTTCGACCATTTCTTTTCATTTCTTTGTATTCCTGTTTATCTTTTTCCGCATATTCTACAAACATTCTTACACTTTTCATAATGAAATACATTTTGTAATGAGTATATATATTTTTCGACCATTTCATCTCATTTCTTTGTTTTCCTTTTCTTTTACCTATTCTCCGAACTTTTCATCATACCTACTTACACATTTCATAATAAATTATATTTTTAGAGAGCATATATTTTTTCGGCCTTTCCTCTCATTTCTTTGTTTTCTATTTGTTTTATCTACTTATCGACATTTTCAACACACATTCTTACATTTCCATAATAAATAAGTTTTTGTAACAGGCATATACATTTTTCGACAATTTCCACTCATTCCACGTACATTCTTAAACTTTTCATAAATAAATTTGTAAAGAGTATATATATCTTTCAAGCATTTCCTCTCATTTCTTTGCTTTCCTTTTCTTTTACCTATTTATTGACCTTTTTCAACATATATTCTTACATTTAATATTAATAATTAACTTTTTCTAACGAGCATATCGACTTTTTCCATACATTTTATTTAATTTTCCATTTATTTTACCTATTCCTCGACATTTTTGTCAAACATTATTACACTTTTCATAACGGATTATATTCTGTAAAGAGCATATATCCTTGTCGACCATTTATTTCTCATTTATTTGTTTTCCTTTTGATTTACCTATTTTTCTTCCTTTTCCAACATACGTTCTTTGTCTTTTCATAATAAATTATGTTTTGCATAAAGCATATATTTTTCGACAATTTCCTTTCATTTCTTTATTTTCCTTTTGTTTTCCTATTTTTCGACACTTTTCAACCGAGTTTCAGTTCGACTTACGTTTGTTTCGGAGAGCCAAGTTCCAATTCCAAACCGTTATCCATTCCATCCACCCGTACACCCGAGCTTACAGCACCTGTAATTCTATAATGAAGTCATATTGGAAAAAGTTCTTCAAATTCTCACTGTGAAAAAATGTTGTTTATCGAAATTCAACAAAAGACAAATTTCTTTATCTCAAAATGAAAATCGACATTTTTTGTTTTAGGGGACATAATTGCCATTAAATATTTCTTTTAATCAAATAGTATGTAGTTTTGTGGAGCAATCTTGCATATAAAGCGAAGCCTAGCTCAATTTTGACTCCAAACTGTCCAACGGTCTGTAGCCATAGACCGTGGGTCCAACATGTCTTACTTTTCATGGCGGCTAAATGGACAGGTGAGTTTATTAATGATTCTTTAGCGTGAATAACATCCATATGTTACCAGGGTAAGTCTCAACCAATTACCGTTTCATCACCTGTCTCTTTCTATCTCTATCTTACCCTGCATGTGCGCTTATTTCCCTGTCTGTCTAAATCGTCAGCAATGTCCACTTTTTACAAAATGTCTTACATTCATTATCTTTATACAAAGAGAGGGATTCTCTCTCTCTCTCTCTCTATATATATATATATATATATATAAAAGACATTAACAATTCAACCATTGAATAGTTGTTTGTCCGGCTTTCTACAGATATATTTTTTTTTGGGGTGCATTCTAAATTTCTTAGCACAGACTCTCCAGCCGTGTCTACATATTCAGTCGACCGTGAATGGATGAACATCACTTCTGCTTTCTGGATCAAACCAAACACAACGTGGGCAGGAAGCAGGATTAAACCAGTGGACCGGTCGAATGATATACGGATGCTCAGGGGACCTACGGTCACTCCCTTAAGTTCGGTTAAGACCGAGTAGACACCTCAACCCAGAGAGTAAGACGTCGGAGGTTGAGGGGCTGGGGCGAAAGTGTTAGATTTGCGGTAGACCGGTTGCCATCCAGGGCTATAAAACCCGGTCTGTCCTGCTATTTACTCATAGCTCGGGGGAGAAGAGGAAGATTCGTATCTTTCCCAAGGCTATTAGCACGTAAGTAAATGTAATGGATTCGATTGGAATTCTCCGATTTCTCAATTCGAGCAGCTACCCATTACTCCACCGTGTCTCATTCAAAATTACACGAACAATAATTTTACCGACAATGCAAAGAAGTGAAATTCCTTGAGAGTTACCACAAGCTTCATTTTTGCCATTGTGTTTGTAGATATGTACAGTGGATATTTACTGCGTATCAAACATAGTCATTAGACGTTTCAAAAAATTATTGGACTTCTCCAAGACACCGTGAAGTTTCCTTACAAGAGGATTTCCACCGAAATTGAAAGTCTCACGTGGTATACCATACCTTTGACAGATGATATCTGCTTTAGGCATCACGAACCTTCATGATATTAAGGACAGGAGCGAATTCTCGACTTTCAGGTCTTTGATGCAATAGCGTATTCGTCAGTCAACGATTCAGTGTTTAGGATATTTTCGAAGTGTTCTTGTCCGCAAGGAAGGATCTCATGGTTTTCTGTGAGTAAGGTTTGCCTGTTAGAGGATAAAATATAATACATATTTTCTTTTGAACTAAACACTGCCTTCAGATACTTGTAGAACGCTTAAGAATACTTTCTGTCAGCAGCCTGCTGCAATTCAACTGATTTTGGTGATCACCACATGTTCTTCATACTCCGAAGACTGCACACACTGGTTGCATTCCTTATAATCCTTTTCCTTTCTTATAAACAGAATTCCTGTCCTTCATCCAGGTTTTATACAGTTGATGCAGTTGAACCTTAACATTATTCAAATTAAACCAGTCTTGGTGCTTCCGTAGAGGACGATCAAAAACCTAGAATGTATAGGGCTAGTCTTAGCTTTAAGCCTTTGAACTGGTGGAACTAATAAATGTAACAGGTCAGAACATGGAAAATAACGATAGAGTAGCGAGAGGCTTGCGGCGTTTTCGTCTATGGAGAAGGTGTTGTAGGATGGAAAATATTTCCTCACCCACAAGACCACGCAGTCACTCTTGAACTCTGTCAAGGTTGGAAAGTAAGGATTGAGCAGCTCCAGCCACTATATGGAAGCAATACATTTTTTGGCTTGATCTGACCCTTGACAGCAAGAGACAGATACTTTCTGGAGCGGTATAAGGAGCCGACCATGTCTCTAGCCGCTTTAGCGATGGATTGTCTGTATGAGTGCCACTTGAGGTCTAGGGTGAACCTGAATCCCAATAGACGTTCAAAACAAGGTACAACCGGGAGAAAAGGACGGGAGAAAATTCAAGGTGTGCTCGGTGATGGGACGTTACTTGTTTGGTCTTGGAGGTATTGAATGGTACAAGCCAATTTTCTTTCATTAATCTCTCAGCTGCAAGGCGTGTCTTTGTTTTTTTCCATTTTGTTATTCAATTACCCAGATATATAAAATGTGTATGTATTCTGTTCACTGAAGCAGAAAGTAGAATGTTAGCAATAAGAAAAAGAAACACGCAAATAAAATTAGGGAAAAATAAAGATATCAGCTGATAAATTAGAAATAAATACCAAATTATATAACCAAGGAAATGCTCTTCTTGTTACTTAATAGAAACAAATAATAGATAAAAAAAGTGGATAAAAATGAATAAAATTAACAGTGGTAGTAGTATGTGCTAAGAAAGAGAATGGTGAGTAGTAGTAGTAGCAGTAGTAGTAGTAATAATAATAATAATAATAATAATAATAATAATAATAATAATAATAAGAAGAAGAAGAAGAAGAAGAAGAAGAAGAAGAAGAAGAAGAAGAAGAAGATCTAAAAACAGCACGATGCATGACTTCCGTGCTAATTCAACCGCGTCTTGTTCGCAACCTAACCATCTGGTGAGTTAACTCTCTTACTTACCCACTGACCGCCTAACTTCCCACGAACCGAGCGTTCATTAGACATCGGCACCTGTGCTCGATGGGGGACACCAGGTCACATGAATCAGTCCGTGTTGACTACGTAGACCACAGTATCACTACAAAATATGCAACACACAATTATCAGTCAAACAAGAGTTCAAGCGGGACAGTCGAAATTTGGTGGGGTGAGGTAACGTAAGGTGTCTTAAAGGAACTGTTCAAAATTTACACCTGCTATGTTTATATATATATATATATATATTTAAAGACATTTATGATATATTTAACGTTCTTTTTATAGATACAAGTACTTGTATCCATAAAAAGAACGTTAAACATATCATAAATGTCTTTAAATAAATTGTCGGACTTTGTCCAATTCAAATATATATATATATATATATATATATATATATATATATATATATATATATATATATATATATATATGTGTGTGTATATACATTAGCATCAAGCTTAAGAAAGGATGACAAAATTTGAAACAATCAAAACGCTGTGTTTGTATTTTTACATGTTGAAAATGGTAAGTTGATGGTTGACACCAAAACTGCTGCTTCAAATGGATTTTAATTACATTGTGACATTATTTTTCAGAAATGCCTACATATATATTAAATTATTGAAATCAAAATGTTTCCCAAAATGAATGGTTCCAAGCACTGGATTAATAAACTATTTCAATTTTATTGAATTTATCTTTTGTTTTATTTCCGAACTGAAGAATTTCGGGACAAATTTTTCACACTAAATTTAACAACTAGTAAGGGTCAAAAGTCGTTATACATTGGCGGCTTTCATTCATTCTGAAGACGTTTGATGATTCACGTTCTTTTCCTGTGTTGAAGATAACTAAAGAAACTAGAGTAAATTTCTTACGAAATTAAACACAAGACTGATAATATATGCACACATACACACACACATATATATACATTTTGAAACTACCAGCGTCTCTCGTTCATGCGCATGTGTAGTTACAACAAAGTCAACAAACTCAGTCTGGTGGAGTGCACCGTAACTAAACAAAATATTCTGTGTATATCTTTTCCTCATTTAAAATATTTCTTCCATTTTTCGAGGTTTCTACTGTTTTGAAGTTTGTACTGCCTAGCCCGTGGGACAACAGCCTAGTGAATTAAATCGTTGGTTCGTGAACTCGGTGATATAGTAATTGTGAGTTTGTGGAATCTTCCACGTTTGCCAGTCACCCCTGCGCTGGGAAATGCACTCTTCCTGTTGTAATTTTCACCACCATCATACTTACAAATATACAACGAGCATTCATTGGTTAATCACCTTCAATCTAACTCGCTGATTGATCAGTTTCGGCCAAACAAATCACCTGCACACGACAGGTCTGTTTTCGCGCCAGCTAAAGTTGTTGATCCAGTCACGTGATACAAGAGAATATAAAAAAAACACGAGTGGTTCTCTGCCTCTCGTTTTCACTCTCTCGTTCTCTTCTTCGTCTCTCTCGCGTCTCAACTCTGCTGCCAAAATGTGACCCTTAAAAAAATTCCGTCTTGACTAATGCAGTCGGACGTAAAAGAACTTTAAAACAATCACACAGATACATTTCTGAACTCTTACCAACTTGTCCAATAGACAATCTCTAACATGCAACATACTCATTCCGCTAAACTACAGTTTAATAATTAATCTAATCTTATGAGCTCAAGTAAAAATATTTCCAAATCTAAGAGTCACAACTCTGTCAAACCTTTCAGTTTATATGCATGTACATCAAATACTTACTAAATTCAATTGTTATGTTTCGAATCATTATTTTTATATTTTATTAATTGTTGTGGATGGAAGATGATTGAACACGCACAATTTTAAGCCTTCTGATCATTCAACCCTTCTGATATCTTTTAACATCTTCACACAATCCCAACATAGGTGGTAACCCCTGGGGCAAGTAATACACACTTAGACTCAGTGGAAACAAGGCGAGAAATAACTAAGCTATACTAAATAAGAACAAGACGAGACACGTAACACCGTAGATTAAATAAAGTATTCCATTCGAATTCCTTGAAATTTGTATCTACAGACACTTGAAAAAAGGTTGAATGTTGCAATAAAAATTTAAAAAATAAGGATATCACTCCAAATATAAACATTTCCATTCCAGAAATTCAGACAGAAGGCTCGGGTTAGTCCGAATGTAAATAATGATAAGTCCTAGTTCTAGAAATTCAGACAGAAGGCTCGGGTAATAATAACAACAATGAGGAGGAGATTAGTCCGAATGTAAATAATGATAAGTCCTAGTTCTAGAAATTTAGACACAAGGCTCGGGTAATAATAACAGCAAATATGAGGAGATTAATCCGAATGTAAAAATGATAACTCCTCGTTCTATAAATTCAGGCAGAAGGCTGGGGTTATAATAACAACAATGAGGAGGAGATTAGTCCGAATGTAAATAATAATTCCTCCTAGAAATTCAGACAGAAGGTTCGGGTTATAATAACAACAATGAGGAGGAGATTAGTCCGAATGTAAATAATGATAAATCCACGTTCTAGATTTTCAGACAGAAGGCTCGGGTAATAACAACAAAGATGAGGAGATTAGTCCGAATGTAAAGAATGATAACTCCTCGTTCTAGAAATTCAGACAGAAGGCTCGAGTAATAATAACAACAAAGATGAGGAGATTAGTCGGAATGTAAAAATGATAACTCCTCGTTCTAGAAATCCAGACAGAAGGCTCGCGTTATAATAACAACAATGAGGAGGAGATTACTCTGAATGTAAATAATAACTCCTCGTTCTAGAAATTCGGACAGAATGCTTGGCTGATAATAACAACAAATACGAGGAGATTAGTCCGAATGAAAAGTTTCAATAAGAACTGGATGATAATGTACTTCAAGATACGGCTTCCCGTGCTAAATTGTATTTTATTTAATGTGGTTTGTTTTATTTTGTATAATAATAGCTTCTAAGTTTTTAAGTCTTTCTTTGCATTGGGTGCTGTAGTGCATTTTGGCATTATTTACTAATATTCAAAAATTGGAAAAACAATAAAAATTCAACAGACAGACTTTGTCGGTCCTTTTTAATCAAACTTGTTTGTATATGTATGTGTATGTATGTATGTATGTGTGTGTGTGTGTGCCGTGTGAATAATAATAATAATAATAATTGTTTTTATATTGAATGACTGTGGGCGTGAAATCAAAATAAAGAGTTACTTCCTGATATTTTTGTGATTATTGTCACAGGTTCCTTTTTCAACGGCAAAAAAACAAACTAGCTATCCAGTTTTCCGCTTAGTAAATTGGTATTTTCTTAGTAAATCAGGATTTCCGCTTCATAAATTAGGATTTATATATATATATATATATATATATATATATATATATATATATATATATATATATATATATATATATATATATATACGGTTCGTACAAAATTAAAGTACAAAAACTAAAACTTCAATATCTCAAAAAATATAAGTTCAGTTTTACAGAAATGTTCACTAAATGTCGACAAATGGAAGTTCAGTTGTGCTTTAAATCTGTAAATTATTTGGAATAATACAGAGAGATCTATGAGTCATTTAATTCTTTACTCTAATATCAAGTGTCCAAAATTAAGGAAGAAATCGGGAAATATGTGTGAATAACGCACATAATCCGAATTTCTGATAATCGATATTACGATAAAGATTGTTTGTCAACACTATACGTCATTTTCCAACCGACGTAAAGTCGACGAGTCTCTAAGAGCTGATGTCAAACTACGTAAGGAAGATCACACAAGTGACCAGATTGATGAACCGGTGAAGCGCTTCAAAAGCGTCTGGAGCTGAATTCTGAAACTGTACGAAAACACTGGTCGCTTGACTTATCCCAATAAAGTGGGTAGACCAAGCAAAGCAACAGCCAGAGAAGACAGGTTCGTAAAACGCCGAGTACTGCTCACAAAAGAAACAAAACAAAAATACAAGGCAGCAAAACTCGAATTTGCAAACAATCATGTGTTGTGGTTAGAAGAACAGTGATCTGGAATATTTTTCAGTGATGAAAGTAAATTTAATGTATTTGGTTCTGATGGAAAACAGTATGTAAGAAGACGAATTGATGAAAGGTTGAGTTCAAAATGCAGAAGACAATTGTCTTCTGCATTTTTCGGCATGTTTTCAAATCTGGACACGTCACCTCTTGTATGCGTACATAATAGAGTGAATGCTGCTATGTACAAGAATTTGTTAGAAGAACATGTTATACCGGTATTACAAAATTCTGGGTTTGAAAATCCTGTGTCCATGCAGGATAATGCTACCTGCCATAAGACAAAGAAGGTTATTGCGTATCTGAATTACCAAGAATTGTATTGGCCAGCTCAACATGACCCCCATAAAAAATAACTTATGGAAGACTTTAGGACAAATGTCATGGTTAGAAATCCATCAAATGACGAAGATCTATGGGGAAAATGACAGGAGGAATGGGCTAAAATTACAGTTGACAAATGTCAAAATTTAGTGAAATCCTGTGGACATTGATGTACAGCAGTGATTCAAAACAAGGGTCTTAGCAGTAAATATTGCTAAAAAAATTTTTGGCATTTTCTTTTCCAAATTATTTTTTATTAAAAACATTGTTTTATTCCTTAATTTGGGACACTTGATATTTGAGTAAAAAATTTAATGACTCGTATCTCTCTCTCTCTCTCTCTCTCTTTCTCTCTCTCTCTCTCTCTCTCTCTCTCTCTCTGTGTGTGTGTGTGTGTGTGTGTGTGTGTGTGTATCATTGCAAATACTTTACAGATTTAAAGCACAACCGAACTGCCATTTGTCTACATTTAGTGAAAATTTCAGAAAATTAGACTTAATTTTTAATTTCTGTTCCTTAATTTGAGACACTAGTATATATATATATATATATCACTCCAAATAAGACAATAAAGCCAATACAAGGGTTTACTGAGTGTTAGAGAATATGAGAAAAAACTACTATTAAGGAGAGAGGACAATATAAGAACAAGAATTAAGAGGACGAAAGATAACGATTGCTATTGCATTTAAAATCTTGGACATCAAAGTTGACTGGAAAGCAAGAAGCTGGAAGTCAGTTTCACAAGCGAGAGAAGAAACTGTTAGCATAGAACTTACGGTTACAGCTACACAATTTAACTGTAAAATTATCAGACCTCGCCGCCAATCGAGTACTACGCTTAAATTCATAAAGTCTAGGTACCATGGCGAAAAGTTCATCAAAACAATTACCATGAAAGTATTTATAGAAAAGACAGAGTGAAGCTACGTTAGGGGTGTAAGAGGAGGGTGTGTCTTCTCACCAGATTTATTCAGTCTTTACAACGAGGCAATTCTGAGAGAATTATAAGTGCTACCAGGATTCATTATTGTCATCCACAATCTTAACAATATTAGATATGCAGATGACACAATTCTGATAGCGGAGATGGATAGGAAACCACGAAACCTCCTACAGAAGGTAGCGAGGGAAAGCGAAAAGAAATGACTAAGTATAAACTACAAGAAGACAGAATTCATAGTTATCAGCAAAAGGAAGGGTCCAGAAGCCAAACTACAGGTTGGGGATACTAAAATCAAGCAGGTACAGAAATTGAAATATCTGGGAAGTGTTCTAACAAAGATCGGAAATTGCGATACTGAGATCCGAAGACGTATTGGGATGGCCAAAGATGCATTCCAAAAGCTAAGCAGAGTATCAAGAGACAGGAAAATTTCGTTGTAAACAAAGAAAAGAGGACTGAACTGTCATGTGATATCTGTCCTCCTATATGGCAGCGAATGAGACTTGAAACAACGGAAGTATGGTTCAACAGAAAGATAGTGAACATGTGAGCAACAACGAGGTTTTGGAGAGAATGAAAACAAAAAGGAAACTTCATCAGAGGGCGGCTGTTGAAATTTCTGGGGCACTTAATGTGTAAAGAGGGTTTGGAAAATGTAATACTCACGGGACAGATTGAGAGGGAGATGGACAGAGGAAAGCAGCGCGTGACATACTTGATGGGCTTGAACAAAGTAGTAAACTAAAATATGAATTTAAGTGCCATACGTGATACACGCTTGGGCGATCATGTCTTTTCGATGCATGACTGACTTGGCAGGAGATTTTCCCGCAGTAGTTTGCCATTTCTTCCTGCGATAGACTGATTGCCGAGCAAAGCTAAATAACGAGGTCTGTCCTGCTATTTAATCCATAGCTGGAGAGAGAAGAGATGGATCCCTTCCTTTCCCAAGTGTATTCGCGCGTAAGTAAGTGTAACGAACACTACCGGGATTCGAACGCGGGTCTCCGATTTCTCATTCCGGGCCATTCATTACACAAGAACGCACATCCATAAACACGTAGGGGTACCTCGAGGCGGTGTAATGGTTAGTGAGCTCGCCACAACAATTACTACTGAGTAGTGAATTTGATCCTCACTCGTTGCCGCATACTCTCAGCGACGCTTCGAGAGTCACTATACGAGGCACTTCGGCATCGTGTAATGGTTAGCAAGCATGTCTCGCTAGATCAGTTACGACTGAAAAGTGAGTTCGATCCTCACTAGGTGCCCCAAACTGTCGGCCTTGTGCCACATCTAAGTTACGCTTAGAAAATAACCATCCATAAATATGTAGACACAAGATGTTATTTTAAAACAATGGTTGCTGTAACCACCTTTATTTTTTTAAATATTGTTTGTAGTCTTGATGAAACTGATCTCATTAGATATACACAAAAATCAATCAAATACCGCAAAGAAAGTTGGTTCTCTGTGCCGAGCCAGGAAATTTTTCTCCCCGGAATCGATCCTTCAAGTCTATAAATCGACCATTCGCCCTTGCATGGAGTATTGCGGCCATATATGGTCTGGGGCCCCTGCTGTTTGCCTCGGGGTTCTTGATAAGATCCAGAGACGGATAGGCAACGTGATTGGCCCTGATCTGTCATCTCGTCTGCAGTCGCGATGTTGCCTCGCTCTGCCTTTTTTACAAGTACTTCCACGGTAATTGCTCTGAGGAGTTGCGTTCGCTTGTCCCCAGGCCTCGTGAATTTAAACGCCCCACGAGGCTGGCATCCCGCTCCCACCCCTACACCGTGGAAACTGTTAGATGTAGACGTCTCTTCTACTCCAATAGCTTCATGTCTCGTACATCTCGCCTATGGAACTCCCTTCCCTATTACTGTTTCCCTGACAAATACAATCTCCAACGGTTTAAGTGTAGCGTCAATCGACATCTCCAGTTGCCTTGATCTATACACTTCCCTTCTCCACATCCTTTCATTTCTCATTCCTATCTGCTCTCGCTCCGGATCTTTTGTGGCCCCCTTGCCTTGATCGACCCACTGTCTTTCTCTTTCTCCACATCTCCTCTCTTGCCACTCCTATCTGCTCTTCCTCCAACCCTTCTTTAACCCCTTGCGTGATAGTGGCCCCCGGCCTAGCTTGGGGTGATATGATTAAAAAAAAAAATGAATGTTTTAATCCCCGATGCCCGTCCTTTTTCATCTTACAGTTTACGCCATTTCCACAAGGATTCAATTGCCATTACGGAGACATTCTAGGTCAATCGAGAACTTTTACCTTTCGCTGCTTCGTGCAACCCGGTACTATCTACTGTATAGTATCGGGTCATCGGTGACTAAATCGGTTCGCTCACCAGACTTTTGGATGAAAAGGCGGCTAGACTTCCAGCTTGATTAAGAACAAGACCCGTCAAAGAGAAGATATACTTTTATGTAGGGTCAACGGCCGCCTAGCAAAATGGGGTAGATTCGGTTCTATAGCTATGGATGCAACCACTGACTGACTGAAGTCAACGGCTAAGGTTTCGCTCTGATAAAATAAACAGTCATATGCCCTTGACCAAGACGATCCTTCAAGTTAGAGGACACCAGTTGTAGTTTCATCTGAAAAGGGATGGTCTCCGCTAGGTCTACTTGCCCAAGACAGGCTAAACATGAATAAACACCTCTCCGGCTTTCAATTCAGGTATGTGAAGGGAACTGGTAAGGAGCGCAGCTTCGCAGTGACCCTACGACCACACCAGATCACGGGATTGATTACTATGAGGATGGTAATGATTCTCCAGAAACTGTTGTCTTCTTAGCGGAATATTTTTTTATCATTATATTGTTGGAATACATCTCTTCTCCTGGAGAGTCTGGGTGAAGCCAACTTGGTTTCTTTCAATATTTTGACGTAATCCTTAACATTCCTGATCTCGTCGATGAAATACAGCTCACCGGTGCTATTAAAGCACAACCACGGACGATGACGTATCGACTTTTGAAACCAAATACTTTTTCTTGTACACCTCCCCATGACGTCACTACTCTCGTCGCATACCATCAGACGCAACTAGTTTTTTTGTTTTTTGTTGTTTTTTTAGTATGAACACAATATGGGGCCCTTTTAATTTTTATCTTTATTTCCTTAATTTAAACTGATATGTGACATATGTCCTCCGGTATGGAAGCGAATACTGAACAATCACCTCAGAGATGAAGAGAAGACTTGAACATAAATGTAGTTCTACAAAAGGATGCTAAGGATGCCGTAGACCGAATATGTGAGTAACAACGAAACAAAAAGGAAAACTAATGCCTAACATCAGGAAGAGATAGTTAAGTTTTCTGGTGCACATGATGAGAAAGGAGGGTTTGGAAAATCGGTTACTCACAAGACAAATAGACGACAAGAGGGACAGAACAAAACAAAGTATAACATTCTTACTGAGCATGGAGAAACGGGTGTCGGAACGGGGTTTAGGAGAAATAACAGAAAGACAGAAGTTTATTAAGAGCTACAAGGGACAGGAAGTTGTGGAGAGCCATGGACGCCTACGTATACATACATTGAGCCCGTGTTTATAATTAAGAGAGTTGGTTTCTTTTTTTATTCTTAATGCTTCCATTATTTTATTTTTAAGCATTTTCTGCATTTAGATAAATCTAAATTTCGTGTTCTCTACAAGTATGTTTCGGATAGAGTTTGGTAGGCCTCCATGTGTATTTAAACGAATCCCAATGGAACTGTGATCCGATTAATAGACATGTAGTTTTATGTCCGTTGTAATTATTATTCATGAATTTGATTTCATCAGGAATTCTTAATAATATTGATTATCAACACGGTCATAATATGCTGACTGTGTTCGGGAATTAAATCATGTCAATTGTTAAAAAGTAAATTACCATCAAAATCTACAAACGAA
>OZ038506.1:92419992-92507492 GCA_964036315.1 Acanthosepion esculentum | reverse complement strand
TATCTGTGTCGTAAATAGACCCAGCAAGCGTAATTCAAGTTCTGGCTTAGTCTGTTGAATTCACTTCCATTAATGCCCTCGGAAAAGGCATGAATCTGTTTCTTCTCACGCCACCCATAGCAGGGAAGCCGGAGCTTTCTCGCCTTGAGTGGCAGCCATTCTAGTAGGACAACTCTAAATTCAAATCGTGATGAAGGCAATATGAAACTATCCCACTATCTTTCCCAAGAAGTTATGGTAAGAAATATGTAGAAATTCTTTATCGCCTAAGTTCTGAAAAAAGATTAAATTGTGATCGTAATATTAGCCATTTCCTTAAAAGGAAACATTCTGTGACCGAGCAGCTAGTACTGCTGTTGAGATTTATAAAAATCTTTCCCTTTTTTTCTAGAAAATATGTTTCTCAAGTCCAGTAGCTGTTATCGCTCTTTCCAGTAATAATGGGAGTTTCCTTCCTAACGTTTTGTTTGAAGTCGTGTGGAATGTCAACATCTTGATTACGTCATTATGTCATCTTCGAATGACATGTGATATCCATTTTAGTTTTTGTTGTTGTTGAATGCCCTTCAGGTGATGTGGTTTCTGTTATTTGGTACAAATCTTAGCGATTCTGCAGCGTCATAGGCTTCAAAGTCATTTTAACAATTGCATACATATGACAGTTTAGATATTTCTAAACCGGTTTGAGGCCATGTATGGCATCCATATGAAAGTCTTGATCTTTTGAGTCTATTTAAGTACATGAATAGCGTTTTCATGATCATTTTTGGTTTTGTAGCAATGTGTGATGTTGGGCGAAACTACATCTAACGCAGCCTATTTTATGTTCAATTTCTTTATCTCCTACACTAAATTTATTACAACTGATCCATACACCAAAGTATTTTAAGTATTTAGTATTTACTCATTGTTTAGTTTTTTAAGTGTAATTTTCAGGAGAAAAAGTTCGAGTAGCCAGTCATTGCTCGTCGATATTTAACGAACCAATAGAATATGGCTCATGGCTGGGTTTAAAGTGGGAGTCCCACGTGTACACGGAACCGGAGACAAAAACTATTCAGCTTTTCCTTTTGGGAAATACCTCAGATATTAAGAACGCACCCTAGCCCTCCCTCGTGGGGATAAACCTTTCATAGATCGATATAGAATAGAAAGTTGTGGAGAGCCATTAAAGTCAAAAAGAGCAGACTGAAACAGCGAGTGATCTACGTAACGAGATTGTGTTAATAGGTGAAGTGAGGGACATAGTAAGGGAACAAACTACACAGGAAGTTGTGAAGAGCCGTGATCGAAGTGACGGTGCATATAGAAGAGAAAAAAGAATCGAGTATTATATAGTACAGATTGTTTGGTAACTAGTAATGTTTTACGTGTGTGAAATTAACTGTGACACATAGTTCTTTCCATTGTGTAAGGGTTTCAATCTAATGCAGGGTTCTCAAACACATAGCTCGTGGGTCACATACGACCTGTGGACTATCTTTCTGTGGTCCGCGATGAATCATTTCCGTGATCAATTTTTAGTAAAATTTTAATAAGTTTAATAAATTTGTCCTTCATTCGTTCTATACTTTTGCAGTAACAGTATTGATCATGACCTATCCAACAAGTCAACACTGACTGTTCTAGTTCCTCTCTAATGAAAGAAAAACCTCGACGACCCAACCAACAAATATTCTTCATCAGCGACCTGACAATATACTTTCCGACAATATCTATCATATTTTTAATGAATTTGACAACTCATATTAGGGAAGTTTGTACCCACCTCGAAAAAGTTCCATACCATACGTGATGCGAAGTAATTTTAATGCAAGAAAATTTGCTTTTACCAGTGCACCCCCGCTCTGGAGTTGGCGCCCTCCGCATTGGTAATACTTTAATATCCTGATGACGTGACTGCAAGTGGCCCGCCCGCACATATCCCTAAACACGGGATGGCTCTTCTGGGTTCCTTTAGTTTGAGACCCCTCATCCAAAGAAAGTATTAATGCATCAATCCGTCTGAACATTTGTGTCTGAAAGTCTCGACTTATGTACGAGTATGCACAGTAAATGTTTCTCACGCAACTTCTTCTGGGATTCGGCTCAAGGGTCTGCCGAGAAAGAAGGGAAGGAAAAAAACACTCAAGAAAGAGACAGAAAAATAGAGAACAAAAGAACGTTATGTCAACCAGCGCGCGCGAGCACTCGTCTTTAAATAAGATCCTTTCGTGTTTGTCTTTACGCCAAAAGCAAATCATTTCACGTTAACAACAGCAACTATTCAGCGAAGTGGTTGTGTTTCTGGCTCTGCTTTTGCATTTAATTTTTTACGTGCCTCGTCACTTGATCCATCTTCTATCAATGACTACTTTAGTGAAATGGCTGGTAAGCGAAAGGGCATATAGAAGAATTAACGTCACATTGCATTCAAGTGTTTGAACCTGGACGATAATATTCATGAATCCTAAAGAAGTTCTATTTAACTTGTTGCATCTTCGGATAACGACTTCGCCACCAGCAATCAGTGTTCGAGAGTTAACAAACGCTACAACATGAATACTAATCTTTATATCATTTCTCATATCTTGTAAAAATAATGCGATACTCGACACATCTTCCCTGTCGACATGACCTAGAATACGTCGACTGCATCCCATGAAAAGGGGTAAATCCACCATCGCCACAAAAAGAAGCAAAGTACAAAGTAAATAAGTATAAACTCGAATATAAACGACCGATATTTACCTATCCTCAAACTAATTGCCCTATCAGCAGGGCTTAGAATACGTCACCTGCACCCCCTACGGAAGACGAGACCTTTTTTAATCGTGTTTACCCCGTGCAAGGCAGTAAAGCCACTGTGACACAGGTGGTTACTGGGTGTGGAAGAGTTAGAAACAGAAATATTACCAAGGGCCGAAAACAATAGATGAGTAATCAGGAGGACAGTAGATAGCGATTGACATTGCATTTAAATGTTTGCAGATTAAAGTTGGCTGGAAAGCATGTAGAAAGAAGAGAGTTACACAGACGATAAATGTGAGAAAAGAAACTGTTAGCATAGCATTGACGGTCACATCTAGCCAACACAACTGTAAACTGATGTGACTCCGTCACCAATCTAGTACTGCGCTTAAATTCAAAAAAAAGTTTAGGCACCCTAGCAAAGAGCTCATCCGAACAATTACGATGGAAGTATTTACAGAAAAGGCACAGGATGGCAACTTTACAGCGGTGGGAAAGTGACTGAAGCCGAGACGCCTGAAGTGTACCAATAATATTGATGATCCGCCTTTTAATTTTATCAAGGAGCTTTAGATAAATATCAGGAGCATCGGACAATATGTGGCAGCAATATTCTTAGCATGGACGATTGGTAGACTTATAGATATGTAAGATAGATTCTGGAGAGAAAGATTGTCTAGTACGACACAGTGAACCAACTTTCTCAGTTGACCTAGCAATGGATTCAATATAGGCTTTCCACTTCATGTCATCCGAGAATATTAACCCGAGAGGGCGCAACGAATCATTTCTTGAAGGTCAGCAAGCCTATTACTATAACCACCACAAAAGGGTTTTGTTGTGTCGGAAACCTACCAACCCTCTTGAAGATGAACTTGTCTGCGTCTGTGAACAAAGACTTTAAATAGTGGCATGTCAGTTGACATGAGGGAGACAGGAAGACAGAGAAGTTCTTGGCTGAGCTAGTTATTGACTACTCAGGCGATTTCTGTACCTTTTTACCAACCTATTAAAACCCTTTTTATTGTTACGTGTTATTTGGCGTTTGTCTCTACTAACCCCAAACTAACATCATATCAGGTTTATGTACCAAGTTAATGCTTATAGACTCAAATATAAACTACCAATATTTATCTAGTCTTGAGACAAGTAAATGCCTGTAATTTAGCGCTTACATTATGTCCTGCCATTGCCTCAGGTAAATAATGGACCATTCCGTTTTGGCTGCGAGAAAAGGCAGGAGAAAATATATCAGAGACGCTGTCAGTTCTAATGAAAAAAAATAGCATGCATATTTAGAAGAAAGAAAGAGAAAAGCGATTAGGTTATTACGTCTGCTTCAGTGAAAATGGAATAAGGAAGAAAGAAGGAGAAATGAACAGAGAATGAAGCAAGAAAGAAATTGTAACGGTTAAATGAACACATTACTTTGTCGTCTTTTGATAATTCTATCTAAGCTAATGTGTCTTCTTAAACATTATTAAAGCTTCATTGGTTAATTATCCTTCATAAATGAAATATACTTTACGTGGTAGGCAGGATATAAACAGAGAATTGACAACAAGAGGATATAAAACAATGGAAACAATCGTTTCTCATATTTTCTTAAAGTTGTTCGGCTAAAATGTTTAGCGATGCAATAGTCGAATTTCTAAGAGTATTTTCAAGTTATGGAAAACGCAAGAAATGCCTACAATCATGAAATTAAGAATTATGCACTCATCAGAAAATTAAAAACAGTAAAAACCTTAAAATTTTCATAGGCACTGTAAACAATAATAATTATTAAAAAAAATTTAAAAGAGACGAATGTCGACATTAAATAACCCAACAGTTTGACAAGCGCTAAAATCAACCAATGCCACCTAACTTAGAAAAAATGACAATAGCCTTGTGCCATTTTAGGCCAACAAAAATGTTTATTTACTCCTCGTTTCAACTGAATTTCTTCCGCTTCAAATGTTCTGTTTTGAATTCAAATGGAAATGACCCAAATGAAGGACACCAAAGAGTAAATTGTCCCAAACAATTGCAAGTCATCCCCCTTCCTACAGTTTTGAATCATCTTTTTTTCTTTTTCATTCTTTTTTCTGCTGTTCTAGTATAATACTAGGTCCTCGTATTCAAGTATGCATGTCTGCTATGGTAACTATCTAATCCCTGTTGCAGACACCTGTTCAGACACATTCATATATGTTTATACTGAAAATATGCTGAGCAGAACTTTGTTGCAGTTCCTGGTAGATAGCGCATGATCTGACGTAATCAACAGTTTAAACAAGGTCTGCACGCTCAAACACTCGGTCACGATGACTTGTGACTTTGTGCTAATAGACCTATCGACGACTTCCGAACAATTTCGTACCTTATTTTTCTCACAATGCCTGGGTAAAACTATTTATACTTTTCAGCCACTTCCCAACGGTGCCACACGTTGGAATCGATTCCCAAAACGATAACATCGAGAAATCACCACCCCGACAACTCGACATTGTTGAGATTCGAACTCGAGAACCTCATGGCTGCTAACACAGCCCACTCTATCGATTTATCTATCTGTGCCTTCATGATGCAGAAGATTATGGCTCTCTACAGCTTCCTGTCTTTTGTTGCATTCGATAATGGCAGTTGTCCAAACAATTACAAGAATAACTGTGACAGAACTACGCATCTACTCATGCTGCCCGCTCATGGGCTCTGCAATCATTTAAATCCAGGAAGGCTGCAAATAAATTTATTTTGGATGTTCCTATATGCCCGGTGAGTGTAGTCTTGTTCTTATATTACTTATGACACAAGGTACAATTCAACATTTATATTCAATCTAATGCGCTTGTGCATGATTACTAATGTGACTTTTCGGACCGGCTTCGGACAAGCAGACATTTTGCCACTTTCTTCATAAACCCATTAAGTCACAGCTGAGTCAATCTCTTTTTACTTTTGCTCGGTTGAGGCATTCTTCCGTATAGAGAACTTCTCCAAAATTTAGAGGTTGCCCACACTTTTACCTCCCATGTTTCAACCCATCGACTGAATAGTGAGTCCGGTAACGAAACTTTCAAATGTTTCTTAGGTTTGTTTTTTAATTCTCCATAGAATGAAACGGCAATACTTTCTGATTTAGAGCTAATTTTATCTTTGCGGTATTTGCTCATCCATTTGCTCAGAATCGTAATTAGGTTTCTTTCTGCTTTCCTATGCTTCTCAGGCTTTCGATATATCAATATGAGTGTCAAATTCACCAAGCCTTCTTTTCTGATCATCTCAAAATTTCAAATGTCTTCTTACGTTGTTAGCAATAATTTCTGTGTAGTTCTTATTCTTAAAATATATGAGAAATTAAAAATTATATGAGAAATGTCTTCATTTCTCATATAACTTCAACATTAGTCGGTTGAACCACATTTCTGTTACTTTCAAGTCTTTTCTGCGTCTGAGAGGAAATTATTCACTATTTACGGTCATATGAGTGAAGAGACATCACAAATCATCCGATCACTATTTTCTTCATTTCTAAGTGCAGCTCAGCTTGTAAAAAACACCTTTCAATATTCCTAGGTGCCTTCGGATTTCTTTGTCAAACTTTCCCTCGTTTATTACTATGCTAAATTTTCGTACCTGTTCAATTTTGACGTCACAGTACGTCCCTTTTGCTCACAACCATTCCGCCTTATTACAAGCAATTTTACTTGCATTCATCAACTATCTTGCACCATAGTTCTTTCAGTTTTTCTTTCGAATCTGCCATTAACTCAATGTCATCTGCGTAGAGTACGTTTTTAAGTTAATGTTCGCTTATAATTCTTCTTAGTGGTCTTTTCTATTCGTGTATAGTATCGCTGTTCAAGTTAAGTAAACTCGATAACAAAAATAACACCCCTGTCAACACTCTTCTTTTTGATTTTGTGTACTCACTTAACTCATTCTCCCTCTGAATAAGCGCTATTTGTTCCCAACTCAGTTTTTATTATTAATCCTATATCCTTTCCAGGTAGATCAAATTTTCCTAACCTTTCAGCAGTTTATCATGTTTTACTTTATTGGATGCATTTGAGTAATCTATGAAACACTACTGTTTCTGGTGTTTCTCCATTTATCATGCTCATTCGGACAGCATATGAACAGCATTGATTGATTTGTTTTTTACGGCTTATCAACATTCTGCAGGTTATTTAAAGCCAGAAAATGTTTTGGATTGTAAGAATGTTTCCCATCTAATTAATCCATAGTTAGGGGGTGAGGTGGCGCCATGCCATTCTCGGGTTTATTTGCTGGTAAATGAATATAAAGAACCCGACTGGAGTTGGATCTCGGCACTCCGATTTCAAATTCCGAGCCGTTATCCATTAAACCACACGCAAATCCAAGCTTACAGCACTTAGAATTCCCAAGCGGTCATTCATCTAGACGTTCGACGTTGATTAACTTCGGTGATCGTACAGGAACCAATGTTTCAACGTGATATGACCGTAAGCTCTGGAGAATCTGATACTCACGGGTCAAATAGAAGGAAAGAGAGACAAGGGAAAACAACACCTAGCGGGCATGAGCAAAGTAGATGACAGAATGTGGTCTGGAGGAGATGGCAGAGAAAAGGAATTTGTTATGAGCGGCAAGGGATAGAGAGAGGTGGAGAGCCATGATCGCCTATGTCCTGAAAGGACATGGCGCATAAAAAGAAAGAATATCTCATCACAGATATGGCAGTGAATGAAGAAGAAATTTGAAGTGGCAATAGTGTGATTCTACCGACAGATGCTGAGATTATAACATATGAGCAATGAGAAAGTCTGAAGGAAAATAGGAAAAAGGAAATGTATATTTACAATCAGTAAGAGACATGAAATATCTTGGACGCATAATGAAGAAAAGGGGCTTAGAGAATCTAACAGGATATACTGAAGACAAGTGAAGCAGAGGAAACAGCGTCTAAATTATTCAATGAGTTTGTGTGAATAGATAACATAACAGTGACCAAAATGAATGGTAAAGATCCCAAACTGACTTACATTGCCGAGAGCTGTGATTGCAACGTCCTGGCATACAACAGAAGAATTCGTTCTATATCCGGTAGTGTCGTTTCAGTTCAATCTTTGAGAAAATGATTCCAAGCAATCAGTATATGACCTGGATGTATTATCATAATAATAAACTTGATAATGGCCATTGTGTCTCAGATTTCTTTCAAGTAGAATTTGGAAGGCATCTCAGCAGATGTATGGTGTTTTAACATTGCAAATGGAATTCAATCGCAATGAAGCAAACATAGAATGTTTTATTTGCTCTTTCTGTTTTTTTCTTTATCTCATGTTACGGTCTCTCTTCGGAAAGGAAATCGCCGTTACCTGGCTACGTCATACACTTTTTAATACGACACACGTGTTTACAATGTTGTCGAACGGAAAAAATCTGTTTTGGTAAAAAAGAATGAAACCTGCTGTTTTGTATAGTAGAATTTTTCGGAAGAGGCGTGTTGAAATGCTTATAGTCTTGTTGAAGTTATCGCTCGCATTTTTATGTCGATATTTACAAACTACGTTTCGTTCAATTTCGCAAACCAATCGATGAAATTTAAATAAGTTGATTTTTTTTGGAAAAATATTTTGACAAAAACGCTACTTCGCGGTATAATAATTTCTTTAATTTAATTTTATTTTATTGTAGTTCAGAGTAAACAATATTTTTAAAGAAATTTTCCTTTTTAACAGCGAAGAATAAATTCTTAAGATTTCTTACTCTTGAGCATGTAACATACAAATGGTCATGCGTAAATATTTCTTTCTGGAACCAAATTCCAACTTTTTAAAGAAAGAATATGCAAAAAGACAATATTGCATATTAAATAAGTGTTTGTTATTTCAATCATTAAATTGTTTTTAAAAGAGTATTTTGTATGTTAAATAGTAAAACTTTAATTTTCCCCCAAAATGAATGAAAATTTATTGTACTAAACTACGAACCCTAGTAAAATCAACTGTATTTTGTACCTCCTTATCTGTTTGCACTTCTTCCCAAAATTTGGGCGTCCTGGGTAAGACGATAAACTGCGTCCAACAGCAAGGCGTCTGATCAGGAGGTTTTGATGAGCGGGGAACCACCTCTTAATTGCTGGTATTTCCAGGTCCACCCTGACCCGGGATGGTAGCACCTGTTAGGGTCCCAGCTATGGGTAAATAGTTAACCCCAAACTGGGATCAAAACACTATGAAAATGTAAAAATAGGTTTTAATACCAGAAATACTTTGTAAAAAATTATTACTAGAAATAAATTTTTAAAGGAAAATTCTTACCAGCAATATATTTTTGAACAAAAAAATTACCAGTAATACATTTTTGAAAAAAAAAAAAAATTTTAAATCTTGTCGGCATTAAATAATCCATTAAGGTTAATATGCCGTAAAACTAAACAAACCAAACCAATCCCCAAAATTTGGTATCGATCAGTCAATGTATGTCTGTTTTAGAGTGTGTGACGGACGGACTAACAGGAGTCACAGAATTTTATATATAGATTCCGAATTGCTTCTTGTGACTGAGAAAAACAGGAATATATCTTCAGTGTGTTACTGAAGGATTGGGTCATCATGAAGTCATTTGAGGGATTTTTTCTCTGGTGTTTTTTGCTTTCTATCGGAGGATTGATAACTTTAAATTATAACTTTTATCTACTGAATTCTTTTATGGACGTCGTTATCAGTACATATGGGGGGACTTGGTTTTAGGAGGTCTTCTCAGTGTTTATCCGATGTTTTAGTAAAAAACAAACATTACACGCCGTCAATACGATACATTTGTTCAGAAGAGATGGAAGACAGCGTTCTTCACTAAGCAAAAAATAATTCAATCCCACTTGACAAATTTCTATCTCTTTTGTTTATTACATTCTTTTAGGGTCTATAAATTACAGTAATTTTATAATTAATTAATAATAATAGTCCATGTTCTGAAATGCTATGTAATATCAATCCTTCTATATGGCAGCGAATGCTGGATAATTTCCTCACTGAGAAGAGTTAAGGCAATAAATATGTGTTCCTACAGAAGAATACTGAGAGAACATTTTAAGGAAATTGAGACAAAAAGATCATTTAGACTTGGAATCAGAAAGAAAGCAGCTGAAATTTGAGGGACGCATAATGAGAAAGGTGACAGGGGGAAATAACAAGTCAGCTAGCTAACGAGCATGTGTAATTGGATGGCAGAACAAGAAATAAGAGGGATAGTAAAAAGACAAAAATTATTAAGAGCTACAAGGGATAGGAATTTTTGGAATCTCATTGTTCTCTCACATCCTGAACGGACACGGTACATAGAAGAAGAGCCGGCGTTGTGCGGGTCTAGATCTCTTTTCTCCGCTTCGAAACTGTCGTAATTAAAACACTTAGTTTCCTTATAGATTATAGTTTTCCTTAATATTTCCTCGTTACTGTCATATTCTCTTTATTGTATTCTTATCATTCGTCGTTAGAGTCATATCTCTATCGCTTCAAGTCGTTTCTTCATCTGCAAAAAATGTTTAGCATTCACTGCCATATAAGAGATTAAATATTACATAACAATTATTCTGTTACCAACGAAATTATTTTTTCCAAACTAGAATTTTTTTACAACACACTGACGCGTGTTGAAGCCCTCACAGTACTTAGTATTGTTGATGTTATCGTTAACATTTTGGGGCGAGATTTACAAACTACGTTTGGTTCAATTTCGCAAACCAATCGTTTGTTTTAAATTTTCATTAATTGTTTTTAAAAAAACTTAATGCAAATTTATTGTATTAAGCTACGCGCCCATGTAAAACTAACTGTACTTTGTAGCCCCCTCCCCAAAATTTGGTTTCGATTGGTCAGTGTATGGCTATTATAGAGGATGAGACGAGCGGACGTAAGTCACAGAATATTGAATATAGATAGATATTTTGCTTAGTTTCTGGAAGACATCTTTCTCCATCATATTTTCTGTGCTAGCCTCATGTTGATATCCCCAATATGTATCTCACGCACAGAGTTGCGACTTTTAATATTATCCATGTTTTCTTGCAGTTATTCCTTTCTTCTTACTCTCCTTTACTAAGTGCTCTTTTAGTTTTTCTTCTGAAAAATTAACTAGTAGAATGTTATCCAAGTAACTTATGTTGCTATGGTTACATCTGCCAATAATAAATCTTGAAAGATCTTCTCGTTCTCTTACGGTCGCCTCGGTGTATAAAATAAATAAATCCAATATGAAAACACAATTTGTTTTACTACTCTTTCTACATTTGTGCCTTCCGTAACTGATTCTCTAACCACATGATGCAGGCTATACGTTAACAAATGAAGAAATCTAAAGCACCGAGAAGAGACCGTGCGTTAATGCTAGGGTAGAAACGCAGCTCGCCGTATTTCTGTAAATTTGTCAAAAGATTCCATCAAGTGAACACGCCTGTCCTAAATGCATGCAACCTGTTACTTTTGAACTTACTTTTTTTATTTAACCTTTCCAGGTCTTCTCTAGTTATCCTATTTTGTGTTCTAACCCTTGCTTCAACGTGTATATCCATATATATATATATATATATATATATATATATATATATATATATATATATATATATATATATATATATATATATCCGTGATGATAATATGGTTATTAATGTAGTGTTAATTGTTGGGGGTCACACCATTTAATGGCAATTTTAATGGAACGAAGGCAAAGATGCATTCCAAAAGTTAAGCAGAGTATTATGAAACAGAAAAACTCCGTTACAAACAAACAAAAAGACTATTGAACTGTTACGTGATATCTGTCCTCCTGTATGGCAGTGCATGCTGGACAATCTTCTCAAAGATGAAGGAGAGACTTGAAGCAACAGAAATATGGTTCTACAATGCTGAGGATACCATTGACTGAACATTTGAGCAACGTCAAGGTTTTAGAGAAAATGGAACCAAAAATGAAACGTATACTTAACATCAGGAAGAGGCAGTTGAAATTTCTGGGGCCCGTATGAGGAAGGAGGGCTTGTAAAATGTAATACTCACTGGACAGATGGAGGGAAAAAGGAATAGAATACTTGATGGGTTTGAGTAAATGGATGGTAGAACCATGTTTGGGAGAAATAACAAAAAGACAAAACTTATTAAGAGTTACAAGGGACAGGAAGATGTGGAGAGCCATGTTTGCCTACATCCTGACGGGACACGGCACATCAAAGAGGAAGAATATTTTCGTTTTTCAAAACAACTCTTCCATTCAGATTCACAGTGAGAAAGATAGTCTCTCACTGATATCCTGTCATTGTGGCCTTATACCAAGCTAAGATTAGTAAACGTCTAATGAGGATGCTTTCTGCAGCACAATAGTAAGAGATTTTGACACAGTAGAGTGCTAGAGAATTTGATCCTCGCTAGGTGCCATTGTATTTTGACACTGTGTTAGATTTCAGATAAACTTAGTAAATATCTTATTTCCATTTGGTTGACGTGTCTTAGATAACAAATGCTTTTTTAATGATTTATTTGGTTTGCTTATTGATTTTATCTTTTATTTTTTAAGGTTTAAAACCCTCTGTGGGTTATTCAAAGCCGAAGCAGATTTTTGATTGTAAGAATAAATCTTTTTTTTTATTTTGCGGGTGAATATTGCATTAACAATTTTTAGGAAACAACAACTATTATTTAACCCAGAGCTGGGGGAGAATATATGAATTCATCCATTTCCTGAGTGTATTTACGCGTAAGTGAATGTAACGAACACGACTAGAATTCGAACTCGTCTTTCCAATTTCTCATTCCGAGCCACAATCTATAACTCTAGCCACATATCCACTGGCAGTTGCAGAAAGCAATGGTCGCTCACATTTTGAAAGGAAATGACACATAAATGAAGAACATACTTTTCTGATATAGATATTTTTTTTTTACGGCGATGTTCACCCTGTATAAGGCCCGAGTGCGACTCGAGTTAGATGGTTACGGTGTAAGAGCCACCGCTTATGCGGATTTGTGTGGAAGATAAGTATTAACAGTAGACTTGAACAGGTTAACGTTGTAGTGATCGGGGAAGTAACCTCTTCGTAATCGGTTCCACAAGGCAGTGGTGCGTGGGAAGAAGCTGCTTGCATCTCATCAGGGGAATACGAAGAGACTGAGGATGGTTCGCTACACTGCGCTTGGCATAGCATGTTGTGGTGAATGAGTGTTTAACTATTAAGGGGCTACCTCGAGAAACTGCAGATTGGGGAAAACGGAGATTTCGGCAAGTGTGGAGAGATTGGGCATTAGAGAAAAAGAGGATCTGAAATTCTAACTTGAAGATGAAACACATTTCAATTGATCTTACCTTTTTATTCGTTTGCAATCACAAACTGGTTAAATTGGGGGACCACAATGGAATTAAATTTGAACGTGTAACGAAGGAGTTCAATACTGAGAGTATAACTAAGGAGCTAAATTGGTGGAGGGGTAACAGAGGAGTAAGCATTTAGAAGTGTCACAAATGAGTGATATTTGGAGATGTAACAAAGGAGTAAACATTTAGAAGTGTCACAAATGAGTGATATTTGGAGATGTGACAAAGGAGTTAAATTTGGGTGGGGTGGAAACGAAGGTATTAAATTCCGAGGTGTAAATAAGGTGTTAAATTTTGGGGTGTAACAAAGGTGTTAATTTTAGGAGTGTGACGAAGGATTTACTTTTAGTGGTGTAACTAAGGCGTTAAACTTAGAGGTGTAACTCTATGGCCTTCCTATTCTCCTTACAGAAGTACAGGGAAACTGAACCGGCGTTAAAAATCAGAAATAAACAACGGAAATGTCTGAGACACATGATGAAGTAAGAAGGTTTTGCACAATTTAACACTCACAAGGACGTACTGAAGGCAAGAGGAAAAAGTGAGACAGCGAGTGACATATTTGACGAGCTTGAGGGAATTAATAGCAGAACAAGGACAACGGAGCCAATTTACTTGGAACAACAGTGGGCGGGAAGTTGGGGAGCGCCTAGGTTGTCCTCCTCCTGAAAGTACATCTATATCTATAAAAGGAAGGATGTGTGTGTGTGTGTGTGTGTGTGTGTGTGTGTGTGTGTGTGTGTTTGTAACGAATGCATGGCCGCAATTTTCGACGGATTTGCACCAAAATTTACATGCACATGCTCCAAGTTAGTGAGAAGCCCAAGACCGGCTTTGCATTTCCCAACTCCCATCGATAGTGGAAATAATCGATTTTTTTCATGCTTCTACAGCAGTTTTCATGTAGTTTGCGGCCATTTTCTACTGCGGCCATTTTCTACAGAGTGAGAGCCTCTAGCTGGCTGCCACGAATAGGCAGGAAGATTCTATTGGCCAGCGTGAGAGCCAACAGCTGACTGACATGAATGTTAACTAGCATGCTACCATGCCAAAAAATCGATAGCTGCATTCGTCACAAGTGGGAAAAATTTAAATCTGCATGGCACTTTACTCCAATTGGCTCATTCGCTTGCTTAAACTCAACGTTGATTCTGATTCCGCAGAACTGGGTTGGGTGTGAAAAAGTATTTGTTGTTAACATTCTTTTTTCATTCGGTTTTTCCAGTTACGAGTCCTTTTTTAAAGCTGATCGTTTTGTGTTCATTTTGTTTAGTTCTTTTTTCGTAACAGATTTAATGTTTAGTATAGAGCTTAGAAAAAATTCGCAGTGTGAGATAGCCAAGAAGTAAAGCATGTAGCAACATCAGCACGGCAAAGGGCACTCCTTTAAAGGCAAGGAAGGGCAAAAATATTTTAAGTCAAGTGATAGCGATTGCTGTATGAGTCGTACGATTTTTTAATCTAGCACGGGCAACGCCGGGCCATGCTGCTAGTGGAATATAAAATAAGGAGAATCTAAATGCATGCATTTCTTTAGTGTTCATGTTATCTAACAGGTAATAGAATTATGAAGAAATATTACTGGACAGAACTATAGCAGATTGTCACTTTCATAAGCTACTCATTGTTGCGCGAACGACTTACAAGATTTACGCAGTTGGTGTTAGATAAACATAGATTTACAAAGTTCAGTGTGAGTGAAACAGCTATTGGAATGGCTGGTGGAGATAAATTTTCCTTGCCATTCCAACATAAACCGGCGTTACGGTGGCACTTTCTTCGTGAGTGAAACAGACAAGGACATGTATAATTATTACAGAAATAAAACATTTTGTTAGCATTTCTTTACCATTTCGCCACAAGCAAGTCAATAAAGGCACTAAGGCGCAATGTGTTACTGAGTGCGAAAGAATATGAGAAAGAACAAAACATTCTTGAGGAAAGAGAAAAATAAAAGAACGGGAATTTAAAAAAAAAAAACAGAAGATAGCGATTGACATTGCATTTAAATTTTTGAGGATCAAAGTTAACTGGGAAGCAAGCGGCCGGAAGATAGTTTTACAAACGAGAAGTAGAAGATAAAGAAAATGTTAACATAGAACTTACGGTTATATTAAGCGATTTCAACTGTAAAATAGTGGGACCTAATTGCCACTCCAGTAGTGCACTTAAATTCGTCAAGTCGACGTATGAAAGGGGAAAGCTCATCAGAACGTTAATACAGCAAGAGTTTTTTTTTCAAGCAGTGAACTAGGTACACATTAACAGAAATGGGTAAAAAAGAATTAAGGCCTTACTTGATAGTTGACTTAGTCGTTCATTGCGTCTGTGGCCCGGTATAAATGGCGAGAGAAATTGAAGTCTATGATACACGTGATGTCATTCTGAGGACCAGGCGACAAAAGGCCAGTCGACTTACATTTCCTACCTTTTGCATTAGTTATAAGCAAGTCAAGGATAGATAATTAGATTTTGTAACGCTACACAGCCAAGAATTAGATTCTGGGTTTCATATTGGAAAAGTTGGTTAATTTTTTTTTTTACGAAGCGTCAGAAATCTTGAAATTAGCTCGATTCTCTTTCATAACCGGGCTTTCTAAGACTTCATACAACATTTAAATAACTTGCAGTGATGTATAATCTCAAGCCTATCAGAATTAATCCATCAATATAGAATACAATCAATATAAATAAATTATTTAGCCTTAGTTAATATGACACGTTACTAGTTCTGTGAAGAAAGATCTAGAATTTTTGGTGCTGATATAAATATATAAATGATTATTTCTCCTGTCCAAGCAGATAAAAGGTTATTGCTAACTCTATTCCTGTTTAAACAATATCAAGCAATAATATTTAGAGTTCAAAAATAACTGAAGCGTCTAGCTGGCACAGGATATTGCTTTGGTGTAGCAGATATTTGAAGAATTCTTTCATATCTGTTACAGACCAAAATATGCTTGTGAGACATACGGACGCGACATCACTTTAAAATTTGCAGTAACAATTGATGCAGTAGCAGTGATGGTCAGGCTTACAGAGAGCACTACTTAATACATATAACCATCGGCTATATTCGCGCCTGGGCGCATCACTCAGTCGAGCGGTCTTTACCACTCCTCAGATTAAAATAGTACCAATGTAGTCGTTAATGTTGTCCTAGTTATCTGGAAATTGTTTTTTAGTCTACAGTTGTTTGCTTGTGTTACAGGAGGATCTCTTATCATAGCGTGCGATCGAACTAGGTGACGTTTTAATTTTCGTGTCTAGCCTAAATCTATCTTGAAAAACGAAACGACTCAATCATGTTACCGAACTGACAAGAACAGTAATGCGATCGGATGGAATCACCTTCCGTTGCTATCATCTTCCTCGATTTGCGACTTATTTTACTTATATAAGTTGTTGTTTTTTTTAGTGTGGGGTATATTATTCTTCCTCTTTTTAGTTATTGCTGTTCCACTTCTCCAATTTAAAAAAAAAATGTTTCTTTCTTTTTCTTTATTTATTTAAAATTGTCTGTCTCTTCCTTATATATATATATATATATATATATATATATATATATATATATAGAGAGAGAGAGAGAGAGAGAGAGAGAGAGAGAATTATTTTTTTAAAATATGATTCCATCGCTACATAAGAGTTCTCATGTTTCAAAAACAGAAGCTAAAAATTTCAATTTAATCATAAAAATTAAATTGAATTGCATTACCCAGCTCTGTTTCATCCTCAAGCGAATTTTTGAGGATGAAACAGAGCTGGGTAATGCAATTCAATTTAATTTTTATGATTAAATTGAAATTTTTAGCTTCTGTTTTTGAAACATGACAACTCTTATGTAGCGATGGAATCATATTTTTAAAAGATAATTATAATTTAGGCTCTACTTGTGTATTGAGCACTGTTTTTTTAAAATAGAAACAAAAATACTGAAGAACTTTGGATTATTAACCTAACGGTTCTTTCCTATTTTTCTATATATTTGAACACACACACACACACACACACACACACACATATATATATATATATATATATATATATATATATACAGTGTGATTGAAAAGTAACTCCCTATTTTATGTATGAGTGGCCAGCCAGTAGTCCGGATTTAAAAACTTGTGACGTTTTTCATTGCATTAGGTTAGAGAAGCAAGTTTACGATACCAAACCATGATTTTGGAAGAACTTTAAAAGCAATTACAAGAAGATATATCTTCCATACTACAAGAGTTCCTGGTGTAATCAGTTGACCCGATTTCTGGGCGGCTCGAGAAGTTGGTAACGATATCTAGTGCCCATATTGAATTTTAAATAAAACATCATACTAAACGCTTTCCCCTCATATCCATTTCCTGTAAAAATTATACTTAATAAATAAATCATAAGTATTTTAAAATAGGGAGTTACTTTTTAATAACCCTGTATATATGTATATATATATATATATATATATATATATATATATATATATATATATATATATATATATATATATATAATATTTGTTGTCGTTTTATACTTTCCTTATTTTGATACAAAATGTGAATCTGAATGAATTTTAGTATCTAAATAAAAATGATTGGTTGGTTTTGTTTATCCAACTCTATGGATTATTTAATGCTGACATCTAAATAATTTGAACACCATTATATTTGAATATAATTCAATATAACAATATATTTTGAATGCAATTGCATGCTTTCAACTACATGTATTGTTGGTCATTTTGCTAGAATATTTATTGTTGGTAATTCTACTATAAAATATATTGCTGGTCATTTTACTATAAATAACTACTGGTAATTTTTTATATAAAAATGTATGGCTGATATTTTTACTATAAAAATGTATATGATAGTTTTTTTTCTTTTTGTTTGGGGGTTCTATAGCAGGGACCCTAACAGGTGCTACCACCCACGTTCAGAGTGGACCTGAGAACAACAGCAATTAAGAGATGATTGCATGCTCCTCAAAACCTCGAATCTCCCGATCAGAAGTCTTGCTGCCGGATGTAGTTTATCGTCATACCCAGCACTAAAATATTAAAAATGAAATGACCGTACGCGCCTGAAAGATGATGTCGTCCGCACTGGTGCGTGTATGAGTCTATTAAAAGTTAATTACAGTCAAAAAGTCGCCTGCAAAAGAAAATTAAAAGAAAGTCAGGGTTAGATTAAAATAATACGGTCTTGGGCGCTATGTTATAAAGGGGCCCAATTTTTTTTAAAGAAATAAATATTAAATCATTATTTATTTACTAGCAGTTCGATCCTAACTTGGTGCTTCATACTTTCGGCGTTGTGCCACATCTAACCTACGCTTATAAAATCAACATAATTTATTTACTAGCATAGCGATAGCACTTAGAAAACAGCTTAATATTAAACTTCTATCTGGTTTACATTTACTGACTTCAAATGTAGCGAGTGCCAGGACGGAATAACATAATGTTAGGTCTGTAGTTATAAACGAGCTCTAAATTTTAGAAAAATACGCATAAATATTAAATCATAAATTATTTAGTAGCATTAATAAAACTTATAAAACAGTTAAATATCGAACTTATATCGATACAATAAACAAACCCGGCAAAAAATTAAGCCAATTATTCTAACGATATATTAGAGTAGATTAACGACTTCAATAAAATGTTACCTGAAATGATGAATAATTCAAGATGCAACCCCTTCAATATGTAAATATAAACATTGCTATATTGTAAGATGCTGATTTAACTAGACAGTTTGAAGGTATTTAATGTGGTGCCCTCGAAAATGCGGGGCCCGTGGCATTTGGTACTTTTGCAATAAGCTTAATCCGGTACTAAGAAAGCATATAATGGGATGTTTGGAAAGTGAGGGGAAATATTCTCCGTTCTCCAAGGCCTACTATCAGTATTAATATATCCGTAAAATACTAACACCATAACAAAATGGAAGGAATTACTAGAATATGAACTCACAAAATGAATTATGCATGACCATATTTTATATGACACTGAGGCACGCTGAAAGATGCAATACACACACAGACACATATATATATATATATATATATATATATATATATATATATATATATATATATATATATATGAAGAACTATAGTCTTAAAATGTGCTATATTTATGGGATAAAGTGGTCAATATCAGAGATAGAGCGTGTGTAAATATAAAAGTCTGACGATTGCATCTAGCATGAAACAGACTGTCGCCTCTACGTGTTCACTTCTATGTTCATTTTTATATTTACATATATATATATATATATATATATATATATATATATATATATATATATATATATATATATATATATATATATACTTACTAATTTTGTCACACAGAGGAATGCTAAACATCGTAAGTAGTATGTGAAGGGAACGAATGAAAACGCTTTATTGTAAGACCTCCACATGAGATAGACGAAAACCTGTGAGATATCTTAAGTTCCTACTTAAGGTACATGGGAACTGTATCCACCTCGACAGTGAGCCAAGACACAACAGAATCTGACGTCAACTTCCGTCGTGAGCTAAGCAGAAATTGACTATCCTCACCAATGTACTGTCACGTGAACCCCAAGAGCCCGTTAAGACACCGGTCAGTTCTTCTTGTCAAAATGGAGATAACCGCCTTCGGTGATCTTGTTCATATAAATACTTTTATGATGCGCCTTGTAAATCAGAATAAAAGATCTGAGATTTTACTTTAGCTCAACAACCCACTACTGGTCATTCTGCGAAGCACGTAAAACACAGGTTACATCAAGTTTAATGCTATACATGTACCAAATAGGCGATATCAGTATTTTCAAAATAAAACTTAAAATTTAATTTTGCTTATATATATATTTTAAGGCATTTTTTTTTATATCTATACGTTCTTTTTATAGATACAAATATTTTAAGTAAATGCTCTGTTTATAATAAACAGTATTGACAACATTTATCGGCCTGAATGTCCAAGAAATTTTCATAGAAAATATGCGTCCTCCGACAGGAATCGAACCCGTATCCTATATGGAATCGTCATATAGCCTTACGTGCCTTAACCGAGTGGGCCACAGAGGAGTGTCCGGGCAGCAAGGTCGATTTTACAGTTTTTAAACACAATTCTCTATGATTTTCTCTCATACATTCATATATGTTCAATGCGTTTCCAAATGTAAACAAATGACGTCACACATTATGAAATGGACAATTATTTTTTAAGACATTTTTCATGTTTATACGTTCTTTTTATAGATACAAATATTTTAAGTAAATGCTCTGTTTATAATAAACAGTATTAACAACATTTATCGGATTTTGTCCATTATATATATATATATATATATATATATATATATATATATATATATATATATATATGTAAGCAAATGTGTGGATGTAGATCCGACGGTATGATGAAAATGTGGAAAAGACAAAGCAAAATCCGAATACGCTGGCAGATTTACGAGGCTGGCATGATAGCCACCTCACACACAATAAATACCCGACAAGGTTTCTTTCATATATCAAGCTGTCTGGCAAGATTAATGCTTGACAAACGTACCGATAAGCTATAGTTTTAAATAAGTCCCCCTCACCTTCCATTTAGGATACAATCTTTTCCCTGTGAGCAGGTTTTCGTAGCGCCGCCCACGCGACGCCAGCGTATCCGACTCCAAGAAAGAATACTCTGACTTTAGAATTTCAGTTTTTCTGTTTCTGACCAGTCCTGTATATATCGTCTCTTCATCTAACTTAAATCTAATATAAATATGTCTCCATTAACCATGTCCTGAAGAAGGTCTATTTGACCGAAACGTCTGACGTCGACAGAATAACAAAAACAAAAACAAAATAAAAACAGTAAACTCACATATTCGGATTTTGCTTTGTCTTTTCCACATTTTCATCATATATATATATATATATATATATATATATATATATATATATATATATATATATATATATATATATATATATATTAATTACTTCAAACGTTATTTTTAGTGAATACCCAAATTTGAAATACACGAAACATTTTTTAAACGGTGTGTAATAGGTCAACCAGCGTGCGAATTCGAAAAAAAAAGAAGAAAAAAAAGAAAATGTACTCTCCGACAGGGTTCAAACCTTCCACTCTCCCCCGTTCGTAGGAACAATCACCGACTTATCCAGCAGTCACAGAGAAAATCTGAACGGGGGAATGTGTATTCCTTTAAAGGTTAAATAGAACCTTGCTGCGTTGATGGCAAATACAGGGAGAAAACTACAGGGACTACTAGAGAAATTAATAAAGGAAAGAGAGAAGCTTGGTTTGGTCTACTGGTTTATTTTGTTTTACGGCATATCAACCTCACTGGGTTATTTAATGCCGACAAGATTTTTAGGATAGTTTCGTATGAACAAAATATGTTTTAATTTTCTTTTAAATTTATTGCTGGTAATTTTTTTTTCAGAATGTATTCCTGGTAACTTTGTTTTTTTCAAAAAATGTATTGTTGGAAATATTAGTTTTCTCAAACTATATTGTTGGTATTTTTACTATAAAAATCCATTTTTAAACTTTCATTGTGTTTCACCTCAGTTAACTATCTTCTCATAACTAGGACCCTAACAGGTCACACTGGGTCAGGGTGGACTTGGGAATAACAACAAAACCTTCCGATCAGAGGCATTGCTGCCGGATGTAGTTTATCGTCATACCCAGGAGGCAAGAGGAAAAAAAGACTAAGCATCAATTGTAAGATAGTATTTGGGTGTCAGCAAAAAGAATAGGCCAAAATACTAACTTCGAATTGGAAATGCCAAAATCAAGCAAGTACAAAAATTCAAATATCTGGGAAGTGCTTTAACAGAGGACGGAAAGTGTGACACCGAAATCCGAAGATGGAATAGACAGAAATGACTTCGAAAACCTAAAGAAAGTATTAAAAACGGAAAAAAAATTCGTTAGAAGGAAGAAAAGTGTGCACAACTATGTAATATCAGTCTTCCTATATAGCAGTGAATGTCAGATACTTTCCGCACCTGTGAAGAGATTTGAGACAACAAAAATATGGTTCTTCCGAAGGATGCTGAGAATTCCATGGACTGGATATGGAAAATAGAAAACAAAAAGGATGCTTATATAATCAGAAAGAAATCGTTTAATTTTCTAGGACACGTAATGAAGAAAGGAGACTTGGAGAATTTGACACTCACAAGAAATACTGAACGCAAGAGAGAAAGAGGAAAATATCGAGTAACCTAACCAGCATTTGTAACTGGTTGTCAGAACAAAGAATGAGAGAGATGACGAAAAGACAAACCTTACCAAAACCAACAAGGTTAGGAAGTTGCGGAGAGTCATAATCGCCAACGTCCTAAATGGACATGTCACATATTAGAAAATATTGTAGTTCTCACTATCACTGTAGAATGCTTGCATGAACTTATTTTGCAAATTAAAGATCCATTCCTTTTTTAAATCATGACGAAAAACAAAGACCAATGCGAAAACCTAATTATGAAATTCATTGAGGCATATCAATTCGGAGAAGGCTATAAGAAAATTTCCAAGCGGTTTAACATATCCCGTTCCACTGTCTTATCCAGCGTTAATAAAGGGAAAGAAATTCGTACCGTTCTAATGCTTGCAAGATCGGTTATCCCAAGGCAGATTCCGACATGAGGCGTGACTAAAATCCCAAAGAATGTTTCGGCCAACCCGAAATCGAGCGTAAAGAATATGTAGACATATCTGAAGAACGCTAGTAGAGATGTACACGTCTCAACAATTCGTAGTACTTTGAACTGACAAGATTATTCACGAAAGGGCTACACAAGAAAAGTTACCAGTGAAGAAAATGCATAAAAAGGCTCGTTACGTATTCGCTAAAACGTTTTTGAATCGATTGAATGATTACTGGAATACAGTCATTTGGTGAAACGAAGCGAAAATAAAACATTTGTGACGTAACCAGTTAATGTAACGTTTGGAGAAAAAGGTACGTAACACACGATGTAAAACCAAAATACCACCAGGACAGTGAATCCTGGTCGTGGACGCATGATTTTATCGAGTAGCTTTTAGCCTAAAAATATCAATCCTCTGTTATCCGGATTAGGCTTAGTACGCAGTTCATCTTCCAAAAAGACGATTCGAAAAATACTTTAAAAACAACCTCAGTATTGTTTCGGAAGAATAAGGTAATGGAATTGCCTTCTAAATCGAATTCAACATTTGTGAATTTAAAATTACGGCGGAAGCTACCAAATCTGAATAATATGGAACGATTTTGCATAGAAGAATGGTTGAAAATATCAGTAGATAAATGTAAAAAAATTATTAAAGGCTACGGAAAACATCTATTAGCAATGAACGGTGACGAAGAAACCTCGACTAATTGTTTAGTTTGAGGTTGTTGGATACATATATAAAACATATTATAATAAAATATTGATAATTATGCAAATAAATTATTAATAACAATAAACGTACTGAACTGATGTTCAGCATGTAAAGGGCGTCCCTAAAGTCTGGACACCCTAAACAAAAATGCATATTTTCAAAAAACGAAATTTTCAACACTATTTTATTGAATTGGAAAATCATATCTTCAATATGTTTTCCGCCATTTGTGATGCAAAGGTTGATGCGTTTTGCCAGATTCGCGTCAAAAATGCATATTTTCAAAAAACGAAATTTTCAACACTATTTTATTGAATTGGAAAATCATATCTTCAATATGTTTTCCGCCATTTGTGATGCAAAGGTTGATGCGTTTTGCCAGATTCGCGTGAACTCGGTGCAATAACTCCACTTTGCCGTCAAGTTTAGCACATTCACTCTTTAAGCGTTCAATCAAGTGTTTTGCATCTGTGATTTTCATTGAGTACACTTTCTCCTTTAGCATGCCCCAGGAAAAATAGCCAGTTCTTTCTTCTTTCGACAAAACCATGTTTAATATGTAGAAGCAATATATATATATATATATATATATATATATATATATATATATATATATATATATATATATATATGGTTAATGTGATTTCCTATGTATCCGGACTTTAGGGACACACTCTGTTATATGGCAGAGGTGAGGAACCCACACTACACTCTGATCCGGTATTTATTCACATTCTCACGCTTAACCGACGTTAAACCGATACAAGTTCGGTTTAACGTGGGTTGCTCATATGCATACATAGGGGCCAAGGACAAATATTGATTGCGCTGTCCCCGCGACCACTGTCACGCTCGTGGTTATTTTCTCCCCCACATACACACACACTTTTCAGTGTAATGACAGAGGTGCTTCCGCAGAGGTCGGAATCTTTTACTCTCTGCTGTCCAGATTAGACCTGGTAGACGGTTCATATATATGTATAATACATACATACAAAATTAAAATGAGGCTTGTGGGTTTACCATGATTAACCAATCAGGTCTCAGTCTTACGCTAAAAAAGGCGGAATTTTGATTATGGTAAAATGTGATTGAAATATAATCCTGTTTAAAATTGTATTATTATGTTTTTTTTATATTTTTTTCTGGGTTATCGGTGCAGCTATATATTAGTTTTAGTGTGTTTCTGTTGAATGTTTTACTGAGTGGATTATTTCTGGGGAAATGCTTATCAATTAAATGAAGGAACTTCTACCCTAACCATTTGCTTAAATGGGGTGGAGGCGTACCAAATGATTTTTCTGTTCCTATTCTTTTTTCTCCGATCATTATTAGCATGTTATCTATACTTGATTTCTATGTATTTGTAACCACCATTTTTAAGGCATTATTATAAACACTACTATACTTATTGAAAACATCTTTGTTAGAAGAGTTATTGCTAATCATATATTCTATAGAGAGAGGTATATGTTTAATTACAGATGGAGGATGGTTACAGTTCGGATAAATATATACTAGGTTGGCATTGGCTTTCATATAAGGTTGCAATACATCATTCACAAGATCTAACGTAAAATCCAGAAAATCTACCTGTTTAACATTAGTAGTGATTTTAACTTTACGATTTGGGTTTTTTAATTTTCTGTGTATCATTTTTCTTAATTCGTCAACCTTAATTTTAGTAAATCTTTTTGGGTGCTTATGATGATGTTATTGTTGATAATATAGAGTTGTATAAAGACGATGGTCTTATGTTAGTAAAAAATTATTCTAAAATTAAGGTTAACAAATTAAGAAAAATGATACATAGAGAAGTAAAACGCCTAAATCGTAAAGTTAAAATCACTGCCACAAAAATAAATAGGTATGATAATAAATACTATCAGTACCAGTGCTCCCCAGGCCCAGCTAGACTATATTAATCTGGGTCAACGTGCGTGAGTAGAAATTTGAATCTATGCAAGCAGGTGTTCATTCACTCACTGCTCTTGTTTAAGAGATTTGGATTGTTCATATTTTTTAGTATCATTAATTTTTCAGAAAGACATAAGTTACATCTGTCGCCTTTCCCGCTGAAGGGTTTAGCTTTCGTTACGCATTCCCAGGTGATGGTTGGGTTTTTATTCTCGCTTTTCAGTTTCCAGAAAAAAATTGAGAGGGCAGTGCTGCTACAATATTTGATATTAACTAATGTCATTTGGTAGTGGTAGAAGCACGATTTCCAATGGTTTTCCCTAGAGCCCACATAAAACTTGACACAGCCGTCATATTTTCCTGTTACACCCGGTATACATGCATACATACATACATACATACATACATACATATATATATATATATATATATATATAAAGTGAACATTGAAGTCAACACTCAGAGGCGACAGGCTGTTTCATGCTAGACGCAATGGTCAGCCGGCCCGACGATTGCGCCTAGCATGAAACGGCCTGTCGCCTCTGAGTGTTGACTTCAATGTTCACTTTTATATTTTATATTTATATTTACATACGCTCCATTATTGATATTGAACACTTTAACCCATAAATATAACACAACTTAAAACTATATTTCTTCACACACACACACACACACATATATATATATATATATATATATATATATATATATATATATATATATATATATATATATATACATATATATATATATATATATATATATATATATATATATATATATATATATATATATATATATATATATATATATATATATATATATATATATATATATATATATGTATATGTATACCGGGTGTAATAGCAAAATTGTCCAAATTGTGTTACAGCATAATAGTCCATCGCACAAAATGTTTATCTAAAAAACCACTAAACTAATTTTCAGGTTTTCAGATAAGACGTTTAGCCATCGTAATAGTATTTGTCGTAAGAATCACTGAAAAACCATTTGAGTTATTCAGCTAGTAAGAGAACAGGTTAAAATCTTTTTGCGTCAGTCCCACTGTCATCTCAACTGAGCAATGGTGCGAGGAAAAAGATCATTCAGGCATTCAGTACTGGTACCAACATTCATACTGTGGATTTCATCTACAAAATCCATTCAAGAACCATCAAGAGAACGGTGAATAAAATTTTTAAAAAAGGGAACAGTAAAGAAGAAAACTGAATCAGAAGGTCACAAACAGGTAGAAAGAGCATGATTTCAACTTAGTGCTAAAGAGATCAATTAGAAAAGATACAAATCAATCCATAAGACGGTTGGCAGGTGGGAGAGATGTTTCAGCTATGACAATCCAAGGAGCAGTGATAAAAAGACTTGAAAATGAAATCGTACGTGAAATGTGTGAGGCAACTTGGACAGAAAGTTCGAAGGTTAAAGAGGTCGAAGATCATCTTGAATAAGTTGGAAAATGATCCCGGAATAATATATATATATTAAACTTTATTTCAATTCTTCATAAGCTTCCGAACCGTAGCTATGATTAATTAATGATGAACATATCATTTTCGTTTATGGTCGATTTCATCACGATTCTTCTGTTAAGCTTAGAGAGTAATTATACATTGCTCAAAGTAGTCCAATATGGTAATAAAATCCTCAGAGAATTCCAGTAATATATCTTTAATCATTTCTAAGATACAACCATTCAAAGCTTAATTTCACAATTAGACAATTTCGCTGTTAAACCCGGTATATATACAGGGTGAAATGGATAAATTGTTGGCTAAATTACGCAAAAATGAAAATAACATTGACATCTCATTTTAACAAAATTGCACAAAAATATCTTGAAAGAGAAAATTTATTGAATAAAATCGCCACTGGCTTCAACCACGGCCTCTGGACGACTTCGAAATCTCCTGCATCTCTTCTGGACGCTCTTCTTGTTTCAGTTGTTGAATGCTGCCATAAGCCTTGTCTTCGGTTCATCTTTGGTGTTACAAGGAGTTTTGTTGGTCCCTCGTTTAACTGTGGCCCACAAAATCAAGGGACTTGCAGTCTGGGAAGTTAGGGGTGATATGGTCGCAGAAACTGTCTGGCAGTCATGACAGGGTTCTCCTGTTTGTGTGGCATGGTGCAGAGTCCTGTCATAGTCTTCCAACAGCCATTTTCTTGATCAGGGCAGCACTGCTTCCTCAAGGCATTGATGTAGACCTCGATGTTGAGTCTGAGGATCTGTGGAAAGCTGAGTGGAGGCATAACGTCGCCATCACTAGTGATCACTCCAAACATCTTCAGAATCACCATTAGACTCATCCAACTCTTTCCGAATCCTCTGTACTGTCCTCAGATTGACAGCTAAATGTTCATATTGGAGCTTCCAGTGCGAATGCCAAGCAGTACAGAATGCTATTTCCATATTTCTGGCGAAGTAGATTGCATCACGGTGCTCTTTTTCGCGCAGACGGTGCCCAACTGACCCTACTATACTGCGCAGTCAAAAAAAACAAAAAAAAAAACAAGGCGTAATCGCGAAATTAAAAAAAATAAAATGACGACAATTTACCCATCGCACTCTCTCTCTCTCTCTCTCTCTATATATATATATATATATATATATATATATATATATATATATATATATATATAGTGTAACCCGGATATAAGATAAACCCGGATATAAGATAGATTTTCTTTGGTCCCAAATTAGAGCCTGTGTTAATGTATATATAATAGACCAAACCCGGATATAAGAGACTTCTTCTCCGGTCCCGACAACTCTCTTATATCCGGGTTACACTGTATTAAGAGAATTTATGACAAAGTGGAATATTGTTTATATTTTCATTATAGTTGTTATTAAGCATGACATATTCTTGTATATAAAATTTATCCCATATATATATATATATATATATATATATATATATATATATATATATATATATATATATTTGCTTGAATGTGTGTGTGTGTGTGTGTGTGTGTGTGTGTGTGTGCGCGCACGCGTGGGCGCGTACTAGCTTAATGGTGTTTTTGTATAAAAGTCGTTCTCCCAGATCGGAGTTTCATAATGTAAGCCCCAAATCTGTAACATTTCTAAAATTGCCCGTAAAAGCAACTCTAGACTTTTCAAGAATAATCCAGGATTGCAAATGAACTCAAAGCGTCTCCTCCTGGTCGAAGATATATTTCCAAGAATAACAGATCAATATCTGAGTGAAAATAGATTTGTCTGCACTTTATAGTCAGACTGAAAAGTTAAGCTAATGCTTTTGAAATAACAAAAGAAAATAAAGTTAACCAGGTTTTAATTCCGGCTTTTTTAAAGATCCTCATTTATATATCAATAATAATATTCATTAAAGCATAAAATACAGTCTCAAAAGTTGAATGAACGCACTCCTCGATCAACAAATTTAAACATTCAGCGAAAAATCCGAGCATTAGAAACGACAGGCTATAGAACCATCTTAGGCATCTACTACGGAGACAGCATCACAAATGATGCAGTAAAAGAGACCATCAGAGAAGAAGACCTCGTGACCGCCGTCAAGAGGAGAAAGTTGAAATGGTATGGCCACATCACGGGAGCATAGATAGTGAGGACTCGGGTACTTACTGGAACGGTACAGAGAACCAATCATTTTTACCTGCATCTTTAGCAATGGATCGTATATAAGAGTTCCACCTGAGGTCGGGTGTCAGTTTGAGACCCAATATTCTCTCAACTCACAGTGCCTCCTCGAAAGCACATACGTTCATCGTGACTGGCGGTAGTTCGTGGTCTGATAGACAGTGATGGAATGTAACTAGTTTGTTGTTGTTGTTGTTGTTGTTGTTGTTGATGATGATGATGATGATGTTTAAATTAAACGAACATAGATAGATAGATAGGTAGATAGATAGATAGATACTAAGTTGTGTTATAAGTAATTTCTGTTTTGGTGAATGGGGAAGAAAAGAAATAACGAAGGTAAAAGAGACAAGGTAAGGCAACAGGCCACCTACCTGACGGGCTTATGTGAATTGTAGGCGAGTAGCAGGAATGGTCAAAAGACAAACATTACTAAAAGATGCAACGGATATGAGTTTGTCAACACATAATCGCTACGCCCTGAAGACACATAGAAGATTTTTTTCTTCGTTCATTCATTCTTATTTTTATTCCGTTTCTAATTATTTTACTCTTCAATGACAGCGAGCGTAGAGTGATGCTTATCGAATAATCTCACAAGCCGTTACTACTGCAATACATTCTATCCCTCCTATGAGAATGTGCTGAAATGTTTCTAGTTTATACCATTTACCAAAGTAATAACTAATAACTTTTTAAGAGTTCTTCATCGAACCAAGTAAGCATCAGCATCCCCCGCAGATGCCACACTTACTTGGGTCTTGTGCCAGACAAATCGAGTAATTATGTACATTGTACAAATGCCTATATATAGCTAGTCTAGCAGGCCATTACTAGCAAACTGAGTTTCATCTGAGCACTCCCATTTTTAACGCTGTACCAAATTGCATTAGGTTTAATAAATATCTACCACACTTTGTTTAGAAATTCCTCTCCTGCTGTGTGCACCCCCTCACTCTCTGTCTGTCTGTCTGTCTCTTTCTCACTCTCTCTCTCTCTCTCTCTCTCTTTCTCTCTTTCTCTTTCTCTCTTTCTCTCTCTCTTCTTTCATTCGGGCTTTATCACTTTCTGGTTCGAACTTCCTTTTCGTTTTCTTTGTTCTCCCTCTTCCCCTCTCTCTCGTTCGCTCTCTCTCTCTCTCTCTCTCTCTCTCTCTTTTGTTTCATTATATTTATATCATTTTCTTGTCCGCACTCCCTTTTCTTTTTCCATGTTTTCCCTCTCCCTCCCTACTTCTCTCTCTTTATCTTTATCTATCTATCTATCTATCTATCTCTTTTCTTTTATTCTATCTGTATCACTTTCTTGTTCGCACTTCCTTCTCTTTTTCTCTGCGTTCTCCCTCTTATCCTCTCTCTTTTCTATTTTTCTCTTTTTCGATTTCCCGCTGTTTATGTTTTTCTTTTTTTACCATTTTTCCCTCCTTTTAATCCACGTCACTGTTTTCTTTCTATTTCACTTTCCCCTTTCCATTGTCTCTTTCTTTGTTGCAATTTTTTCCTCATCTTTCTCCTAAGTAACCTAAGCAACGTTTTAGGCCCCCAAAATCTATTAGCCTCAACGGCGTATCAGGCCACTGCGAGATCATCTTGCGTTGACCTCATGTAAATCCCGTCATTATAAATTGTCTGTCTTCTCATTACGATCGATCTAACATTGGCAAAACGAACGAGGCTGTGGCTGCAGCGTTACAAGAAAAAAATTACCGGAGATTACAAAGTCAAGAGAAAATTGTGAAAATGAGGAGGAATTTTCTATGTGGGTATCGCAAATGTCACAAGACGTTAAGTGTATTGCCAATCAGAAAGGGACACAGATTGTTTTGTTCCAATTTTATTCGTTACATTTGTAGATGTGTTGTGATAGAAAGAGTTTCCTGTTTCTGGTTATTTAATGTTTTGTTTTTTTTTGTGAAAGGAAACACTGTTGTTTAGTGCTTGGGTGAAACCTATATAGGACTTGTTGCATTTACTGCACTTGAGTGCATAAATCATATTTTGGGAGTTGCAGTTTAAGTATTTCTTTATTGTAAATGTTGTGGCTTTTTCAAAAGTGTCGGAGTTTCCTTTTGTAATAATATCACAAACTCTACGTTTTTTCTCGTTGCATTTTGTGACTGCCCGTTTGAACTTTTGCAATGAATCTATTGCACAGTCCACTTGAACTTTCAGCAACTCCAAGATGTTCCGCCAACTCTCTCCACTGTCCATCTGAATTAAATGCTACCAATATCTGACTTCTTTTCATTTCAGACTCCTTCTTCGTTAGATGTCTTCTACGCGATGGCATTGTAATAATAGTAGGCCGTGTATCACTGATGTTTAACTTGATTTATTGTATAAAACACAATTATGGCACAAGGCCGAAAAAAGGGGAAATGGGTTAAGGATGGTCTTCACTGACCATCTTATACCTAGCTAATCCGATTCACGACCCATTCACTCATTACAATTCACACATTCACCACAAGAACTCATCCGTCACTCGTTAACACACAGAAACAAAATAGGCCATAACTTAAATTATATAAATGCCACGCTAATTAGAAATGAATATAATCCATTACGTAGGAAATACTTAGAGGGATTCTTGATAAATATCTTCCTTTCTATAAATACACGCCAAACATGTCTCTTATAAAACCCATACTTTAAGAATTTAAGATATGTCATGCCGTATCGTCCCTGGCACTCAAGATATCTACCCGACGACAACAGTCTCATGAAACATTAAAAATAAAAATAATAACAAATTTGAAATGAAGTTCAAAATTTTAAATTTAGTGGTTGATCTTTTCAGACGAAATTTAAGTTCATTGTCACCGTTCTCGAAGCGATGATATATACGTCTGTCAATTCTAGAATTCATTTCATGTTACTGATAAAAAAAACGCAAAACAACCAGGTCATCAAATCAAATATGTCATCATATTAAATTGAATACCGTGTTTAAATCTTTAAAAGTCATCTATTCACATTCGAGAATGTATGACAATTTTATAAAATCTCGATGCAGTTTTCGATTTTGATTTTTAAATAAAATTCTAAGTAAAGCCAACTTATTCAAGAATTACATAAATGTCTATTTTATAATTTTTTAGTTTTCAAATTTTTAAAGAAATTGATTTAAATGGATAGTAGGCTTTCGTTAAACCCCCCAACAAAAATCTGACGTCTGTATTTTATTATTTTTGATACAGTGTTCCTTCAGGACGTAGGTTGTCATGGCTCTCCACTGATTCCGTTTCTTTAATATATACAAAATATCTTGACTCCTTGGGAAACTTAATTGAATAGTTTCCAGTTGCTTTCCCCAATCTACAGCGATTAATCTACCCTTCTATTTAACTCATGGTTCAGCAAAGTCTAGAGAGTCCAGTCTACCTTACGATTTAATCCATGGGTGCTGAAAGGAGATATGGATTTATGCCTTTCTTTAAGGGCACTAGTGTGAGAGTGAAGGCAGCAAACTCGGTTACGATTTCAATTCGGACACGGCCGATTTCACTTTTCGCGGTGATAACTGTTACGCCACCAGCTGAACCATAATGAACATGACAGAAGCATGAGAAGAAAAGAAAAAAAGACAGCTTCAGTTTCATTTTTCTGGTGGTTTCAACCCACATTTTAAGAGCAATCTGGATAATCGAATCATTTCAACCTTTCTCGAGAATAATGAGTCGTGTTTGCATTGAGCCGCAGATAATAATAATTTGCAGCCCACTAGGAGCAATCTAGTATATCCTGGGTATGACGATAAACTACATCCAGCAGCAAGATCTCTGATCGGAACGTTTTGAGGAGCGTGAAACCACATCTTGATTGCTGTTTTTCCAAGGTCCACCCTGACCCGGAGTGGTAGCATTTGTTAGGGTCCCAGCTATGGGCAAATAGTGACCCTCACTCCAAACAAAAACTCTATGAATGTATAAAAATACATTTTAATACTAAAAATACCAGTAATACATTTTCATATAAAAAAGACCAACAATACATATTGTAAAGTGACCAACAATGAATTTTATCTGTAGTTAAAAGCACACAATTGCGTTGAAAATATATTTAAGTGAGGTTATAAAATTGTGTTCAAATTATTTAGATTTCGGCATTAAATAATCCTTAGTGGTTGATATGCCGTTATAACCAAATAAACAACCAACATGGAAGAACTCTTCCATCACATTAATCCATAGAATATCCTATAATTTCTTAAAGAAATCAAACTGTATTCCAAAATATAACGTCAACAAAACTATAATATAAAACACACATATCACCGCCTCTAGTAATTATGTCCACACAAGCATATATATATATGCACAAAAGCTGAGTATCATCTACCATGTATTCAGTTATAAAAGCAGAATATATTTTTATCACTTCAAAGCTCCCATAGAAAATTAAATTTCGGCATTAAATGACCCATAAGGAGTTGATGTGCCGTTAACCAAATCAAACAACCAACCAGCCAATCTGGTGGAGACCCATTGTGTCACACAAGAACAACTCAGATATGTAAGTATATAGATGCTTATATGCCTGCATAATTACTGTGAGGTCATGCGCTGGTGAGGGGTCGAGTAAGCTGCATAGAGTAACATATTGACCCATGTTCTTCTTGTTGGCTTACCGCCATATCACGTTGAAACGCCGGCTGAAGTTAAGCAAAGTTGAGGCTAGTCACTACAAAGATGAGTAACCGCTTGAGAATGTCAGATGTTCTATGCTTGTATATGCGGGACGTAATGGATAAGAATTGGGAATCAGAAAGCCGAGTTCCAATTCCAGTCGAGTTCTTTATATTCACTTACGCGCAAATACCTTTGGGAAAATTACGAATCCATCCCTTCTTCTCCTCCAACGGCTATGGGTTAATTAGTAGGACTTTTATCAGTAAATGAATATTATCTAAAAAAAAAAAAAAATTCTTATAATTTAATATATTTTTCTGACTTTAAATACTCTGCAAAGGGTCGATAATCTGTAAAATACAAAACAATCAAACTTCTTCTTCTTCTTCTTCTTCTTCTTCTTCTTCTAGGTTCTGTGTCCCTTCAGAATCTGGTCGATTACGGTTCTACACAATTCCATGTCCTTTGTAGTGTTTACTAAATGTTGTCTTTCTGCTATCTCTCCTAATCCCTCTTGTTCCAACCATTTATACAAGCTCCTTAGGTGGGTTTTTCGTTGATTTCCTCTGTCCTTCTCGCCTTTAATATGTCTTGTAAGTGTCAAATTTTCTCATCCCTCTTTCCTCATCATGTGCCCTAGAGATTTCAATTATTTTTTCTGATTCTAAGTATAAGTATCCCTTTTGTTTCTATTTTCTCTAAAACTTTGTTGTTGCTCACATGTTCAGTCCATGGTATTCTGAGCTTCCTTCTGCAGAATAATATTTATTTTGCCTCAAGTCTCTTCTACATCTGTGAGAACTTTGTCCAGTATTCACTGCCATATAGAAGAACCAATGTGACATAAGAGTTCAGTACTGTTTGATTTCTTTCTAACGAAAATTTCCTGTTTCTCAATACTTTACTTAACTTTTGGAAAACATCTTTCACTATTCCAATGAGCCTTCGGATTTCGGTGTCGCATTTTCCATTACTACTAGATGTAACCTAATGTTCTACATTATCAGTTCTTGTCCCACACTTTTTACTTGTGGAACTCTGTTTTGGCTTCTTGCTTTCCAGTCAATTTTGATCTTCAAAAGTTTAAATGAAATGTCAGTCGTTATCTCGTCTTCTTAATTCCCGTTTTTATTGTTCTCTCTCCTTAATAATGTTTCTTTTTTCTCATATTCCCCCACTCTCACTGTCGTAGTAGCTATATCGCCTTGCTTGGGGTGAAATTACTTTTTAAAAAGTTTTATGTCACTTATTCGGTTGATTGTCCCATGGAGTTCACATTCGTTTGCACTTGGCTTCTTAGACAGCGCTATGAAAATTAAGCTACCTAGGTATTCCGGTATATCACCATTGTTGTATATTTGATTTATAATTGTAATATTGTCAATGCCGAAATCATCTGAGGCTGCCAACATCTCAATTACAATTCCATCTGGCCCTGCCTCTTTGTTCTTTAACCAGTGCTGATTTTCACTTCAGATTTTATTATTTCTGGTCATTCGGTATTTCTGTGCACTGCGAATTGTCCTTTTTCCTCATGGAAGTGTTCTCCGATGTACTCGTTCTATCTCTGAGTCAGTTTTTTTTCTCACCCTGTCCTTGGATTTTATGCATCCTGTTGATGAGCAAGTCTTTTGTTCTGTTCTCTTATTCTTTTATGTATATCCGCTTTAATACTGATTCTGTCTATATCCACACAATTTTTATTGAATTATTCCTCATGAGCTCGCTTGAATCTTTTTCCTAATCTCTTTGTGATGTGTCCTATATTCTGTGCCGTGCGTTGGTATTGATTTTCGTTTCCCCTTCCATTATTTTTTCGTTGTCTATTTTCCTTAGGGGTGATCTCGATTGCTGATCTTACTAAAGCTTCTCTTAATGTGATCATTCGACGGGTACCATTGAACACATTTTTCTCTGCGTTCAAATCTGTCGTATTGCAATTTGAGTGTAACCTTGGCCCTCTTCTATTTTTGTAGTTTCACTTTACGTTTACACATCACTGAAAGGTGGTCACTCCTGCAGTCGGCAATTGTTTTTTGTTTTGTTTTTTTGCTTGTTTGTTTATTTCCCATTCTAGGCCTCTCAAAGTAAATATATGTCTTAGGTGTTCCTGAAAGCAGCTGTTGGACCCATTTTTCCCTACGTTCATTACGAGTTCCTAGTCTAAATTTACCAACTATTTCGCCATCTCTATCCTAAACAGCTTTGGCATTCAGGTCTCCAATGACGACTGTAATTTCTTGCGATTTGCAAGATATTTGTAATACTCAAAAACACTAACGAGATGTCTTCGTTACTGGAATGCAGCAAACTCGAATTTGATCTTGAAGAATTTGCAATGTTGTTGGTCCTGACCTGGTATCTTAGCTACAGTCAATTTCTACCACTATAACATAGGTTCCTTGGATCTTTTCTAGAAATATTTTCATGGTAATTGTTCTAATCAGTTTTCCTCTTTGGTACCAAGACTTCAGTAATTCTTCATCGGATTAGAAATTAATTTTTGCTAAGGTTCGGGTGATTTTAAACATATTAAAATATTTTGTAATTAAGGTTGGAGAAATAATGTCAAGTTAAACATCATTTTGTCATGTTTTCATCAATCCAAACGAGCTTAAAGAACACAGAGTTCTTTAAGCTCGTTTGGATTTATCCATTAACTTGCCAAAGAATGGAAGATTTCTTCTGCTCTTTGTTTTGCTAGTTGTCCTGGAATACTATATTCGCAAAAATATCGATTCTACCTCTGACTCCCAGTTTTACTAATTTTATAACGTGTCTTTCCGTTTTCATTTTTTGGCAGTTTTCAAATCTCGAGCAAGATTTCTCCAATTTCTTCACACACTTTCTTTTGCTATAATGTGGCCTACAAGAAACCGTTATATCCATAATTTAATAGACTTTGTTTACCTACATCAACTGTGTCGGGTTTTGTTGACTGAATGGCGTCGTCCGTTTGAATCTCACCGGCCCACTCTATTTATTATTGTTTACCTCTGAATCGCCGTTGTAATTGCTGTTGAGTTTTTGGCAACTTTCCTAATCTTAACCTTTGACTACAATCTCCTTCGATTCTTCATTTTCTTTTTATCTAGTCTTCTTTCATCTTTTTTCTTCCTTATCAACGTCATCATCTCTAGTTCTTTTCCTTTCTTTTTCTCTTTCTTCTTTTCCTTATTATTATTATTATTATTATTATTATTATTATTATTATTATTATTATTATTTCCATAGTCTCTTTTTGAAGTAGATCTAACAACCAGGAAGATATCATAACAAATGGTCACAGATCCTGTCATTTCTTCAAATCTCTACATCAACAGAACTTTTTTTTCAAAATTCTGGCTATCGCAAGCAGTAGTGTTTTCTGAAGTAACTCAGTTCGAATCGCATTCCCAATTTTCCCCAGCCATTTTGGGATTTTCTCCCTAACTGTTCCAAGGGAGTCCACAATAACAAGAACAACTTCTATTTACTTAAACTCCCACAATTGATTGTAAATGATTTATATTTTATGGTTTATCAACCCTTTGTAAGTTATTTAAAGCTGAAACTTATTTTGCATTGCAAGTTTAATTCTTTATTTGTTTCCGAATGATTTATTGCAATGACACTGAATTTTTCAGATACATGTCCTACTAATTAACACATAGCTGGGGGAGAGGAGAAGGATTCATACCTTTTCCCAAGAGTATTTGTGTGTAAGTGAATGTAACGAATCTGACTGGAATTCAAACCTGGATCTCTGGTTTCTCAGTCTGAGCTGTTATACACCAACCTCACATGCACAAGCTCCCACAAGTTATCTTATGTCTCAGGCCTCAACCGTTCCTTTTTCTTCTTCTTCTTTCTCAACTACCATTGTACCCTTTGGTACTGCTATATCGATGATCCAGCACTATTCGTCTTCCTTCTGGACAGTGCTTAATAATAATAATAATAATAATAATAATAATAATTATAATAATAATAATTATAATAATAATAATTATAATAATAATTTGTCGCAGGAGTCAACGGTGATCCTCTAGGCCGTTTTCCCGTAGCGATGTCATTCCATTGCATTCCGGTTGAGATGAACTTTGCAATCGCTCCAATTGTGAGTGACTCGGGTTTTTATTATTACTATTATCATTATTTGTGGTGAAGGGACCCATAGTTGTCACCCCTTCGAACTTCTTCTTTGTGCCATGTCCATTCCATGGACGTTGGGATCATGGCTCTCCACAGCTCTCAATAAATTCTCTCTTTTCGCCATCTCTCCAAAAATCCTGCTCCATGATCGATTCACTCAATCTCGGTCCAGGTAAATTATGTGTCGCTTTCCTCTGTCCCTCTTGCCTTCAATCTATCCTGTGAGTATTACATTTTTCAAAAGCCTTATTTCCTCATTATGTGCCCTCAAATTTCAACTTTCTCTTCATGGTGTAAATAACAAGTATCATTTTTGTTATCATTGTCTGTAGAACTTCGTCGTTGCTCACATGTTCGGTCCATGATATAACTCGGCTTCCGTCTATAAAACCACATTTCTGACTTGACGATAAAGGAAATTATCAAACCTTAATTATGGGCAGTAGTCAAATTGCATTGAATAATATTTCACTACAAGTTTAAAAGTTCGTCTGTTTTTCTTTACGTTATTATTATTATTATTATTATTATTATTATTATTATTATTATTTCTGGTGTGCACTCATTTCTTTCCGGATCCCGGCCAGAGACTTAAGGTCAGAAATGGCATCAATCATTTTCCACTGAGCAATTTTGAAAAAAAATCACACATATTTTACATAAAGCCCTTCGTATGGTGTAGGATGTACTCGTGAGAAAAATCTTTTGTATTTCTTTAAGGAGTGGGCTACCAGGAATTCCTTTAATAAGTCTATGAGATTTTTTCCAATAAATCCGAGTCCTCCAACTACAATTTGAATTGATGATGTTATCATTTGTGAGATTTTGATTTCAATAAGATACATCACAGTCTGAAGGGATTGCCATATCAATAAGGAGTTACTTTTTGTTTTTGCTGTCTCTAATGACAATGTCTGGGCGATTAGCTTTGATTGTTCTGTGTGTATTGTGAAGTCCCATAAAATTGTTACAGGTCCCATTCTGTAATCGGGTCTGGGTGGTGTTTCCGTAAAAGTTGCAGATATTGGCTCACTCTATCATGCCAGGTTTTATATTCAGTGGGTGCCAATACCGTGCAACCTGATACAAGATGGTGAATTGTTTCTAGATATTTATCACAGAATCTGCATTTTGGACTAACACAATTTTTCAATATGTGTGCTTGGTAATTCCTAGTTACCAAGCATTAATTCTGTGCAGCAAAAATAAAAACCTTTGGTTTCAGCTTTTAACCCTGTGCTGATGGGTACGGAGCTTTTTGGGTACGGTCAGAGTAATGACCGTAGAGCGGTTTATCTTCCAATCGTTTCTATATCTGGTCGGTTGCATTTGCCTTTGCTTTCTTTTTTTAACTAATTTTCAGCTTCAGTCAGTGTATTGTGCGTTACTTTTTTTCACCCATCTGAAACTCCATTCTGAACTTGTTGGCTTCTTTTATTACTGAATAAAGTCACTTACTACTTTCATGTTCTTTGACATATCATCCAGTCTTATGCAATTTCCAGGTGTCTTTGAAGGCCAATTGTTGTAGTTTTGTAAGACAGTTCTAGTTAAACTAATCCTTTGCCTCCTTCGGATCTGGGCACGTACAGACGATCAACATCAGCTTTGGGATGATGCATGCGGTGGCAGTTGAGATGTTTTCTCGTTTTGGCGTCCATTCGCAATGGTCTAGTTAAGGATGTTGAAGCTGTATTGCACCGCAGGGACATCCAAGGTGTTTATGACTGATATTCTGTTTTTGAAAGTCAGCTCAGTATTCAGTACCAGATGCACACGCCTTACCTTCTCCTTCATTTGAGTACGCTGTATTCCATCTCCTTCGCTAATTCCTAGGCACTTATAGGTTTCTTCTTGTTCCAGCTCCCTAATCTTTGACAAAATCTAAATCTATTAAGTGTGTTTCTGTAATTCCCTTTCTTGAATGTTATTTTTTCACATTTATCTAATCTGAAATCCATACCTATGTCGTCACTGAAACATTTTACAGTATTGAGGAGACCCTTCAACTCATTGTCGTCTTGAGATCAGCCATGTAGAGTAGGTGATTGAATAATTTCTTGTTTAGTTTGTAACCATAGATATTATTGTTTAGTTCATGCGTAAGTGGAATTAAGGACAGACAAAAAAGAATGGGTGACAGGAAGTCTCTTTGAAAGATTCCTCTTCAGATATTCAGGCGGTTGGAGATGGCAATACCTCTGGTGGGATTTATGTGGGATTTAGGTATAATGTGGTTTTCCACATTACCATGCTGTGTTTAAGGAAATTTACTTTCACGGGGGAGACTGTACATTTCCAAAGTATTAAGGAACCAAGATTGTGGCACACTATCAAAGGACTTACGGTAATCTATCCATGCTACGCTAAGATTTCTACATCGTCTCCTGCAATTTTCCAGGATCATTTTGTTTATCAGTAGTTGATCTTTGTAACAACATGAAACCTCTATTGCATCCCTTCTGTTCCAATGAAAGAATGTTGTTTGCTTCGGGAAAAGAGTAAGTACGGTTCGTCAGAACAGATGTGATCAATTTATATGTGGTAGTCAGACATGTTATTGGCCTATAATTTTTCGGGTCATCTATTTCACTCGTTATTGGCATGAGATATGTAATACCTTCAGTGATCTATTCCAGGATTTCATTGGGATTATTAAGCATTGATAGAGATTGTACAAGGGTTTTATGGATTGATGAAAGATGATAGAGCCAGAAATTTGGCACTTTGCCATTTCCTGGGGATTTCCAGTTTTGGAATTTATTTAGGGCTTGCCTAGCATTATTCGCGGTTATATTTTCCCACTCTTGTAGAGGTTTATCCAGCATTCTTTCTTCGCGTTGGATCCATTCTGCATTGGGGTTATATTCCTTTGGGCTGCTCCAAACATTCTCCCAAAATTTCTGTATTTTGTCAATAGAGGGTGGCTTTTTGACATGTATAGCTGCTTTTCCATTTCCCCTGTAAAATGTCTTAAAGTCAGTTTGGAATATTTTATTTTGGTGATAGAACCTGCAACGTTTTTTGTATCGTCTTGTTCTTTGTGCCTTTAACTGCAGTTTCTGTTTCAGAATTTTCTTGATTTATGTAATTTCATTTAGTGATTTAATTTTGTATTTCCGCTTGATCTTGCATTTGCGTGTTGAGACATTTGGGTTTCTAGTGAGCTCAACCAATATCGAAATCTCACATTTGATTTCCTTTATTTCTCGCATCAGTTTCGTCTTTCAAGCCGGTTCTCCTTGTCTGCTCTTTAATCTTTTCATTGTCTTCACCCCAAGCTTCCCAGTAGCTGCTAAAACTGTTGCGTATATGACATTGTTCACTTCTGTGATGTTTCGCAGTGGTTTGTCCGTTAACGGTGTTTCCAGTGCAGCGTTATATATTTGCAAAATGTCCTTATTGAACTTAATTTAATGAATTTTTGGGAGCTGGTCTCTGTCTGACATTTGTGTCAGGGTTACTCTGCTGAGTACTTGGATGATGTGGTTTTTCAAATCGGTCTGGATAACTGCAGGTTATATCACATGTAGATTTTTCGGCTTTACTTTCTGGAAGATTATTTCGTATCTCATTTATTTTAGTTTTTACCTCATCCTCTGTCATATTATTCATTCATTTCTACTCACTCTCTCTCTCTCTCTCTCTCTCTCTCTCTCTCTCTCTCTCTCTCTCTCTTTCTCTTATTCGGGTGATGTGTTATTGTATTTTATCTTATATCTAGTTTTATCTTATCTATTTCGGCATTTGAGAGTCTTTTGTTTCACACGATGTCCCTACGGACATTGGCAAGCATATCTGGGTTGAGGTGAGGCCTATTTCACTTCCTACAATAGTTTTCCATATCTGGTATGTCTGATTCGTGGTGTTTTTTTCGGGTGCGGTGAAAAAAGATGTCATGACTTGTTGATACTCTTCGCGAGACCATATCGTTTGCTTTCTTTTTATTTGTTGATTTGACATTGAGTCACTTAGTAGTACAAGGTTGGAAATAGTCCGGGTTTGGTGACCAAGAGTCCCTTCGTTGTTGGAAGAGCTTGTTCAAGTGACAGATTTTTCAACCCCTTGTCGACCCGGATGATGGCCAATCGGCTATGAAAAATTTACGCAGTCATTGAGATTCGTAATTTTTATTTTTTTTTTGCGTTTTATTCTTGGCGGCCAAGGGATGATTTTGTTCAAGGTACCAGCTCTAAGACGACTGTCGATCAAGACCAGAGAGCTCGTCCTGTCCCTGAGATAGGGGGGTATATTCAGATGTCCAAGGTTAAAGAGTTGGTTATTGAGTTCTGTATTCAGCGGGGTAGCTTAAGCGCATAGAGACTTATACTAAGTTTTAACTTAGTATAAGTCGCAGTGACCACTACCAGATGAAATATCAGATGGACATACATTATTACAAAATAAAATTAAAATTAAAGAATTAAAGTCAAAAACGAAATTAAAGAAAAGAAAAATGTAATTTCAAATGGTATTTAATTTATTATTATTATTATTATTATTATTATTATTATTATTATTATTGCTGTTGTTGTTGTTTAATCTACCAAGATAGGAAAGTTTGCTAGTGATGGAACGAAATACCAGGTCTCCTCAGCCAGTGAACTGAGTTGGCATTTTTTATCATGATGCGAGAATTCTTCCGAGTATGCGAGCAGTTCAAAGGAGTGCCATCCAATCATTTTATTGGCCCCAATTTTTTGTAGTCACTGCGGAATTTCAGTTCTGATGCTGTCCAATCACGAACAACAATTATTCTTTTTTTATTGATTTATTTGTTTGTTTTTACGGCTGATCAACTGCCGAAACATTTGTTATATAATCAGAACAATTACTTCTTTTGCCAGTAGATATTGCATTAACAATTTTTGAGAATAGAAATTATTTTTCCACATACATGTGCTCTTATTTAACCCATAGCTTGGGAGGAGGAGATGGATTCATACCTTTCCCAAGGGTATTTGCACTTATGTACATGTAACGAACTCGACTGAAATTCGAACTCGGCTCTCAGATTTCTGATTCCAAACTGAAAACCATTGCACCTTCCACGCATCCTCTACAATGATGGGGATGACTTCCACTCTCTTCTTTCACCAATAATATGCCATCCTTAACACATGGTTCTAACGTTTCATGAAACATTGCATCACGTGGTATATGATAAATAACTTTAAAAAAGGATTATTAACTTCAGCATCTCAAACTCTTAAGAAGTTTGAATCTGATCACAGATTATTTGTAACTAAACTGACAACACCAGGCAACAAAATAGCATATGAAAGGGTAATATTATATTCTCCAATAAACTGGAATTCAAATAGATATCAATAAATCTTTATCAAAACAACATAAAGTAATCAAATAAGGTTATTATATATATTAAATGAAGCGTGTGAGAATATTGTAAGAATATCTGGAAGGGAAAAGATATATCCATGAGAAGAAAATACGGTGTTGAAAAATTGATTCAAGAAGGAAGCAAACAGAAAAGGAAGAAAATGGAAGGGACAATACTAAAGAAAAATAAGAGAAAAAAGGCATAGCTAATTCTTTGAGAAACTTTTAGAAAATCGAAAAATTAAAATAACATTATGTAGTGAAAACCAACACAGAAGAAATGACCTCGTCTCAAAAAATACTTTCAAACATGATCACACTAAAACCCACCGAAATAGAACATATACCAATATACATCCAATCATTACAAAGTCCGTCTCTAAACATAAACAATAATGAACCTAATGATGATGAAATTAAGAAAGCTATTAAAAACTAAGAAATAATAAAGCATCACTAAACTTTTGAAAATAGTTGACTTTCTTTGCGAATTCAATAACAAGTTCTTTGAATTTTATGAAGAAAGTCGAGAATCAGAAATGTATCCCTCAAAAATTAGATTTATCATACATTAGTAAACAATGTAAACTAAAAATGTTGCCCTCAAGGCCCTCACACATACAGAGGTATCTCAGTTGGATCTATTATGGCGAAAATATTAATGAACATTCTTTTGACTAGATTGTCATTGTTTTATGAAAGTCAAATCTTCACAACTCAGTTTGGTTTTCGTTCGGGTATATGTCAAATAACTCTCAGAAATTGCATACCTCTCTAATAGGAAATTGTATACCTGCTATGTCGACCTTACGGTAGCATATGACTGCATCAATAAAGACTTCCTCTTCTCATCCATTAGAAACTGTCATCCAAGTACTGAATGCCCTGAATCTATTGATCTAATAGATGAACAAAAAAATCTCACCTGTCTGGCGAGAACCCCCAATAAAGAAACAAACCTCATCAGGAGTACAAGGAAGAAATGAGAGTCCCAGTTTATTTAGTCTCTTCTTAAACTATGGCCCATGAAGAGATGGCCACTGATCATAAGCATTCCATACCACATCCCAAACGAATCTACTATTACAAGAAAACGATCCCGCTTTCTCCCTCCTGATGATGAGGATGCTATGCTGGCGATACAGATATTTATAGTTGGGATAATGTTGTGGATTCCGTAATGAAATCCGGTATCAAATAATAACAAACGTCAAGAATGAATATAGGAAATAAATGTATTAACGTAATAATACAAACTGGTAATACAGGTTAGTAGTTCCAGGAATACGGGTTAGTAGGAATATATATATATATATAGTCTTCGGTATCGACGTATGACTTCTTATTGAGTCTAAGTGTTCGTTACTGTGACTCTTGTGCTACCCTCCTGTGTGTGACTGTCTATCTCCTCGGGTATTCAGTAGCAGTAGTATATGTATACCTTGGGTGAGTCCATTTGTGTAAAAAGGAGAGATCCCTCAACAGATAAGAATGATCTTGAATTGAAAATCAACGTCCTCTACCAAGTGCTCCAATAAACAGCACTCAAGATAAACCCTGAAAAGCAATAAATATCATCTGGAATTGAAATGAAAACAGTGATGACATATACTCTGAATATATCATAAAAATTAAGCGTATGGAATTAATAAACACTAAACATTTCAAATACATTTGTGTATGGATCAATTATAACAAATTTAGTAGAAGAGATAAGGAAACTGAACATCGACTATGCTACGCTAGAGGTAGTTTCGCCCAACATCACACATTGCTCCAAAACCAAAAATGATCATGAAAACGCTATTCATGTACTTAAATAGACTCAAAAGATCAAGACTTTCATATGGATGCCATACATGGCCTCAAACCGGTTTAGAAATATCTAAACTGTCATATGTATACAATTGTTAAAATGACTTTGAAGCCTATGGCGCTGCAGAATCGCTAAGATTTGTACCAAATAACAGAAACCACATCACCTAAGGGCATTCAACAACAACAAAAACTAAAATGGATATCACATGTCATTGAAATATTAACCTGAAAACTTGAGTCATGTTCATAAATTGCCTAATCAAATTCAGACTTTCATATGGGTGTGTCATCATGCATGGCGCCAAACACGTTCAGAAATATTTAAACTGTCAACGGTATACAACCGCGTTGCCTGATCAATGGTTAAAAATGGCTTTGAGCGAGTTAAAACTACGGGGTTTTGTAAAGACCACACTTCTTCGAACCTTCTGGACAGGCGCTACAGAATCACAAAAAAAAAAACTGTACCAAATAACAGAAACCACATCACTTGAGGATGTCCAACAACAGTAACAACTAAAATAGATAGCACATGTAAAACGAAGAGAAAATAATGACATACAGATATTTCTAGTTGGGATAAGAATGATCTTAAACAGAAAATCAACATCCTCTATCAAGTGTCTCGATAAACCCTAAAAAGCTGTGAATATCATCAGGAATTGAAATGAAAACACTGATGCCATTTACCCTGAGTCTATCATAAAACATTAAGCATGTGGAATTTACTAAATACTAAACACTTCAAATACTTTGGTGTATGGATCGGTTTTGACAAATTTACTATAAGAGATGAGAAAATTGAATGTAGAATATACTAGGCTAGAGGTAGTTCCGCCCACCACCGCAAATTCCACCACCACTACTTCAAATAAAAACTGAGGAGGGAAAGACCCATCAATACTGAAAAGACTGGTAACTTGAGAGACATATTTTCCTGAAAAAATAATTGAAGAGATAAACGTTATAAATTTCAACCGACATTAGTAGTAGCTGATTGGTCAATGAATACCAAATGTTTCCTTATAAGGAAATGGCTAATGTTACCATCACAATTATTATTTATTTTTTATTTCTATTCATATTTCTAATCATATTATTATCCGGAATTGTTTATTTTAAAGAAAGTTAGTATTTCCAAAAGATCTTCGGCTATTTGTACCAAATGACACTGGAATTGGTCTGTTAAAAGTCCCAATTCGCCTTCTTGAACGTCTTTTATTTCTCTAAATCATGCTGTTGTTTTCCAACTTGTTTTCTTTTCACTTTTGCCATTATAGCCATTTCTTTTCTTCTTTTTTTTTTACAATTTTGTTTATTTTATGGTTCTTGGCGTACGGTGGATGGAACGATAATGATGGCGATAGAATCTTTTTCGTTTCTGTTCGACGGACAGAATTGTTTCGGAAAAATATTCCCGACGCGTAAAAAAATTGAACGCCACCTCTAATGCAGACCGACACATCCTCACACAATCCCCCTGACATCCACCTCCGTTGACGCTTGAGTTCACAACAGAAGTCTTATCAATGAAATCGCTGAGACGTGGAAGAGAGAAAGTTAAATTGCACAAATAGTCATTCGTTGGATGGCAACCATTTGCAAGCTTCCTAAAATGGTATCAATAATACCGAAATCATCGTAAAAACAATCGACTGTCCTTTTATTACAACTGTTCTAGTCTTATTATCAAACTTATTTGGCAGCGATGCCGGAGAATAAAATACATTATGTTTCCTCAAAACTAAATTATCTTTCGTCATATTTAGTGAAAATATAGTTATTTCCAATTTCTATTTGTTCAAGTGTGTCAGTAATTACTGGTACTCCTATTACTTATATTTTTGAATTTCGAAACCCTTTGAAAAAATTGATACATATGATTTCTTGATTTCTTTCTTTCTTCCTTTCATTCTTTCTTGATTAATTACATTGCATTTATATTTCTGTTGCTCCTATTGGTGTGTTTATTTAAATGAGAGATTGTTTTTTTATATTTAAATAAGAAAGATTCTCAATAAAATTAATCTATTGATCTTTCTGTTATTCTCTACTTTTACAAGAGCCAGATCAAGCCGAAAACGGAGTACCAATACGATATATGGTAAACTGCCTCTTACTCTGTAACCCTCTACCTCGAGTGGCTCTTGGGTCTTGTACATGGTGAACATTATTGTAAAAATAAATAAACTTTAAAATTTAATTATAAAATTAAAATAAAATAACTGCATAAATTATAGGTTTTTAAAAATTGTCCGGTGTTATAGTTTTATAAAAATCCGGTATTAATTATCAGTCAGTCAGTTATCATGATTGACGAGTTCAGATTTTTTTCCCGCAGTAGGTTGCCATTTCTTTCTGCGGTAGACCAGATGCCATCCAAAGCAGAACCCGGTCTGTGCTGCTACTTTCCCAAAGCTGAAGAAGAAGAGGCATGTAAGTTAAGGCAATGGATTCGATTCGGCTCTCCGATTCCTCAATCCGAGCCTCCGTGTCTCCTCACTATTAATTATAGGTTTTTAAAAATCCTGTATTAATTTTAAGTTTGTAGAAATCCGAAATTATTTATAGGGCCTAAAATGGGATGGTGTTCCTTCATGAGTTAAAATAATATTTGCAAGATTGACCTAGAAGATAAGAAGCAAATGAAAAACATAGAATGGGGACATTTATTCATTGGGAATCGTGCAAATGACATGTTTGACTACTTAAGCAAATGGTAGAAGCATAATTTAAGGGTCCTTGAAAATAAGTTAAAATATTTTTAGTTTGTGAAATACAAACCTTCAATTCCTATTCAAATAAGGTGATTTTCTAAGCGTAGCTTACATGTGACACAGGGCTAAAAGTATAGGGAGCCCGGTGAGGATCTAACTCACTACTCAGACGTAACGTTTCTAGCGAAACAAGCTTGCTAACGATTACACCACGTCAAGATGCCCAGAGTGATTTACTAAGCGTAGCTTACAAGGCCGAATGTATGGGGCGCCCAGTGAGAATCGAACTCACTACAAGTGCTTAATCAAATAAGGAGTCCATTCTTAATTTTAATGAAAAGAGACGAAAAAATGTTAAAATCAAGACCTTGCCCGAGCACTGAAAAATTGTGAAACTAGTAGGTGAATCTTCTTTGAACATTGGGAATAGTTCCAGTGATAATTGTTTGGCATGCCGGCCTTCTTCGCAAGCTCCAGGGTTATGGCATCACAGGTCGATTGTTTAACCTAATACAATCATTCCTGTCAAACCGTGAATTGAAGGTCGTTCTCAATGGATTCATCTCCAGCTCCTATTCCACTAATGCAGGTGTTCCTCAAGGCTCCATCCTAGGCCCTACTCTGTTCCCCATATTCATAAACGACCTTCCTGACGCCATAGATTCCCAAGTCGGCATCTATGCGGACGACACCACAATTTACTCCTGCCTCAAACACAAATCCAGTGATGCTGACAAAATTAACCTGGCATCTCGGATAGAAAAGGACCTCCAATCGGTTGTGAACTGGGGCAAGAAATGGATGGTTAACTTTAACGCCGCTAAAACTAAACTGCTCTCTATTAACCACCACAAGGATCCATCCCTGCATCCCATTAGAATGTCTGATGACCAACTTCTCGTGAGCTCCTCTCTGCGGCTGCTCGGTCTCACGCTGTCCGCTGATCTGAGATGGAACAAATACATCGAGTCAATTGCATCATCCACCGCAAGGAAAGTTGGCTCCCTGTGCCGAGCCAGGAAATTTTTCTCCCCGGAATCTATCCTCCAAATCTATAAATCGACCATTCGCCCTTGCATGGAGTATTGCTGCCATATATGGTCTGGAGCCCCTGCTGTTTGCATCAGGGTTCTTGATAAGATCCAGAGACGGATATGCAATGTAATTGGCCAAGATCTGTCATCTCGTCTGCAGTCTCTCTCTCACAGACACGACGTTGCCTCGCTCTGTCTTTTTTATAAATACTTTCACGGTAATTGCTCCGAGGAGCTGCTTTCGCTGGTTCCTAGGCCTCATGAATTTAAACGTCCCACGAGGCTGGCATCCCGTTCCCACCCCTTCACCGTTGAAACTGTTAGATGTAGACGTCTCTTCTACTCCAATAGCTTCATGTCTCGCACATCTCGCCTGTGGAACTCCCTTCCTTATTCCTGTTTCCCTGACAAATACAAACTCCAACTATTTAAGTGTAACGTCAATCGACATCTCCAGCTGCCTTGATCTATCCTCTTCCCTTCTCCACATCCTTTCACCTTTCATTCCCATCTGCTCTCGCTCCAAATCTTCTGTAACCCCCTTGCCTTGATCGATCCACTATCTTTCTCCACATCCTCTCCTTTACAACTCCTATCTGCTCTTCCTTCAAACCTTCTGTAACCCCCTGCGTACTAGTGGCTTCCAGCCTTGCTTGGGGTGATATGCTTAAAAAAAAAAAAACTTTCCCACCCAACTGCTGTTTGGTCTTGCGACATGCCAGTCCAGAAGCATCTCCATTTATCGATGTCGTCTGTTAGTATAAGTAATAAGATTGTATCCATCGCCAGCTTGCTAGTCCTGTCGCGTAGTTTACAGCAGCCGATAATTCCCCCAGCAGTCACCCAACGGAGTACTGACAACGCTCAAGATTACTTAACTTCAGTGATCGCACGAGCACCGGTGTTTCAATGCCGTAACCAGTGATGATTCCAATGATAGAAAATATAAAGAAGAATTGAACACATTTGCCGAATCCCTAACGACAGACACCATTATCACTGATGTATTAACATTTATCGGCACAGAAAAGGGAATCGACGAACGGATCTCAAGTTCTTGCCTAGACTATTCATTTTGCAGTATTGACATAGGGAAAGGCTGAACTCTCTTCCACCTCCAGCTATGAGTTAAATAGCAGAGGAAACGGGGATCTCTAGCATTGGATGTCAGTCAAGAAGGACAATTCTGAATTCAGGACAGTGGAGAAGGCAACGGGAAACCAGTCCATCTTTTACATGACAGTCATGGTAATTCACAAATATCAAAAAGGTATCTGTGGATAGCCATGATCGCTTACGTCATAAATGGACATGGCAGTAAAATACTAACTAAATTGGTAAAGACCACGTAGCTGTTGAAGTCAGCAGAAAGAATAATGAAGAGGTTTGCCTTGACTTAGTCTCATGCGACGTCCGCTTTACTATGTCTGCTAGGAAGAAATAATGATAATGTCGAAATAATATCTGCTAGCAAGATAATATGATAATGCTAATGTTATACACGCTTGGAAGATAATAATAATAATTTCAGTGTCGCACTTTTGGTCCTCTGTTAAAACACTTCCCAGATATTTAATTGTTTAAATTTTGATTTTGGTATTTCTAATTTGTAATTTTAATGAATGTTGGTCTGTTTGCTAACAACCATGCATTATGCCTTCTTGAAATTTATATTTAGTCCTTTCTTCTCGCTTTTCTTCACTACATTCTGTAGGAGTTCTTGTAATTTCCCTTCTGTATCTACTAACAACACTGTGTCATCTTCATATCTTATGTAGTTAAGATTGTAGTCGCCAATAATGAATCCTGGTAGAACGCTCACTGTATTGGTCGAATAAGCCCAACGTCACAAAGAAATAAAAAAGCAAAACCGTATTTGTCTCTAGGAGTGTGCATAATTCAATTAAGAGAAATTATCTGCAATCGCATTTCGAAGAGGTTGCTATCTCCAAGATCAAACCGCTAGTAATCTTTGTACGTTGAACATATGAGCAGTTGCAAAGACGTCTTGTTGTCTGGTGGTGTAGTTAGAGCCATTCAGCGGATGTAATGTGTATGCAACAGAATACGATAAGTGACTAGTGCAATGGTGCAGGGCTCAGAGGTAGATAGGACGTTGATCAGTTTCAAAATCATCAGTTTTATCAGCGTCAGTTTCAAAACCATCCAACGTTTTTGTTTCCATTAGTAATTCACGACGAAGATTCAGTGGAAGGCCATTTAAATCACTGATATATATATATATATATATATATATATATATATATATATATATATATATATATATATTACATGAATCATTCATACAAAAAACAGATTAGTGAAGTTAATGATATAAATGGCGAGAATACATCTTCGCAAACAAAATTATTAAAATTACATTAACCCACGAACCTGTAGATGAATGTTATGATCCGTGTTTTTGTTGAAACTTGACTAATGCATGGAATAATAATGCAACACAAAATGTACTTAGAACAAAATGTATTGAAACAAGAAAGTCTACACAATATTTACATATAGTCTTTTGTATATTCCTGGGAAGACCGTTCCTGGAGAATGTGTTGACTGAGTCGCAGTCGGGCAGAGTCTCTGGTTGAATCTCTTGATTCGATCCCCTCTCTTCCCGGTACCAACCATATTTATATGGTCGGTACTCCACTATGCAAATTAGGTGGATCCTACCACAACAGTTTTTAATAAATTCGAGCTGTATAAGGGCTTTTTTAATAGTACTTTCATCTGTTCATACAGACGTCATCAGGCATAGAAATTGATTAGTTTTTTGTTTTTTTAGTACATCCAGGTAATAATCTGTTTTTGTATGAATGATTCATGTAATATAAATTGAACTGCACCACATATTTGATTGATATATATATATATATATATATATATATATATATATATATATATATATATAATGGCTCGTACACTGCCTCCTTGAAAGAAGTTCTTTTCACTTACTAAAGCATATTCTGTTTACTCAGAAACTAGCAGACGACTAACTTTCAGCCTCTTTGGAAGTGATACCCCTCCAAGCCTTTCCTTTTTACGGACATTCACTTGACACTTGTCCTTACCAGACGATGGTCAGTCCAACAGTCGGCCCTACGCATCACACGCACAATACATAGATCCTGTAAATGACCGCGCCTCACAAGAACATAGTCAATCATGTGCCACTGTTTTGATCCGGGATGCATCCATGTTGTCTTATATTTGTTCTTTTGTTAAAACATTGTGCTACCAATGAACAGGTGCATCTGTGCAAACCATGGTTGGTGCATAAACACCAATCAAGGTTGCATATCTTCCACATACTTGAGAAACTCTCATAGTGAGCATTCTATCATTGACACCTGTCGGAAACTAGTTATTGATGTCCTAGTTGCAAAAGCAACACCAGATTCTTTCTTTCTCTCCTTCCTTCTGCTCCTGAAACACGCACAGCCACCGGATTTCTCCATGAAGTGACCCTCCCTAAGAAATCTAGTTCCCGAAAGGGCCACAACATCCATATCATATCTTTGGAGCTCTTTAGCAACCGGTGCAGATCCTCTCTCAGGTTGCTGTACATTTGCTTCAATATCAAGTAAAGTATGCACATTCCAGCAACCCAAATCGAGTGGTTTGCACACAGTAGCATGATGACGACCGGACCCAAGCTGCGGCACCCTGGGACACCTGCCGGGACAGACACTTTCACATCTGGTTTCAGAGAACTTATTGCCATTGACTTTGATTGCAAGGCAAGTTGCTTTTTTTAGGCTACGGCCAGCCATAATTCTACATTAAGATGACAAATGCAGAAAAGATCTCCAGATATTACCCGTGCATGAAGCCTTTATAATAGGAAAAGTCAGTGCACAGAACCAGGCCCACCAAGCAAAAGATGATATTTACCAAAAAGAAGAGCAAGTCAACAATCATTGGATACCGTCAAATGCCGCAGGTGTTATATCAGTTTTCCTTCTCCAAGATGTCTGCCTCGACTAAGGCTAAGAAGGACATCTCTCCCAGTGTTTTAATCGAGCTGTCAAACACCAGCCTGAGTATTTCTACGTCCCAGCGACATGTCCCACCTGATCCCACTTTGGAGAGGGGGGTAACTATTTAACCATAGCTGAGACCCTACCAGGATGAACCTGGGAACAGCAGGACTTGCTCTCGGATGTAGTTTATCGTCTTACCCAGGACAGACTTTATATATGTATGTATACATACATACATACATACATACACACACACACGGTTTGAAGACTGCATTAAAGAATGAAACAGACTGTCACTGCTTGATGTTAACACCACACACATACACACACACACATATATATATATATATATATATATATATATATATATATATATATATATATATATATATAATATTATACGAGAAGGGGATTAAAAAGTTCTAGGTTCAAACACTTCCTCAAATCTCACCAAATGACCAAACATCAGATTTGTGGCGGGAAAATTGCTTTTCTACTTCAGCTGAGAAATTTTTCAGTACCCCCTTATATGATGCAACAGCGGAGCGCCACTGGGGAGTTCACTGCACAGATTTTTGTGTCATATAAAATTATGTTAATATATTTTCTGTTTATACGTTATTTTTATAGATACAAATATTTAAGTAAATGCTCTGTTTATAATAAACAGTATTAACAATATTTACCGGCCAGAATATCCGAGAAATTTCATAGTAAAATATAAATAATATAGATATTGTTAATACTGTTTATTATAAACAGAGCATTTACTTAAATATTTGTATCTATAAAAATAACGTATAAACAGAAAATATATTAAAATAATTTTATATGACACAAATTTCATAGAAAATATGTCCGGTAAATGTAGTTAATATTGTTCATTATAAACAGAGAATTTACGTAAATATTTGTATCTATAAAAATAACGTATAAACAGAAAATATATTAAAATAATTTTATATGACACAAATTTCATAGAAAATATGTCCGGTAAATGTAGTTAATATTGTTCATTATAAACAGAGAATTTACTTAAATATTTGTATCTATAAAAATAACGTATAAACAGAAAATATATTAAAATAATTTTATATGACACAAATTTCATAGAAAATATGTCCGGTAAATGTAGTTAATATTGTTCATTATAAACAGAGAATTTACTTAAATATTTGTATCTATAAAAATAACGTATAAACAGAAAATATATTAAAATAATTTTATATGACACAAATTTCATAGAAAATATGTCCGGTAAATGTAGTTAATATTGTTCATTATAAACAGAGAATTTACTTAAATATTTGTATCTATAAAAATAACGTATAAACAGAAAATATATTAAAATAATTTTATATGACACAAATTTCATAGAAAATATGTCCGGTAAATGTAGTTAATATTGTTCATTATAAACAGAGAATTTACTTAAATATTTGTATCTATAAAAATAACGTATAAACAGAAAATATATTAAAATAATTTTATATGACACAAATTTCATAGAAAATATGTCCGGTAAATGTAGTTAATATTGTTCATTATAAACAGAGAATTTACGTAAATATTTGTATCTATAAAAATAACGTATAAACAGAAAATATATTAAAATAATTTTATATGACACAAATTTCATAGAAAATATGTCCGGTAAATGTAGTTAATATTGTTCATTATAAACAGAGAATTTACTTAAATATTTGTATCTATAAAAATAACATATAAACAGAAAATATATTAAAATAATTTTATATGACACAAATTTCATAGAAAATATGTCCGGTAAATGTAGTTAATATTGTTCATTATAAACAGAGAATTTACTTAAATATTTGTATCTATAAAAATAACGTATAAACAGAAAATATATTAAAATAATTTTATATGACACAAATTTCATAGAAAATATGTCCGGTAAATGTAGTTAATATTGTTCATTATAAACAGAGAATTTACTTAAATATTTGTATCTATAAAAATAACGTATAAACAGAAAATATATTAAAATAATTTTATATGACACAAAAATCTGTGCAGTGAACTCCCCGGGAGTCTTCTTCCTTGTTTAATCAAAGTCCAATATTAATGAAGGATGTATCTGTTCATTGCTGTTAATCCAGTAACAAAATGTTTTCCTGGTGGGACATGAAATAAATGAAATTTAGCCAATCAAAAGACCCAGAGAGAAAGAGGGGGAGATAGACAGACTGATACAGCCAAACGAACGACGTATATTTTTTCTGTCTCTCTCCCTCTTTCTCTCTTTGTTTATATTTTTTCTCTTCTTTTCTCTTTTTCTCTATTATTTTTCTCTTTTCCCTCTCTTGTTTTTCTTCCTCTTTCTCTCTTTTCATTTCGTTCTCTTTTCCCCTCCTTCTTTCTCTTTTTATCCTTTTCTCTTTTATGTCTATCTCTTTCTCTTTCTTTTCACTTTTTCTCTTTCTCTCTCACAGACACTTGTCCTGCAAACTTCGTTCACCACTACAGATTCACAGTAATTGTAACACCGCGTTCATAAGTGCAAAGCAATTAATCAACAATTACTTTGTTTCTTCTCGCTTTATGAGCAAGCAAAAATGTCAGTGACCCGTCTCAATTTGCACTATCCTTCCTCGTTGTCCCTATCTCTATCGTCCTTCCAGCAATTAGCTGAGCTAAGAAGATTGGACACGAATTCAAAATACATTGTTCAATGGAAATGTACTTCGATTGTTTATTTTATCTGGTAAGGCATAGAATTAATCCAGATTGATTAAAAAAGTGATGTCTATCCTAATTTCATTTTAAACATACTAGTCACAATACCTAGGCAATTTTTAAATTTCTTTTTACTATAAACTATAAATAATTTTTATTGTTATTTTTTTTATTACACCAAGAAAATATCAAATTAAAACTACAGATCCTCGAAGCAATCTACATTAAAAAATTGAAGCTGACACTGAATAGAATCAGCTACGAATACTGTAATAATTTTCTAAAATTCCTATAAAAAACAGTTTTCACGCTTTAATGCTTGCTTGACCATGACATTCCAACATAAAAGAAAAAATTCCATAATGGATAACTATTCAATTTCTAATGAACGCTATAGCAAAAATGTCAGCTGCATTTAAACGCAAAACTAAAAATATCAGTAATGTAAGCTACACATAGTTTTTTTGCCTTACTAGTTGCACCCCTGGTGATGATCTTAGAAAGAGATGGAAAGTACTTAGGAAATAAAAGTGATTTTTACTTTTACAGTGCGTTTCTTGCATTATTTGATTGTAATACATGGAATATGCTAAAAATAAGTAGACATAATGTTTATAATTTATTTAATCAGACATGCCTAAAAGAGAATTTGCTGCCTAAATGCACAAATATATATATATATATATTACAATGAATTATTTATACAAAAAGTAGATTAGTAAAGTTAATGCTATAAAATGGCGAAATACCTTCGCTAACAAAATTTTAAAGGTGTATTAACTACAAATCACTCGATGAATGTTATGATCCTTGTTTTAAAAATTATAAGCTGTATAAGGTCTTTCTTTAATACGCAAGTACTTTCAACTGTACATTCAATCATCTTCAGGCATGAAAATTATTATCAGCACTTTTGTTTAGACCTTAAATTAAAAATTTATTTGCTCATCTATATGTGTACGTTATCACACGCATATATACAGTGTAACCCGATATAAGAGACCCTGATATAAGAGAGATTTTGTCTGGTCCCAAATTAGAGCCATACTTACCTAAACAAAATAGACCAAACCCGGATATAAGAGAAACCCGGATATAAGATAATTCTTCTCCGGTCCCGACAACTCTCTTATATCCGGGTTACACTGTAGTTGCTATTATCTCGTTTAGTTTATATTGACACTTATCTCTCCCTCTCTCATGTATATATATCCGAATGTAATGAGAACAAGAATAATATGTAAATTCTAACGTTCACAGCATTAATCCAAAAGAGGGCTCAATACCGATAGTAGAGCAATAATTATTTATTATAATTTTTTCATTGTTTTTGTCTATATAAAAAAAAATTATAATAAATATATATATAAAATAGGCGACCGTATATTGACAAAACAATTTTAACCTGTTCGCTTTCTAGCTGAATAATTCAAATGTCATAAGTGATTCTTATGACAAGTTATGTCAAGACGCCTAAATGTCTTCTATGAAAACCTGGAAAAAAGAAACTCTAGTTTAGTGGTGGGGGTGTATATATATATATATATATATATATATATATATTAAACATTAATGGATAATTATGTTGTTACACGATTTGGACAATTTTGCTGTTACACCCAGTATAATGGACTCACCCGTCATTTTCGACGCATGAGGTAAAAACTTACTTTTTGCTCTAACCCACATTTTGATGTTTGTGTCTCTTGTGAAACACGAAATCTGCTCCGCTTTTTGCAAACCACATGATATTTCGCACAGAAAAATTTTAAAGAAAAACAGTATTCTTCCGAACATGCCTTAGATTGCTTATGTGTTCAATCCCTGTGATTAACTGGCTCCGAATGACACTGTCAGCTTTTTTTTTTTTTGCTTTTTTTCACATAAAACGGCCAGCAGAAGATTTTCGTATTCCAATATGGCAGAAATTATCTTTTAGTTTGTCTTTGTATCTAAGAAGAAGTCCTCCCAAGTTACAAGCTGGTCATGGGAGAATTTTCGGCAGATTTTCATCATTCATCCCAACAACATGGCTATCCCATCTTAACTGAGACTTCATCAAGAAGGCCTCGATACTTTATATATCGTCATCAAACAACTGCTCATTTCAGATTCTGTCTTTCCATGTTAAACTTCAGATATTTCTAAAACAACTCTCATGGAAAATATCGAGCTCTATGATAAGCGTTCTATACTGTTTCCACGATTCGAAACCATACACCAACGTTGGTATGACAGCCGCACAGTAAACTGAAATTTGGGTTTTCTATTTCTGTCTTCTCTCATTTCAAATACTTCCTCTCGGCTTATTTTCATGCATTGTAGTTGGGGAGTTATAGGCGTAAATGTCTGTTATAACTATGCAGTGAGAGAAAACGCTGAAGATGTAGAAACGCTGATTTCTTTTTGATTTTTTTTTAAATTTCTGGCTTCCGACATGTCTATACCATTTCAAGTTCATTTTGGGACTAATCAAAGCAATAATGAAATAGCCAAGTTCAAAATGGAATCGTCAATCGGAACATAGCAAGTTCAAAATTGATTAGGCAAATTCAATTTGGGACTGAGCAATTTTTTTTGCTAAAAAAGACTAAAATTAAATATTTTCATAAAATAATAATTTTCAACTAAACTTTACTATTGAAAATGTTTTATCTTCTAGGAGCAATCAATAAATCAAGGAAATTCATGAAAGGTGTATGTTTTTTGGATGCAACTTTCAGCGTTGAAAATCTCCCACTATACCTATCTTTTTTCAAACTCCTTGTTGCTTTTTCTTAGGACTTTCGAAATTTGACCTGCTGTCCCCCAAATCATTTCATTTCGAATAACTCTCTCTTATTCCCTCTTTTTTAACACTATATACAGTCTATCCATCTCTTTCTTCTTCTCCCTGATTGTCTTAGCAATTAAAGTGCCAGAAACTCTAACTTTGACGCAAATGTATCCGTTCAAGAATAGCCTCTTGTAAGGAATTGATAGTAAAATCTACGCAACGCTGCGCTCCGATTTTTAATTATCTGATTAATTAGTTGATTTTTTAATCCATGATATTTGTTTATTGAAACGCGCGGATAAGTTCGAAACATTTTTCCATAATGAATCTGCTTAGTCGCAATTCAAACTTGCTTATTTTATTTTGAATTTGCTTAGACCAAAATGACTTTGATTAGTCCAAAATTGAACTTGAAATGGTATAGACGAACAGCGCAACCGATCTCATTTGGAACCGATGTTTCTATACCCTTACCATCAATAAGAACATTATTCCAGTCCGAATTTATAGGCCGAAAAAGTACGACATTTAACATCCGACATTATTTACCTTTCCTTACACAGTAAGTTTTTAGACTATTTTAGAGCGTTGTCTAATGTAACATTTAAAACCTAACCATATTTTCTCCACATTACTTCTCTGTACATACAGAATTATTCCAAAAGAATAAACCGAGTTCATGACGCATTGCTTCAGTTCTCAAGCACCGTCATGGAATGGGTCGGTGGCCATTTGAAAGATTTCTAAGTTTTAAATGGCTGCCACAGAGGTGCTGTTGTCACGTCGTATCTCCGGCAACGTTCAGTTGTTTATTTACCCCCAGAATAGGGAGTCCTCAGGAAAAGGTGTTCTGCGTTCTCGAGTTCGTGAAAACAAATACGGTCGTCACGGTGCAGCGTGATTTTCGAAGGTAATCCGACATTAATCCGCCCTCTCTTAAGAACATTCGACGGTTGTTTAAACAGTTTCAAGAGGGCGGGTGTCTGTGTAAAGGAAAAAGTCCAGGACGACAACGAGTTTCAGAGGAAGAAGTGGCGAGAAACCGTGCTGTGTTTGAGGGGAGCACACGGAAGTCCACAAAAAGCGCTAGCCGTGAGCTTGCAATCTGTCAAGCCACGATCTGGCGTGTGCTAAGAAGACGTCTACATTTGATACCTTACAGACTACGCCTTGTTCAGCCACTTAAAGACCTTGCTCTTTGTGTCTGGCCTGTGAAATCCCCAGACCTCACCATGTGACTTTTTTATTGTGGGTATACGTAAAAGAACGCGTTCATGTTCCACTGAACTCGATGACCTTAAACATCGAATAACAATGGCGATCAACCCAGTGGATCGAGATATGCTGATACGCGTCTGGGAGGAAGTCTCTTATGACATTAATGTCGCCCGTGCTGCAGGTGGTGGCCACATTGAACACTTGTAAGACATGAAATAAAAATTGATTGTGAGTGGAATACTTGTGACTCGGCTGGAGTTTTCTATTGCTCTTAATATATTGCGTAATGAAATAGGTTCATTCTTTTTAATAACCCTGTATAAAGGTTACCAAATAAAAATTTTCACACTTGCAATTACAAGAAACACTTCAATTTCGCAAACCAATTGATGAAATATAAAAACTTAAGATATACAAAAAAACAATAGTGCATTTTTATTAAATACTAGCCTAGAAGACGCCCTTCGGGCAGACTTTATGCTAGCTCCTGGGGATGGCTTTTAGGCCTTCGGCGTTTTACCTTCAGCGTCCTGTGTACGTAAAAGTTATAAGAATGCATAAATAATTAAAATTATTTTATCTTTATTCGACATAAACTTTCTTATACGCAACCGATCTCCGTAATGTGTTTATTTTGCGCGCAATTTTTCTTTTTTAAAGTCGACATTCTTGATGGTCTCTTCACATAAAGTTACTCTTAAGGCATTAGGGAACCCGAACTGTAATATTTCGAATACGTCAGAGTATGCGTGCTAGAAGAAGAAAACATATCGGCAACGTGCCGTCCTCCGCTTCAGTTTTAACTACCGTTTCATTAGATGATATCAAATGCAATTGCGACGAAAAGCGAAATTAAAGTTAAACCTTTAACAAAGAATTTTTTTAAACCTTTCACTCCGTTCAATATTTAAATTTAACTTCAAATGAGTTATTTAATTTTTAATCGCGTGTAACTGCAGTAGTTACATGTTGTGGCGTAATTCAAGTGTATTAAATTAGAGGAGGGGGAAAGAAGAGAAGATGAAATTCTTAACTGTTTGTTTTGATGTCCAAACTCTTTAACGCGTAGAATTTAAAATCTCCCCCCTCACTGATGCTCCGTTTCGCTATAAGAATGCGGAAACCATTTCTTGACATGGGAGGTAACCGAGAATTACACCAGATCCCATTTTTTTTTTAAGTCCTTTCAATATGAAATTCTGTAAGGAGGTCGAACCTTGCGACTAGATCTGCTGTAAATAGACGAGCTGGTGCAATTGGCAGTCGTCTTTTCAATTTCAGTTATCTAGTTTTCGTGTTGATCCCGTGGCAATTCAGCTGGACTCGATTTCTCCGAGTAACTGACATCGGAAACAGGTCTTGACTGACGCTGCAGTGTATTGAAAGTTTGTGGGTTGATAACTTTTGTTGATGATGGCTGTTCAGTCCTTTGCCTTGGGTGAAAGGCATTTCGTCGTTGAATTTCACTGTCTTGGTGAAGCGGGTTTTATGAAGTTTTTGGTGTTTTTTACCGCATGTATATTTTCTTTTTCTAAACGGTGTAACTCTTCATGGATTTTTTTTTCTTTATAGAAAGTGGCAAGCGTCGAGGAGTTGCTCTAGACATTCGTTGCACAGACTCTTTTAAACATTTTGAATATATTCTGGAATCTAGTAATGCCTGTGAAAAGTTCTGGAAATTATTTTCTATATTTGTGGCATTCACTTTTTATAGAATTCACCCTCCTCAGTAGGCTATGGTCTTTTATTGCTGGTACCCCTCCCCCCGCAGTAATGGTTTCCTCAAATTTTCAATAAGAAAAAAAATCATGTTTAGACTTTGCTTTAAGGGTTTCTAATAATGCCTCTACGCGACCGCTAACTTATCTGGTGGTAATCTGGTCCATACGGTTGTTTGTTACATTTTTTAATAATTGGGGAGTTTGTTTTTTTTTTCTAAAATAACTACTGGGGACTACCGTTACATCTGCTCCATTATCCAATTTAAAATGAATTACTTTACTACATAGCCTTGTAGTAATTTTAACTTCAGCTTGCCAGGCTTCTTCCGTGAACCAGTTAATTCTATCGTTACTAGTAACAGACCCAAGGACATAGTGTGGTTCTTCCCTCATTTCTCAAATTTCAGACCTGTCAGTCCTACACTTCTTTGCATAATGCCCTCTTGAACACTTTCGGCAAATTACGTTTTTGGCTGGACAGTCGTTTTGAGTGTGAGACGGAATATTGCCACGGCTTATACATTTATTTGTACTTTTATGGCGTACTGTATCTTGAGGCTTCTTTTTATATTTCTTTGGTGTTAATCTAACGTTTGCTTCTGTTGCGTTTGTGCCTAAAGAAATGTTTTGAGTTTGGATGTTTCATAGGCTATGCCTAAACACTTGTCTAGGGTAGGCCTTTTATCCTTAAAAACTTTTCCCTGGCTGTATCATCTTTAACCCCTACAACTATTTGGTTGTGAATTAGTCTGTCTTGCATTTCTCCAAAATTGCAACCTTTTGCTAACAGCCGGTATGCAGTGACATATACCTCTATACTCTCTGAAGCTTCTTACTTTCGAATATGACATTTGCAAGCTTCGTACGCTTCATGGGTTTCTCCAACAAAAAGACTCTTCAAATTTCGTTATTACTACTTCCAAATTTTCTTTTTCCTCTTCCTTGTCGAATTTCAACCCCTCGTAAATGTTTTTCTATTATTGGCAAAAAGATAGATGCTTGGTATGTACTATCAGGTTCTTTGAGTCAACTGGCTTTTGAATAAGGCCGAAAATTTCGAAAAGAACGTTTCCCGGTTAGTTGCCAAATTCCCTGATAAAACCATTTTTACAGGAGGTTGGACATTTGCCGTAAATTGCCTTTGGTTATCGTGTCCTTGTTCAGAATTTTGTGCAGTGGTCAAGTCGTTAATTGAACTAATCACCTTTTAAAAAAGAAAAATTTGTTTTTCTTTTTACTTTATAAATCGTTCGTAGTTTAAATGTAAAGGATTTTTTCGAAAAGATAAATGACTTATTATTTCTTGTAATTTTTTTTTGTCCACGTGTATATTCCATTGCCTTTGTTTTCGTGGTAACGTTTGTTTTTGTTTTTCTTTCGGTCACTATATAGCGTAAGTTCTTCATGACACCATGTGGCGTAATTTAAGTGTATTAAATTAGAGGAGAAAGAGAAACTGAAGTCTTTAACTGTTTCTTTTGACATCCGGAATCTTTAACGCGTAGAATTTAAATATATTTATTACTGTATAATTATACAATAATTATGGCACATGACCGAAAGGGTGAAGTGGGGGGAGGCTGGTCTTCGCTAACTATCCTATTCCTAGTTAATCACGATCATGACCCATTCATCTAATACAATTGCTCCACAAGAACTCCTTCATCACCATTCAATCCTTCATATACCACAATACCATATACTCACCGGGGGGGGGGGGCTACAAAAGTACCCCATGATATAAAAATTTCTAAATGCCTAAATACAAAAATATATAAAAAATTTCATGAAGCCTGAAATGAGAGGGAGGCGATGAACCCCCAAAAACAAATTAAAATTGGAACAAAAACAAACTAAAACAAAATAGATGTTAATAAGACCCGTCCACACCTCGAAATAATCAGTGGCTGCTGTATTCTGCCGATAGACAAAATCAAGTAGCACACTCACTAATGAATTGGGAAGGGTAAAAATAGATAACGCAGTGGGGGAAAATCAAAAATCTAATCCAGCAGAGATGAAAACGTGGACAAAAACAAACTGGGGAGGTTGTGAATCTTAACATGGATCATATCAAAAGAGGGTACCAGGAACAGGCCAGGAGCAACACTTATTCACATTAACTAGGAAAACCAAGAGTCTCTAGGTTAACCAGGAGGAGGGATCACAGGAAACCGCCCAAGTGGACTTAAAAAAGAAACTCAGTGTTAGCCCCTTTCACACAAACCAAGCTCGCTAATTTCACCCACCTTTCGCTGAAACCTGTCGATATCAAACGCTTTCTACAAGTTCTGATCTTCACTTTCAGCTGATGCTGAAAGAATTTGACCAGAGCCTGATGAGAATAGCGTTCGTATCGCATGATTCCCTCCATCCACGACGTCCAAATCACCATTCGCGTCACGGCTAGCAGCGTCAGAAACACCATTCGTTTCTTCCCAGAAAACGGGGGCGACACATTAGCGCACACGCATGCGAGATCAATGAGCACGAGAACATCGGGAGCGATACGAGCCGTCAACTCACCGACATAGTCCCAGAACGGGCGCACGTAAGGACAATAGTAGAAGGCGTGTGAAACGGTTTCTTCTAAGCCGAGGTCACGCCGATGACAGTCGGGCAAATCTGCCCAGCCCTATCTGAAGAACCTGTCATTGAGAGATAGCATGTTCCGAATCAATCGCCCGGTAAGCGAAAACTCTAGGTTAATGAGGTAACTCGCTGCTGGAGCCCAAGACCAGAAAGGGCACAACACAGTCAACGACAAGCCGAGCCGCTCACAGAGAGGATCCTTCGCGACCCCCTCCAATAATTCACGATACAAACCTTTCGAGGCCCTGAAAGGTTACTGGACAGAGGAAAGGCCCTAAAAGCTGCTCGACACCCGCTAAGGAAAGTCGACAGTTTCCGGGGCCTACGACGGCGCTTATCCCAGGAAATGCGGCGTAGGAAAGCCAACCTCGAGGCGTGTCAATGACTCACCAAGTGTGGCATTGCCAGCCCCACCATGACACGAACCCCGGACACTGCATTCTTTGTGGAAACTTCGCCTTGCGCCCACCCAACAGGAGGGTGAACAACAAGCGCTCAATCGCTTTCCGATGGTTCTTGCAAAGAGGAAGTACAGCCAAGCGGTAAAGGAAAGATGTAAGTGGCACACATCTCAGCTCTAACCTTCAAGGACAACCTCCTTCGAAGACAAGTCGCGACCGACGCTCCGACTTTTGCCTGTACTTAGCTGGAGGTCGGATCCAAACCACACTCCGAGAATGCGGACAGGACCGTACGTCCAACTGAAGGGCCCCGGAAGAGAGACCCCCTTCTTCTGGATCGCAGATACATCTACACCGAGGGCAGATCACGAAGCAGATGCGCAGCCTTACTCCGATCCCTCAAGCCCCTCACATTGAAACTAGCTAACTTGAGAAACATTTTTTAAAGTTTGGATCCCCTAATCACAGACTGGACGGAAATCTGCGGCAGTAAGAACCCCGATGACTTGTCCTAGGCTCCCTGTCCTCATCTCTGTCGACATGCGACCATCCAGGACAATTCCACCGACGTCCTTGGGATAGGTAAGTTTTAGAGCCCTATATAAGAATGAATGGAGAATAACTGGGACTCTAACGGCACAAAAATTCTGTAATTTCCTTAAATTTGTTGTCCCCATCTCTACCATTCTGATTTCTGAAAAAGTGTCTTTCGCCTCGGAGAGGTAGTCCCACACCTTGAGATCCCTCCCTGTGCTCCGTATCCAGATCGTTAGACCTGCGGCCTTCTGAAAATTCCGAGGGTCTTCCACAGACTTCCCATCTACGGTAGAAATTTTAAACTAAAGTCTGAGAAGAGCTCTTTTTTGGGACGAGTGGTCCCGTTCAAGGGCCTGCCAGGACTTTGTCCCCCTGGGATACAGGTTTTTTTTTCTTTTGGGGGGATGAGCTAGTGTGGGGGATGTTGGGAGGAAAGGTATCGGTTGGAGGGATGTTGGTAGGAGAGGTGTTGGCTGGAGGGGTGGTTCTTGGAGGATTGTTATCCGTTGCAGGTGTGTTGGCAGTGGGTGTGATGTAAGGAGGTGTGTTGCGAAGTGGGGACAACACGGCTTTAAAGGGTGAACAAGGGAGGCTCCTCGTGTTTATTTTTTGTTGGCGAAACAGGGACGGGTTGGGACATTGGTTTCTCTATCAACTCGTCTCTCCTACTTCGTCCAGCTCGTTTCTCTCTTTTTGTGCTTATTTCTCCTTTTTCCTCCTCATCTTCGTCTCTCACTCTGTTCAAGGATGAGGACCGAAGTGGGTGCATTTGCTCCATTTTCACCGCCTGACATTTATGCAGATCTGGATGACGGTCCTCCCACCGATCCTCCTGTCTCTGCTGGCTCTCCTACTTCCGTTGGGACTTCTTAACCTTTTGCTGTTGATCCCGTTTTGTCTCTTTAGGCTATGCATGGTGGGTAGGGATGCTACCCCCCCCTTTTTAGTTATCTCTGACCATCCACCTGGATCTTTCCCGGCCTTGGACTTGTTGGCACCCCCTTCGTTTTTCTTAGCGTTTTGTGGCTGAGATTGCGGCTCCTGTTTCTTTCCGGGGTATGCTTTGAAGAGATGCCTTGCTGCTCCGCAAGCCCAACAGAGAGATGTTCGTCGCCCTTCAACCACTACATAAATGGGACGACCCCCACACATCTCCATAAAGTTTTGTCCGTGTGAGAGTTACCCAGACCTCTATGTCTCCCGTTGATATTCCTGATTTGCTTTTAACTGGCAAGGCATCAGACACCTCGCCAAACTGGGCAAAGAAATAACCCAAGTGGTCCTCTGATATGTACATATGTACTCCATGCTGAGTAACTTTTGTTTTTCTGGTTCCCAGATATTCAGTTTGGCGCCTTACTGTTTTGGTAACGAGTATGCTTCCCGCCAGGCTTTTTACTGTGTCCTCGAGACAAGCAAGATGTCCCAAATCGCATTACTTTTTTTAGCTAATACTTTTGCTCCAATTTGGAGGCCCTGAAGGTCCTCCCCCATAATTTACCTGCTATCACCAATTAGTTTGCGTGTTTTAACGTCGGTTGTTAACAGAGAAATAGTTTTAGTGTTCACCGTTTCCATCAGATCTGGCACCGGTAACAGTTCACTTCCGTTAATATAATCACTATATTTCTCTTTTAGTCCTTGGTCCTTTTATAATTGGGTCCTTTTGGTGAGGGCTTCTCCTTTGTCCACACCGAAGGAACTACTTCAGTGGGAGGGGTGACATCAGTAGATTGAAACTCCGCCATAATATTGACGTTCCCACGACACCGGTTGGAAACACCGGTTAGAACCAAACACAAAAAGAAGTCAGAGAAAACAATGTGCGAACAATGAATACAAAACAGCAAAAGACGTAACCAAACTCACACTTACTTTAACGCAAGGAAATTTCAAGCGAATGATTTGCCAATCAAACTAACGTGGAGTCTTCTGGCAACAGAAAAAACTGACTGACCAAAATCTAAACTGACGCGTAGAATTTAAAATCTCCCCGCTGCATTGATGCTATAGCGAAGGCATATACCACATCTTCACAAGGGAAGTAACCGTGGATTACGCCACACCTTTTATTTCAGATTGTTTATGATTCACCGAGATCGAAAAACGTGCGAACGGACGGACACACGTGCACTGCGATTTATTATTATAGAAGTATTTGTTATTTTAATCATTAAATTGTTTATAAAATAGTGGGAGTATTTTGTATGTTAAATAATAAAAATTTAATTTGAAAAATATTAATAAAAATTTCCTTATATTTTAAACAATGAAATTAATGTCAATCGGCTTGGAGATCGAGATGTCCTACTAAAGAAAATGGTTTTGCGGACAGGAATCGAACCTGTATTCGATTCCTGTCGGTAAGAATAAAACTAGTGCTATCACAATATAGAATATTTAAAAACAACGGTGGTTAAAAAAAATAAACAAAAGCGGTAGAAAGCTGGATGAGGTTGGCTGGACATTCAAAGAAATTTAAATTTAATTATCACTGCACGTCTAATGCCTACCATGTCACGCACATTGTAGCGAACTACCCTCATTCCTTACATATTCCCCTGGTGATATGTAAGTTCCCCTTAGGCAGCTTCTTCCCACAATCTGGTGCAACAGACTCCCAAGAGGTTGATTCCCCATTCACTAAAATTTCATGTTCAAGTCTAGGATTAATGATTTTCCTCCCACCTGTCCACATGAGCTATGCCTCTTACTTTGTAGTCCCCCGGGCCTTGTACAGAGTGAATACCACTGTAATTGTTATTAACAAAAATAGATAAATTAAACGTTATGTTAAAACTTTGTGTTTTTTTCATGTGTTAATAATGTTGAATAAATTTGCTAATACTTTTACTAATTGTAGAAAAATTACTAAATATTTTAAAAAATTACATCCTACGCCTAACTCGAATTCAAACTTTAACCTTTTGAAATTATATTTCGGTAAAGCTATGAACGCCCGCTATGAATAATGACGTCTTCATACTCAAGCTGAAATTATGCCTGACTTACCTTTGTTTTAAAATTGATTTTATTTTTTCATTTTGCTCTGTTTTCCTAAAAAAATAGTTCCTGTTAAATGATATTTGCTGTTTTTTAAATATCTTTTTTCTATATATTTTTTGAAATTTCAAAAAAATATCAGACAGAAATTTTAATATTGCAGAGCGATTTTGTCTCAGTTAATAATTTATTCGATAAATGTTATTTTTTATTTTATTTTATTTTGTTTATTTCCTTATTTATTTTTAGTGACAGTTACAATTTAATTTTATTTATTCAAATGTTTCATAAATCATTATTTTCTTAACATAATATTCCGTTATTAGTGTCTAATTTTCAGATTACGCTTTCCATATTGTAATTTAAGTCTCAACTAATTTGAATGACTATTTGGCGCCTATTTTCGTTTTGAATTCAGTTTTTTCTTGTTTTTTTTATCTTTCTTTTTTATTTTTTGAGTTTCAGTTCGGGTTGCGATTTCAATAAAGCAATCGATTGTGACAAAAATTAACAGCAAACATTAGACATTGAAAATTAATTTTTATAAAGGGTGAAATAATTTTCCCAGAAACTCCAATTCATATTCAGGAAGATTGGTTTCAAGCCTGCTTGCTGGTTGAAATAGCCGCGTATTTTATAGTGGTGCCTGTCGACATTGTTTGAACCCAAATGAAAAATCAATGATTTCAAATGCTGAAAAACTGGCGCAACACAATCTTCCCTTGTCTAAACCTGAGAGAATTAGTAAATGTCAATATGAATAAACCTTTAAAAATATTGAATTGAAAACTATTCTTCACCTTGCGGAAAATTTTCGCTGTAAAGTCTACAATCCAAGAATGAAATAAAAAAAAAATTAAAAGATAATTTTCATTTTTCGGGAAATTGACCCAACACAGTCTTTAAAAAATATACATATAGTTTTGGTTCTAACAGTAGTCAGTGATACAAAATTGTGGCAATGAGTTCTGGTCTTTGTTGTAAGCATAAGGTTATAGTTCTTTTGCATTCACTTCGTATCGAACATACTCTCCATTACTTAATCGGACTTTTTAATCAACTTTGACATATCCAACATTTATTTTTCGCAATCGCGTCAATTTACACTAAAACTCAACTTTTGCTAACATGTTTATAAAGCATGGCAGAAGTCAGATACTAAAACGGGTAATAGACTAACTAGGTTAAAATTCGTAGCTGATAGAAAGTCCTAAGAATATAAGTTAACATCAAACGAGAAAAATAGCCAAGAGTTCAAATGACATGTTCCAAATATTTATCCCAACGCAACTAACTTCAAAGCTCAACTCTTACAGTAAATCACTTCAAAACTCAACTCTTACTGTAAATCACTTCAAAACTCAACTCTTACTGTAAATAATTTCAAAATAACTGTCTGTATTTCTGAGATGAGATATTGTAATTATTTACATTATTTACATTGTTCGCACTGTGGTCCTCATCTTTATTGCCATATTCACGACGTTTTCACCGCTGTACATCGGCCGAAACGTCGTGAATATGGCAATAAAGATGAAGACAACAGCCCGAACAAAATTATATTAAAATAACTTTACTTTTTTCATAACTTTTCTATTTTTCTTGTTTGAAGCAAACTCATATTCTTATCACTTCTCACCATCTGCTAATCTGTTACCCATTTCAGTATCTGACTTCTTCTGCCATACTTTATCTTTACAAACAAATCACAACTAAATGGTGCATTGCAGTCTTGCCTGGACTGAAACTCGCCCATCCTCACTTCAAGTTCGTTTACGCTACAACGTTAGGGATGGCTTATATTCCACTCTGCATCCTCTCTCCCACAGCCGCTACGTCGAAAGCCTATCTTTATATCCATGTTTAGACGAGTTCTATTCTATAATGTCGCCAGTCCAGACCTTTATAGCTAAAACTCGCTTTGCCACTTCCACAGGGTTGATTCATTCTAATTTCTTCAGTATTAATTTGGTAAGAAGAAAGTTCCACTCAGACAGCTTCTTCCCAAGAACGGTTATTTGTGGAACAAACTCCTGTGTGGATGCTCTCTCGAACACTAAAATCTTAAACTCTTCATCACAAGGATCAATCATTATCTATCCTCCTTATCCGCATAATCTTAATTTTCTACTTCCTCTTTTTACATCGATATCACACGCCGAATTCAGTGACCCTTTAATATGTGTGGTTCATGAGCTTTGTGTTAGGTGAAAACAAAGGAAAACAAAAACATTGGTCTTAAAACTCGACATATACACTAGATTTTTTTAAACGGCACATCTCTTCCGGATATAAATGAACATGGCCCACCACAGCTTCCTTTTTCTTTAATAACTGTAAAATAGGAATTGTAATGACTGTCCTTTGGGAAGGTAATAGAACGATTTCTTATTCAAGGATTTGAACTCAAAGTTTTCTTTCTCCTATCTTAATGGTAAGTCTGATCGGTTCGATAATGTTCATTTGGCAGCTAATCTCAAAAATGACCTACAATCTGTTGTTAACTGGAGCAAGGAATAGCTTGTTAATTTTAACACATCCTAAACAAAACAGCTCACGTTTACTCTTCTCAGAGACCCTTTTTCACCTTCCATCATTATGGCTAATGCTAACCTCCAGAAGAGTGACTCCTTTCTACTTCTCGGGCTAACTGACATGAAGTGGAAAGTTGGTTCACTGTATCGTGCTAGAGGATTGTTCTCGCCAGAATCTATCTTGCACATTTATAAGTCTACCATTCGTTCATACATTGAATATTGTTGCCACATCTGGGCTGCGGTTTCTGCAAACTATTTAGTTAATATGAATAAATATCAGCAATATTATTGGCCCTGACCTGGTATCTCGATTTCAGTCACTTTCACATCGACGTAACGTAGTTTCCCTGTACTCTTACTATAAATATTTGCATTGTAATTGTCCCGACGAGTGTTTCTCTTTTGTACCTAGACTTTATGAATTTAAGCATACGACTTACAGTTGAAATGGCCAACCGTAAGTTCTATGCTAACAGTTTATTCTCTCGCACTTCTCGCTTGTGAAACGCTCTTCTGGCTTCTTGGTTTCCAGTCAACTTTAATTTAATCTTCAAAAATTTAAATGCAATGTCAAAAATGTTTGCTTTTTCTCATATTCTCTTACACTCGGTAACACCTTGTGTCTTAGTGGCTTTATTGCCTTGCTTCGGGTTAAATGATAAAATAAACTAGTTGGTAATCATTGATCTGCTATTTAGCCAATAGCTGTGGGAGGAGAATTAATGGGTTCATGCTTTATCTAAGTCGGAATTGAACGCAACAGCTTCAACCGGAATTTGCATATTTTATTTTCCGCACCGATAACCATTGCGCCATCTACACATCCAAATTGTCGATTGCTTCCTGGTTTAAATAATTATTACTTGGCGTACACAGCTTGTTGCTGTGGATCAAAGTAGTTGCGAGTTAATAAGAGATGTGCTTTTTCCTTCTGCTCTATTACACAGGAAACAGGCAACGTGGATTATTCGCCCAGGAAACTTTGGATATCTAATCAACCATTCGGATAAGATTAGAGCCAGTCACGCAAACCCCGGAAAAATAACTTTTTTCTTCTTTTTTTTTAACTGGTATTATGGACATCTCTGCAATCAGGCCATTGGAAGTCTGCCACTGACAATTTGATAAAAGACATCTCTATCTACTTGTGTTTCTTTCTTCCTCATTTCTTACGGATGTGCGGATGGTGTAATAGATTTCGGCTCGGAATAGAAATCGGAGAGCCGAGTTCGAATTACGATTTGGTTCATTAAATTCACTTACGAGCAAATACCCTTGGGAGAGGCATGAAACCTTCTCCTCTCCTCAGCCATGGATTAAATAGTAGGACTTGTATCTGGAAAAATCATTGTTATTCTCAAAAAATGTTAATGAAATATCGACACATAAAAAAAAGAATTATTCTTACAATCCAAAATATGTTTCGGTTTTAAATAACCCACATAGGGTTGATAAACTGTAAAAAAAAAATTGAGCAATCAAAATTGCTCATTTCTTAGTCCCTGCTTTCACCTAAGAGACAAATGACAAATCCTGGTGCACGCTTGTCCTACTTTCATTTGTCGCGATGTTTATCTTTCATCCTGATTGTATACAGACATGGTTGGCCTTTTATAGGATGTACAGGTAGTGTAATGGCGATTAGCGACCCAGAAAGAGAAAACAGCGTATCGGGTTCAAATAAAGTTAGAAAGCGTTGTGTTTCACACAAATACCCTCGGAACCAGTATGAATCCATCTCTTCCCATGCCAGCTATGGTTTTAAATAGCAGGTCTAAAGTAGCAATCGGTCTAAAAGAAGGAATATTCTGAATTCAAAATCAACCTGAAGAGATTTTACAACATCCCCCTTAGAGCTAAATGGATTACGGAGTTTGAGACGTGATATTTAACCTTTTTATGAAAATTATCAAACACAAAGAAAAGAAAAGTGTACTGAAATATCACGTAATATCAATCCTCCTATATGGCATATATTCTGTCCATTTTGATATATATATATATATATATATATATATATATATATATATATATATATATATGAGATAACAATATATATTTTTATATGACAAGAACAGTAATAGGGACATTTTATGACAAAGTCGAAAAAGTTCACTTGTGACACGTTTCGAGCGATGAGGTCCTGAGAAAGAAACGCGTCACAACTTTTCCCACTTTGTCATATATATATATATATATATGTATGTATAAAATATAGTTTTAGGATGTGCTATATTTATGAGATAAAGTGCTCAAAATCAGAGATAGAGCCTATGTAAATATAAAAGTCAATATTGAAGTCAACACTCACAGGCGACAGGCTGTTTCATGCTAGACGCAATCATCAGGCCTCAGTGTTGATTTCAATGTTCATTTATATATATATATATATATATATATATATATATATATATATATATATATATATATATATATATATATATATATATGCGTGTATGTCTGTGTGTGTAGTTTCCTTCATTTCGAGCTAATGCCCTTGAAAGATAAATGCATGGGGTTAAAGAGCAAGGTAAGCTAGCCTCTTTTGCCTTGAGTCGAAGCCAGTTTAGAAGAAGTAAACATGAGGTAGGCTGTTTGGAAACCTGGTGGCACAATAAGCAACATTTCTCTGTTTTCAGTTCTTCCGAAAAGTTTGACTGGTGTTACACAAGCCTTCACGACTATAATTTGTAAGTCGAGCGATTCAGTTATAAACTGAACTGTTGAAATCGACGGCAATACTATCAAATAGAAAGATAGCAGTGTCTTTTAAGGACATGAGCGACCATGGTAATTCACAGCTTCCTATAGTTTGTTGCCGTAAGTAACTCATGCTCCTTTATCTTCACTTGTTAATTCACTCATACCAAGGCGATCCATAACTGAAGTTCGAAATCGAGTAAGGTCAGCAGGTGACCCTTAAACAATTAACACGCGAAAGGTATTTGCTGAAATTGGATTAAGAAATTCATTTTCTTTTTTAAGAAATTTTTACGTTTTACCTTTGGATTAAGTTATTATTTAAGATAATGAAGTAAGTCTATTTTATCTTTAAACAAACTTTTTCGATGCGAAATTCACAAGCGTCATTAATAATTTATCACAAAGTTAATTTAAATTTAATATTTTTCTCTATTTTTCTTCAACAATGATGATATTAAGTATAAAATTAATTATTTATGAATAATTTATCTTTTAACGGGTATTTTTTTTAAAAAAGAATGTTGAATTTTTCTTTCCTTCGTAAATAAATAGAAAGCATTATGTAAAGTTTTTTATTGTAAAATTAATGAAAAGTGACACTGACTAAATAATTTATCACATAAAGTTAATTTCAAAAATTAAATAATTAATATTTTACAGCTATTCTTTAAAATGTACCTCAAAGATATAAAAGAGACGACATTGTCTTGTCAATATCCTCTTTCAATTTTTACTATTTTAAACAGCGAAATTCGCAAAAAATGTCATTAAGAATTTTGTCATAGAAAGTTAATTTAAATTTTTCTTTATGCTATTATTGTTCATAATAACGAATATTTTGATTATAAAATTAATTTTTAATAAATAATTTGTGTTTTCTTTGTAACATGTTGATACCGTCTTGTAAGAAAACAGAAAAAATTAATGTAACTTATTACACTGTTAATTTACCTTTTCTTCTATATAGAAATTTGCCCATTTGAAAAAAAATCGAATAAAAATGTAATTTACTATTTTGTCTAAGATATTCTTCTTCATAACAGCAAATATATTGACTTAAAAATTAAAAAATAATTATTTACGGTATTTAAAAAATGTATGTTGAATTTTACTATCATCGTTGTTAAAAATGTAAAACAAAATTAACCAGTTTAATATTTTTACAATATTTTTTTAAAATTTACTGTAAATTATTAAATTGGCTAATTTTGTTTAGGTAACGCATTTTATGGGGGGAGATTCCGCTCCCCCCGCTCGTAAAATACGATTATCCAAAATTTAATTTTCCAAACTCTAAAATTCCCATGTCTGAATACCAAATTCCTTAATTTTGGCATTTCTTAATCCATTTTAGTCTCTAAAAGATTCCCACATTCATACAAACTTTAAATTTCAAATTCTGAAACCTAAATTCCAAAGTCCAAATCCTACAAACCTTAGAATATAAGTTTTATACACTTTTTTAGACGCACAATGTAATTTTTACAAAATAATAGTTTAGTTGATATTTTTTAATTTCAGTACCCCAAAACCTTTCTTAAACTGGTCAAAAAGTGCTGTGTTGCAGGTTGTTATGGTAACTATGATGACCAAAATAAGGTTCGTGTATTTCGTCTTCCCCAAGACCAGAATGAGTAAGAACGATGGTTAAAGGCAGTACCTCGAGTTGACTTTCCTGACAAACCAAACTTATTTGTGAAAGGCATTTTGCATTTGATTATGAAACGGTGGCTATTAGAGGAAAAATACGAGCCAGAAATCCACCATCAGTATTTTGATCATTTGCTATTATCTAGTCCTCAACCAAAACCAAAAACAACAAATGAAACTTTTGCTTCTGTGCGAAATGTGCAAAATGATGAGTTGGCACAGTTTCTAGAAAAGGACAAAATTTCTATCATAATATTGATCAAAAGGATTTTTTGTTAGCAGTTACATGCTATAAATCAAACAATCAGTTATTCTTCCAATCTGCTGATATTTTTCTTTACTGGAGTTATTCCAATGTTTTTAATTAAAATTGTTGAAAATTTGAGATTCGAATGTTATCATACTGGTGTATATGCAACAATTTTTCTCTTTCAAAAAGTCGGATATCAATGTTTCAGCATTGGTCACAAATCAATGAAATAATTTGCTATCTTAATAACTTAAAAATTGATAATAAAAAAATTAAAAGAGCATATTAATGTAATGTCACCACAAAGGATTGGGATAAAAGATTATGGTTCTGATATTCTTATCAGGGTATTTGAATATTTGGCTACATCTCGGTCATTATATAGCAAACTTTAGGATGATTTTACGCTACCCTGTGTAAGATCATTATCAGCTTTGACAAAATTAGATGACTTAAATCTTTTTGATGATAGTTTTAGTAGAATTTCTGAAAATCAGAAAAAGTGTATTCTTTAAGTTGATGAAGTGTATGTCAAAGTTGCTCAACGCAAGAAATTTATTTAGTTTGGCTGAAAATTCTGTGGGATTAATGAAAACAGTATTGGGCATCATGGTAAAATATTTAAATAGTAGACCAAAATTTGTACTTAAAATTATCCCAGTCGCAAAATTAGATGCAACTTGTTTATATGAAAAAGCTTTACATATTGTTGATGCAATCAAACAATTGAATGGTGAAGCAATTGTGTGTGACAATAACAGGACCCATCAATCTTTTTTTTTCGAAACTTTTGACACTGTTTTTAATAAGCCTTGGATAGCTAAAATGACTTGTACATACTTTTTGATTATTAATTGGATAGCCAAAAATGTCTTGTACTTACTTTTTGATTATTAATTGGATAGCTAAAAATGTCTTGTACTTACTTTTTGATTATTAATTGGATAGCTAAAAATGACTTGTACTTACTTTTTGATTATTAATTGGATAGCTAAAAATGACTTGTACTTACTTTTTGATTATTAATTGGATAGCTAAAAATGTCTTGTACTTACTTTTTGATTATTAATTGGATAGCTAAAAATGTCTTGTACTTACTTTTTGATTATTAATTGGATAGCTAAAAATGACTTGTACTTACTTTTTGATTATTAATTGGATAGCTAAAAATGGCTTGTACTTACTTTTTGATTATTAATTGGATAGCTAAAAATGACTTGTACTTACTTTTTGATTATGTCCACTTTTTAAAAATATTCGGAATATTTTGAAGGCAAGAAGATGAGAGCAAAATGGGAAATTGTAAAATGTCTTTTTCAGTATAGAAAAACTCAATTTGTTAAACTGTCGGCACTAACTAATGTAGCAGTTTAGCCCAAACCTGTCGAGTGACAAAATGTTTCCCATTGTTTAAGAGTTTTTGAGATCAAACTGTAGCTGCCATTAAAACATTTCCATTATTAAATGGGGAGGATATTGCAGAAACAGTTAATTTAATTGAAAAAGCCTTAAAAATTTGAAAAATTGTCTGCGTCAGATAAATATATGATGGCACTAAGAAAATGATCCACTGAAAAAGTGATATCACATTTAGATGATGAACATTTGTTATTTCTTTCTAATTTTGGGAAAATAGCAAAAAGAATGGAAGGAAAGCAAAGAAAAAGAATGAAAACATTAACAAGAGATGATGGTCATTGAACAGACATGCAATGTTTGCAGATATTTGCTATACAGTGGGTTTAATCTTGTTATGAGTGGTGAATTTCCTACAAACTATTTAGAAAATCAGTTTGGAAATTTAGGACAAAGTTCTGGAGGTGCATATTTTATAATAGTTCAAAATGTCATTGAAAAATTTCATATTGAAAAAACTAAGCTACTTAATGTTGATATCAAAGAATACAACTTTGATTCAGGCCATAATTGCTCAAAATGTGGACATTTGCTGGATGAAATAGGATGCCAAACATTTGATAACTTACCAGACCTTAAAACTAGGATCCCTAAAGATATTAAAATGTCACTTTTGTATATAAGCAGGCTATGTTACAAGAAAAGATTGTCCCACAGAAGAGGAAATATTTAATAATACAAGTTTTTATTTTCAAGAATGTTGACATTTTTTTAAAGAAATAGATCGTGGTGATTTAAAAATTCTACTGGATACCACAGTTCAATGGGCTTTTTTTCTGTTTTATAATGCCTGGTGCTGTTAAATTGAAGACTTTCAGAATTTCTTTGACAAACATCTTTGTTAGATTCTGATATGAAAAGAGAGCACGGGATTATATTGTCAGACATATATATATATATATATATATATATATATATATATATATATATATATAAATTATTGTTTGTCTGATTCACCTAAGACAACACAAGAACCGACACTAAAAGTTTTGAAATTATCTTATAAATAAAATTTTAAGTTAAAAATGTTTATACAATTCTCTTTAAGACTACACAATCAGTATTAAAAATTCATATTATTTCAAGTATTAAAAATATATATATACTTATTCATTCAGAGAAATATTTACCAGATATGTTTTATTTTCATTTTCCCCTTTTTTACATATATTTAATTGGTTAACACCTCAAATTATCCTATTAATTAATTTTGTGTTCTTGTTAATGTAATTTGATTTTAATTAATAAAACTATGTATACTGATAATATCTATTATTGTATCATAGCAAAATAAGTTTTTTTTCTTCATTTTCTGTGAAACAAATTGTATGACAAAATTGTTTCTCCGAAATTCACATTTTTTGTAAAGCATTTATCAGACTTTGTTGATCCGCGATTTTGTAAAATGCTGAAATTGCTTTCTGATTGTTTTATACAATTATATTTTCTGTAATCAATTGGTTCCAGCATATTAACCCATCTAAAAATATCTAAAAGTCTAATTTATGGCAAATAAAGTGATTTTTGTGTATTTACTTATTTTATGTTAGAAAATATTATTTTTGTTCTTTCTTTGTACATTTGTATTTGTGGAAATAATTGTAAGCCGCTTTCTAATACTATTGAGAGCTACTAATTAACTAATTATTAACATTACTAACAAGTTTCTTGTGAGTAAGTGTTGTTCCCGGCCTGCTCCTGGCTACATCTTTGGTTATGATCCAAGTTGAGATTCCCAACCTCCCCAGTTTGTTTTTTGGCCTCCTTTCATCTCGACTGGGTCAGCTTTATTTATTCCCCATGTCCGTCTATATTTTCTCTTTTCCCTCTCCCTTAGCGAGAAAGCCTTTTGATTTTGTTCAATGGGCAGAATACAGCGACCTCTCTTTTTTGAGGGCTGGATGGGCCCAACGAACATCAGTTATCTTTAATTTGTTTGTTTTGATATTTTAGTTTTTTTTTGTGGGGGGGGGTGTCATCCCCACCCCTCTCGTTTTAAATCATAAACAATTTTTTTATGTATAGTACTTTATAATCATTAAATGAAATTTTTATGTCATGGGGTGCGATTTTAGTACCCCCTCCCTCCTCAAAGTATGCGGTATTATGTGACAGAAAGAGTCTGGGAAACATACACACACACACACACACACACGTATATTTTTTAGTGAAATTGGAGTAGATTTGAATAGAGAAATTAAATCAGAGCATTTTGTTTACTGATGGGGAAATCTGATCTAGGGCAGAAGTTGTACCCATTGAATCTGGGTCATCAAAAGACAATGGAAATGGTCGAAATAATTTTTATCGATTAAAAATTGAAATGGTGCTGAGTAAGCTAGAAGGAACTTTGGAATTCACATGATTTTGGTTGAAGCAGCCAGAACCCCGTGATAATCGCATGCGAAGTAGTAGGGCCGAGGGTCAGTTATAACCAGCCGGGTTTATCTATATAAACGCGTAGTTATGCTGAAAAAGGCAGACTGGATAAAATTCTTGAAGAGAAAATTGGCCCGGGCAAGCGTTGGGAGGAGGAACGCCACTATAACTTTAAGCCCCACACAGAAATCTTTTATCCCTCCATCGCACGAGTCATGTATCGTTCTGAGACGATTTAACAACAAGTTAATCACTTAATCTCTCTCTCTCTCTCTCTCTCTCTCTCTCTCTCTCTCTCTCTTATATATATATATATATATATATATATATATATATATATATATATCCAGTGTATGAGTTTTTACGTTAAAAACTTTTATTTTCTGCTATATAAAAGACATTAACAATTCAACCATTGAATAGTTGTTTGTCCGGCTTTCTGTAGATATTAATTTTTTTTTTTTTTGCTGTATTCTAAATTTTTTAGCGCAGCCTTTCCAGCCGTGTCTACATCTTCAGTCGACCATGAATGGACGGACATCACTTCTGCTTTCTAGATCAAACAAATCACAACGTGGGCAGGAAGCAGGATTAAACCAGCGGACCGGTCGAATAATCTACGGATGCTCAGGGGACCTATGGCCACTCCCTTAAGTTCCTTTAAGTTCTCCCTTAACCCACTCAACCCAGAGAGTAAGACGCCGGAGGTTGAGGGGCTGGGGCGAAAGTGCTAGATTATGGTATATGGAGGATTGATTAGCAATGAGTTTTTGTGGAGAATGTGACAATTGTAACGACCCCAGTTGCATGGTTGCCAGGCATGACTTATGCATCGCCTTGACTCTGACACATTTAGTAGGTTATTTGTTGTTCTGCTATTTTTCTTGCCTTCTTTGTGCTAACTGTGAACGATAAGTTCTCCAAGCCGTCTTTCCTCGTACTTCGCATGTTTTTTTCATAATATTCTCAACAATCGTCAGTCGAAATAAATCTGTCTCTTCAAATATTTTCTTCACTCACTGTAGTTAACCGCCATACGCGATACGATCATGTCTTTTTCGATTCATGACTGACTAGGCAGAATATTTTCTCGTAGTAAGTTACTGTTTCTTTCTGCAATAGACTGGTTGCCAACCAAGGCTACGGGAAGCAGTCTGTCTTTTTATAGCTGCAGGAGTATAGATGGATTCATGTCTTTCCCAAAGGTATTTCCGTCTAAGCAATTGTAATTAACCCAACTGGAATTTGAACTCGACTCTCCGATTTCGCATTCCGAGCCGATATCTATTACACCACACCACACCGCACACCCATAGAAAATATTAGATATTTCATAGCACATTTCTAGCACACTTTTGTTTTTTCTAAGGTTATTTTCCGATTCCTGAAACTGTTCCTCGATGTTTGAGCGGGAATAAGGCGAGGACAGTGTAGCTTTGTTTAAGACATTGGAATATGAAATGCTATCTCAGAAAACGATCAAAGTGCGCCAGACGACCGGAGAAAGAACAATATCTTTGTTCAGTAGATTACAAAAAAGTGTTTGTTAAAGTGCGACACGAAGACCTTCTCGAAATGTAAAGAAAATCAGTTTACAGTGAAAATGTTTTCAAATAAACCGTAACGTATATATTGGAAACAAACAGATTTGCAGAGACAGGATAAGGAAATACATAAAAATACCGCGAGAGTTGTACGACAGGGACGTGCTTATTTGTCAGATATATTTAACTTGTACAGTGTACTAATTCTAAGAGGACTAGAAAACTTGTTAGAATTTATTATCAGTTAAAGTAGCCTTAACATACGCTACACAAATTGACACTGTTTTGATGACAACAAGAAAAACTGAAAGGACTATCACACAATGTAATTGAGGATAACCTATTTAATAATGTATACTATTGCGTTTCTGGTTTCAAATCTATGCAAAAACACACACACACAAGCAAACACACATATATATAGGATGATTGAAAAGTAACTCCCTATTTTATGTATGATGGACTCTCACGTCTTGTAAATTTTATATTTAGACGGGAGCACCCATCATACCTAAAATAGGGAGTTGATTTTCAGTCATATATGAATGGCTGGTCACTCGAATCCGGGAATGTTTGTCTATTATGGCGGCTAGCTAATCCCTGTTGCAGATGTTTGCTCAGGCACATTTTGCTTGTTCAACACCCACAGAGCCCACCTGTGGTTTATACTGCAAGAATGCTGAGCGGACCTTAGTTACAGTTTCTGGGTGAGGGCCCGTTATCTAGAGTGATCAACAGTCTGAACAGAGCCAGCACGCTCAAAACCTCGGTCACGATGACTTGTGACTTCGTGCTAGCACAACCATCCCAAATAGTTCCATTTACCCAATTTCGCTTGGTTTTCAGACACTTTCCAAAGGTGGCGAATGCTGATATCGCCTCCTTCAGACCGATAACATCAAGAGATTCGAATCCGGTTCTCATGGTCAGAAAGCGAACGTGTATATATATATATATATATATATATATATATATATATATATATATATATATATATATACGTTAGGACCTTGAATAAGTTCTCGCTGTTTTCCAACCGATGGCGTTCCAAGAACTGCATGCGTGCAGTTTCAGATGTTAACGCATCTATAAGGAAGTACTATAAGCTAGCTTGAAATTCAGTATATATCATTTCGCCAAAGTGTAAACAACTTTGTTTTTCATAGCGTTAAACATGTCATATTTCATGCCAAAGAAAGTGTATTTGCGGGGAATTTTACTGCAATACTTTATTCAAAAGAAATCTGTAGCTGATCCACACATTCTTGTTGAGACTTACGGCGACCATGCTCTGTCGCAAACAACATACAGGGAATGGTTTAGACGCTTCAAAAATAATGATTTTGATGTTGAAGATAAAGAACGCTCTGGCACACCGAAAAAGTTTGAAGACGAAGAATTGGAGGCATAACTTCATGAAGACTCATGTCAGGTGCAAGTTGAACTTGCACAATCATTAGGAGTTTCGAAACGTCTGAAAGCATTAGGAATGATTCAAAAGCAAGGACATTGCGTGCCATACGAGTTGAAGCCGAGAGACGTCGAACGGCGTCTTGTCACATATGAACAGCTGTTCCAACGGCAGAAAAGGAAAGGTTTTTGCATCGTATTTTGTGACCGGCGGTGAAAAGTGGATACACTACGATAACTCTAACCGTAGAAGATCGCGGGGTAATCCCGGCCATCTACATCGACGGAAAAGCCGAATATCCATGGCTCGAAGCTTCTACTCTGTATTCGGTGGGGTCAGCTGGGTGTAGTTTATTATGAGCCGATCAAACCGACCGAAACCATCACAGGAGATCGCTATCGACTACAAATGATGCGTTTGAGCAGAGCATTGAAGAAAAATGACTGCTATACGAGCAGAGACACGACAAAGTGATTGTGCAACATGACAACGCTAGGCCAGATGTTGCAAAACGGGTGAAAACCTACTTGGAATCACTTAAATGGAAAGTCCTACCCCACCCACCGTATTCACCAGATATTGCCCCTTCCGATTATCACTTTTTTCCGATCGATGGCACATGGCCTGGCTGAGCAGCACTTTCATTCTTATGAAGATGCCAAAAAATGGGTCGACTCGTGGTTAGCCTCAAAAGACGTGTCTTTTTTCCGACGTGGAATTCAAATGCTGCCAGAAAGATGGGAAAAAGTAGTGGCTAGCGATGGACAATGCTTTCAGTGACATGTTTCTTACTAAATTTTAAACATTACTTTTCATGAAAAATCATCGAGAACTTATTCAAGGTCCTAATGCATATATATATATATATATATATATATATATATATATATATATATATATATGGTGATACCTAAGATTGAAAATGCATTTTAAAAATGAAAAAGTCATTCTTGAATCTTTTATTTTAGTTTTAAATCAGAACTAATAGACTGAATTTAATATTTCCATAAGCAAACTACTTTATTGTATTAAAAACTGAATTTAAATTGATTGGAATATATTTTTTATTATCAGCAAAATTGCTAAAATTACACATATTGAAAAATCTGTCAACGCAACATAAACACCTTTATTAAAAAATCTTTCGAACATAAAATAAAGTTTAATTAATCTGAATTAAAACAAATATTACTTACTTTTCGTTTAAAATATCCCAGCAAACAATTTTAACAGGAAGATGGCTGTTGACACATCTATCGATAACCGATATACATATATAATATAAATATTAAGTATATATATATAAGTATTATATATATATATATATATATATATATATATATATATATATATATATATATATACTTAATACATAAAATATTTTAAGTTTTTAAGATTATTGAGTAATTATAAAAATATATAATAAAGACGTTTACGTTGTATTCGTCATGTAATTATATTTACATAAGTCTCGCAAATATCAAGTTATATATATATATTATCATCCACAGATAGACTGTTTCGTAGCTCATCAGTGCGAAGACATTCGATTGCCTCAAGCCGGGATCGAGCCCCGACTGATTTGGTATCGGAGACTCTACCTCTAAGTCATTAGCGTACGGCAGCGATGAAAGTGAATTTAGACTGTTTCGCTGTTTCACGGCTCATCAGTGTGGCTAGATATCCGATTGCCTCAAGCCGGGATCAAAATCCGACTGAACTGGTATCAGTCGGAGACTCTACCCCTAAGCCATGAGATGAAGTTGAATTTAGACGTATTTATTTTTAGATAAACACGCCAGTGACTGGGAGATGAGGTATATTTAGGCATGTTGTGTTGGTTGATGACGTGTTTTAATGGAGCGTTTGTTAGATCAGTTATGTAATCAGTTAAGCATGTTAGACGGAGTTCCAATGTTGTAATAGTGAAATCGCTTCCTTTGATGAGTTTAGTTTATTGATTTATATTTGTTTGATTAACAAAGGAGGAAGAGGGAGATTGTTAGAGTAAGTGGAGTTACTCCCCCTGATACGAAGATACTAGAAATGAGATTATCATAAAGGAAAAAAAACTTACTGTATCGGAAACATGGATGAAGAGAGGAGGGTGTTGCAGGAGAATTCTAGAATTAATCAATAAACATATATATATATATATATATATATATATATATATATATAAACACAATCCTTAAAAATCGATTTTGGTTATATATTTATTTCATGAATATATTGAAATATTCATCTCTTCAGACCGAAGTTTTTTTATAAAACCCCAAACATCGGTCTGAAGAGATGAATCTTTGAATATATTCAAGAAATAAATTATAAGCGAAATGGACTTTTAAAGATTGTCTTTACTTAAAATTATTATATTGCTCTGTTACTTACATTGAGTTCTCTTTGGATTAATGTCCTCCTTGGAATTATCCCTACCAATTGGTATATATATATATATATATATATATATATATATATATATATATATATATATATATATATATATATATATCAACTAAAAACCTAACAAGCCAGAACCTATCTACCTAGGTTTCACCTAACGGATCATCAGGATATCTCTGAGCACTTTTGCGTTTCAACTTAGGCTACTCTGTCGGTGTTTTTAATTTTTTTATTTTTGTTTTTTTTATTCTCTGGCCCTGACATTGCGGTGCTGGTTGATTATTTTGAAGCGGCACGGATGTTTTTAGTCTTTTCATTTTTTATTGATTTTTTTCCTGATATCAATTTGTCTAAAGGACAATCTGTTTAATTTTTATTGTATTTTTCCATTTTTTGCATAAGGTGTTGTGTATTGTGATCAAAAGTGTGGATAAACTGTCCGAATTTCATGTTACGTTATTGTTTTGTTTAAGTAGTTGAACATGAAAGCGATAGTTGGGAAGCACAAAGTCCGAAATCATTCCAGATTATGCATTCTCACCAAAACTATAAGTAATATCCACTCAGCCTGGTTGCAGTATATATCGAAGCCTGGTACTGTGGGTGATAAAGAAACGTAAATGTGCCTGAGCTGTTGTCTCGTCACATAAGTAAACAGGTGTAATCGGACATGAATATCCGGTCATTATCTGTGGATGAATGTAGGTATGTTTTATTTTAACCTACGAGTTCGGTCTCTCTAATCCTTTTATTATATTTTTCCATTTTTTGCATAAATAGTTGCACATTCAGATCAAAGAAACCGTCACAAAGTTCATAATGTTTTTTTTTTTTTTTTTTGCTCGAGTTATTTTACTGGTAATTATCAAGAACGTCAATGTTACTCGTTACCATAAAAATAGTTTACTGACCTCCTGGCATTTTTAGAAGCATTATAACATTAAATCTATACACATCAGATACAAGTGTCATCACGTTTGGAACGGTGTTAAGTAGTTTACATTTTAAATTTGAACAAGTATGAATGGCTAAAAGTCACAAAACAGAAACTCTGTATATATATATATATATATATATATATATATATATATATATATATATATATACCCTCTGCTGCCTTCTATTAGCAGGACAATTGTCATCTTATATATGGCTCGTTGCGCTTTTTCGGGCTAACGTTCTCAACTGCCATGAAGTAGACAGACTATAATGAATCCATTGCTATGTCAGCTGTTAAGAAAGTTGGTTTACTGTTTCGTGCGAGACAATCTTACTCCCCAGAATCTATAAGTCTACCATCCTTAAAATATTGCTGCCATATATAGTCCGGTGCCCTGCTTATCTTACCTGGAGCTCCTTGATAAGATCCAAAGAATAATCAGCAATATTATTGGTCCTGATCTGGCGGCTCGGCTTCAGTCACTTGCCCACCGCCGTAAGGTTGCCTCTCTATGTCTTTTCTATAAATATTTTCATGGTAGTTGTTCGGATGACCTCTTCGCTATGGTACCTAAACTTTTTGAATTTAAGCAGAGTACTAGACTGGTGTCGAGATCTCACCAATTTACAGTTGAGTTGGCTAGATGTAGCCGTAACAGTTTCTTTTCTCGCACTTTTCGCTTGTGGAACTCCATTCCGGTTCCATACTTTCCAACCAACTTGATTCTGCAACCATTTTAATGCAATGTCAATCGCTATCTACTATCTCCTGATTACTGAAGCAACGAAAGATGGCTACAAAACATTTCGCTTTCATTTCTTACCTTGATAAAGGCGGAAGAAGATGCGCGTCGGCAAGAACTAAGATTTTTTTTACAATTGTCATTTTGAAACCAATTTGTTTTTTATTTTCAGAATTACATCTTTGAAATTTAACTCTCTTTCTCTCTCTCTCTCTCTCTCTCTCTCTCTATACATATATATATATATATATATATATATATATATATATATATATATATATATATATATATATAATTTAAAAGTGATCATCCCCTATATTTGACGTTTTTTATATAATAACAAGTAGTGTTTATTGTATTTCTCCGCCCATTCTGTATGTCTCTAAGGCTGATTCCATTAATAAAACCTTTAATAAATGTTTAAAGCATGAAAAAATCCTTCTCGGGATAAAATGCTTCACTTCAGATTATAATTGAAATTTCTTGTTTATCTATGTCGACACGTCCATTTTCAAGAGGGTCAAATTCATAAGTTAGTTAGATCTAACCCTACTATTGTATGTAAGTGACTTTTAGACCCCTGCACTTTCATTAATCATGTAGCCTTATTAATGACGTCATGACATAGTTTAAACGGCAATTTTTAATCTTCGTGCCTGCAAAAAACGGATGATTATTCCTTTGACGCCGCTGCTATTATTGTATAAACTTTTGACTCCCTCAACAATGTATATTTTTTTTAAAGTGATGATTAGAATTAGAATAAAAACCAAACATATGAAAGTGGATTTATAAATTTCTTTATTGTTGAGAATTGACAACAAAAATATTTTTTTTAAAAGTAATCTACGTAGTCGGAATCATCGAGTCAATGCGAACGTTCCTTTACTTAGCTATATAGTATATGCTTTGCCAGGGCTACATTCGTTTTGAATTCAGATTTTTCCTTCTCCTAGACCGGTTGCCACCCAAGTTTATAGAATTCAGTCTGTCCTACTATTTCCCGATAGCTGGTAGGAGAGAATTGAACTCATAATTTTCCCAAAGGTATTAGCAGGTACGTTAATGTAATGAACTCGACTGGAATATGAACACTATTTTTATAGCTTATTTCCAAGAATAATTTTATATTTACTAAATTATAAAATTTTCTTGTTCACAAACAATTTTTATAAATTTAAGAATAAAAATTCTTTCCATATTTATTTCTTTATAAAATGGTAAATAATAAATATTTCGTTATAGTTTGTTCACATATTTTTATAATCTTGTAAATATAAAATTATTCTTGTAGATAAATAATCTAATAGTGTTTAATGTCTTTGTTGCCAACTCTCAAGAATAAAGAAAATATATAAATCCACTTTTATATTTCTGGGGTTTATTCTCATTATCGCTTTTTAAAACAATAAATATTGCCGAAGTGTATACGATAATAGCGGTGTCAAGGGAACAATCGTCCTTTTATTCTTTCCTTTGTACCTGTGTTGAATTCGGTTAAAATCGATCTGCTGTTCGGTATTAATGTGGACAGGAATCTAGTTTTTGTCTTTAATCAAACATTTTCGATGTTACTAGTTTTTGTCACCATTAATCGCTTTGTCATTGTCTTTCGTTCTGGTCCAACTTTCCACGTTTCTCTCCCTCTACACTGGTGCCATAACGACTTAACGCAAAGACGCTAAAGACTCACCTACTGTCACCATTCAGTGCAAAGCTGTTATGCACGCAAGATGTAGAATTATTGTCGCATTGTCTCACTTTTTCCCACGACAGACAAGCACCCTTTCCAATCTGTCCAACGTATTACCTGAAGATATCATCCTTGTGGTAATGTGTTCTAAGTGACAGTGGTCAGGCACCAGTGCAAGAGAGATGGTGATCACAC
>OZ038506.1:92397492-92414992 GCA_964036315.1 Acanthosepion esculentum | reverse complement strand
TAATTATTTACTGCTTTTATGTTGGGGTTAAACTAAAATAGAATTTATTCTAACTAATAAATATTAAATTATACGATAAAATTTGAAATTACAAATTAAAACTTACCCATTTTAAAATATAAATTTAATCTATACTAAGTTTAAAATTGTAACATTACTAAGGAAAATTTTGTTTTTATTGAAATTAAGTTGGAATAAACGTTAAGATCAAATGATGTTCTGAACTTCATGGCAACATAGAAACATTTGAAGCATAAACAGACGCAGGGGAGGATGACATCTTGCAAACGACAATACATACACCATCAGATTATAATACATAAACACGCAGACATATTTAGATATATGCACACACAAAAAAGCGACGAGACAGGAAATATATCCACGACACTTTAAAAAAAACAAAAAACATACATACACAATGAAAGGTACACACAAGTGACCATACACACAGACACCGATAAAGACACGTACATACACACACATGCATTGACAAAGACACACCGATACACCTACCAAGAAATATTCAAGTTTAAAAGTGTTATTAAACGAATTCTAACCATTTATTAAAATATAACTTATACGGGCAAATATACATAGATAAAAATGGTAGAATAGATAGAATTCAACTTGGACAGAACAGAAAACCAAACATTAGGTAAAGAAAGGACACTAAAACAGATAGACATGGAGAGAAAAATAGATATATACGCATAAAAATAACACCATCTAATATATAAAAAGGAAAACTCCAAACACACAAAAATATATTAAAATATATTTCATAAATACACATATACGCACAAGTGCACATACACGAGTACAAAAATATAACAGCACGTGAAAGAAAATAAAAACTACATACAGATATATGTGTACCCACATTCTTCACTACATACAGAAACACAGAAAAGCCTACCTACAGACAAACATATACACACACATATATATATATATATACACGCGCATACACACATATATAGTTATATATACACATACACACATACATATACGCATACGTATATGCATATATACACATACAGAAGCAAGCATAAATATATCAACCCACACAGCAACATAAAAAGTAAACAAACGAAATATATATATATATATATTTACATTTATTTACATATATATATATATATATATATATATATATATATATATATAAGAAACACGCAAACATAAATATATGCACACATACACATATACAAACAACCGCATATATATATATAAAACACATACAAACGCAAACTTAAACACACACACATATATATATATACATACATACACACAACACACACACACACATATATATATATATATATATATAGGAAAAAATCAATAAAGTAAATAATGAACAAATTATCAAACTATTATGAACAAAATATTAAACTATAAAAATCAAAACAAAAAATCGGACGGAAAATAGTTATAACTGTTATATAACGATAAAAAAAATTAATAAAAAATAATATACTGCGTTACTTAAAAATCGAAAACCAGAAAGAGAAAATATACAGTGTAACAAATAAATAACAACAAGTATAATAAATTGATCTAAATACATCCAAATATATAAATAAACTAACAACCGATACCGATAAACTAGCCGTTTAGAAAAAACAAATAAAGATAATCAACCCAAATAAATAAATTAAAAACTGTTTCCACCAAAATAATAGTAAGAACAAACCACAACATTCAACCCCAAAATTCAACAAATAGCTTTAATCAATGACAAATAAACAAATATATAAGATAAAAAATAAAAATGAAAATAAATAAAAATAAGCAAAACAATTTGACCCAAATAAATAAGCAAATAAACGACTTCCGGTAAATGAACGCCATAATAGACTACCAACAATAAGCTATAGAAACAAATTTTTACTACGTTAATAAAAAACACCGATCAAAATAAAAAAATAAATAAATAAATACATAAGATAAAAATTAAAAATAAAATTTAAAAAAAAACAAACAAAATAATTTGATATAAATAAATAAATAAACAAATAAGCGACTTCCGGTAAAAGTAACCACCAAAATAGACTACCCACAATGCACCACTGACCCTTATATATAAATAGCCGAGAAAAATAACAGCACTACTTGCCTGACGATTGCACTAGCATGAAACAGACAGTCGCCTCTAAGTGTTGACTTCTATGTTCACTTTTATATTTACACACGCTCTATCTCTGATATTGACCACTCTATCCCATAAATATAACACACTTTAAGACTATATTTCTTCATATATATATATATATATATATATATATATATATATATATATATATATAGGCATATACAGACATAAACCTACACATATTCTATCAATATTATCTTAGTGACGATAAAGGACAACATTAAAATGTAACGAGACACAATTGTTGATTATTAAGTCTATAAGCAATTATAAAACCATTATCAAACAAAAGTAGATTTTAGTTAGTATTGATGACACATTTCAAGACACTAAGATATACATACATATACATGTACGAAGACATACGCACATACATCCACATATACATATATATAAGCATGTGTACACATCCACATATACATATATATAAGTACGCACACATACACGCATATACATATATACATATATATATATACACATACACCCGCACATGTAGACACATACCAAATTTAACAAACTACCCATATGCACAAACAAGCACGCATATGATAGGTGTCAACACGCACACACACACAGACACATATATATATATATATATATAGCTATAAGTACATTCTGCATTCAACATCATCACTTGATAAGACACCAGAAGTGTTGAAACAAAATGTCTATTTTTGTAGTGATTTTATAACATATTTATGTTATAATTTTTGAATAAATAATTATACATATATATATGTGTGTGTGTGTGTGTGTGTGTGTGTGTGTGTGTGTGTGTGTGTGTGTGTGTGTGTGTATTTGGGTATCAATCCTTCTTTTATACAATTTTTATTAAAGATAACTGACAAGTTAGTTCGATTAAGCTATTTATTGAATTTTTCTTGTGTTCGTGTAAATAATTTATATTCTGAACATAAAGTGTGTAAAACCTAAACGAATGTTCTATATATCCTAGCGCTTTCGGATTTTCTATTAGCCATTATCAAGGATGTTTTATAACAGATCGCGGAGATAGAGAGAAGGGACCGCTAAAGAAACTAGCCAACTATGAAGTAACTAATCGGTCATCTGCTTAAGACATTTTCCCGCCCTCATGAAATTTCCCATCGAATACGCTGCATATTGACCCCTCACTTATTTTCAAATACTCACACTCTCGATATCAGCCAATGACTGCTACTACCAAAGTCTGACTTATCAAATACGCTGCCGAACGAACTCTCGCTACCCCGAATTACTCGCTCCAATCGAAGTTAAATAAGTAAATATATATTGTATTGTAGTTGTTAAGTAAAGAAAACAAAAAAGACTGTCAACTTATAGTAGCAATAAACGTTTGCAATAGATTTCTTCTGTCTCTCGACCGCAACACTTGTAGCCAAATCACATTTCAAACGATAGTCCGTCGTAACAGTCCAACAGCCAACGTAGAAACGACAAAATGGGGTCACACTTCCAACCTTTAGTTCTCACCAGCAAAAACGCGTGTTCGTCCACCAAATCTCTCATAAGCGAAAAACAACAGCTTTTGTTCACCGAGAGATCTTTGTGATTGATCGCGCCATTCATGGGAGGGAAGAATATAAGCATGGATTCTGGTCCTTAAAGTAGATTTTTGTAACTACTTTTTGGTAATTTTTCTTCGACAAATCGCACACAAAACACGAACTCTTTTTCGAGGTAGCTGATTATCTCTTTCACTACATATATGTTTATACATTTGATTCTGTTCGTTTATTTCAGAGGTTTCCCCTAAATATTACTAAGAACCTCTTTTTTAAAACGGAATTCTCCGATAAATATTGCTAGGAACCTATGGGCTCACCACATATCCACTATTTCTATATATTATCAGCAAAAATGCTTGTTGTTATTAATTTGTTATTAAATAGGTATCTTAATTTATATATATATATATATGTATATATATATATATATATATATATATATATATATATATATATATATATATTAACTGCAAAAAATGTTGATCTGTTATTTAATAGATCAAGATATTTGGTGCAGCCATTAGAAGGGATAAGCCACTAACACTTCAATATCATTTTATAACAACTACTACTACTTTCGATACTAACATTGTCGTTACCGCCATATGCACCTACCGAAAATAACTACTACTACTGTTATTTTCACTAACACTGGTGTTACCACAGTCACCTCATAACCTTCCCTAACACCATTAATACTGCTTTCTACCATTGTCATTGTTTTCATTATTGTCATTATTATTTTTACTTTTACTATTTTCACCATCATTACCATGGTTACTACAACTATTATCATAATTACCATTGTCATTCTGGTCACATTTCTTTACCATTATACTTTTGTTTTCATCAACATTAGGGCTAAATTTACCGTTAACATATCAATGACTATTACTATTAATTATATCAACTTTAGCACTATCAACATAATCACAATCATCAGTAACACACAAGCATTAAGCACTGAAAAGTCAATGCCTCATCATCATCGCCATATCCATAAACAGAACCCACTAACCACTGTGGTGCTGTAAGGCCCAGGCATGTAGTAGTGTATGCTCAAGTCTACATGTCTGCGTGAAGAGGTGTTAATTCGTTTGACGACGCAGACGGCCAATCTGAAAAGAGCTAAGAACACCCCAACCTGCCCCTTGTTGAATGAACTTCGCCCGACGTCGAAATGAGATTACAGTTGCGCATATATGTATACTAGAACGCATGGATATGTATCTGCATCTAATCTCGAATTGTGTATACGGATGTGTTTGTGTGAACTATAATAACACATACACCTGTATACGTGTATATCTCTGTGTGTCAGAGTGTCATCCCAAAACGGAAACAGAAGACGAATTTCCACCCCCACCAAACATAATCAAGCACAAACAAATAGTTTTGAGTATAAACTTGAGCACAAAGTACTGTTGTTAAAGTTTAAATAAGCAATCGTCTTGGGACCAGGATCGGATGAATCCATTTTACATTGATTCCTATTGGAAAAATAGTTTCGGTTTATGAATGTTTCGGGTTACGAACGGGCTTCAGGAACGAACTGAATTCGTAAACCGAGGTTCAACTGTACCTATATCGGGCACACTACCACCCCCTTGAGTAGACGCCTTACGTCTCACTTATCTGACCACAGTGCCATAAAAAACATTAATCCATAATCTACAAGAACCGTTAGGGAAAATTTTGGTTGAAAATATATGAATTCTATATAAATCAGATTATCAGAATCATCTTTCAATTCGAGAAACCCTATCTATCTATATTTCTGAGATGAGGTATTATGTACACTATTTACATTTTTCGGACTATTGTCCTCATCTTTGTCGCCATATTTATTACAACGTTTCGGCCGTTGTACGCTCTGGCTTTCTTCAGGCTGGAATATCGAACTGAACACTTTATTTCACTCACTGGGGTAGACTCTTCTAGTTCCACTTGCCATGTCTAATGAATATCAGTTATCAGTTATCTCTTGTTAATTCCCCTCTCCAAGTTCTCCACCGCCTTAATCTTAACTTACACTTTTGGGTCCTGTCACTGGATCTAACTAACGCCTTTATCCACTGTGCCATGTCTTTCAGGACATCTATGTATGAATTTCTAGGTATTAGGAACCTAATGTCTTCAGCTCAATTTTTAACCAGAGCTCATATTGCAATTTTTGCTGTTATTATTGCTTTTCTCTGGCACTCCTTATTACTGGTTCATTTCTATGCTTGGTCGGCTCAGGAGATTTTTGTGGCCTAGCATATGTGCTGATTTCTTAAGTTTACGAATTTTCCAATGATGTTCTTTGTCTATGATCTCAACTTGATCCCATAGAGGGCGATGTTCTCCCTTGTCTCTCCATATGTAGTCAGCCTGATTTTTCCATTTACCCTCGTGTTACAGCTTTCTGGTGTTCTTGAAGCCTTACCTTAAGGGGGCGGCCTGTCTCCCCTCTATATTTCTTTCCACAGCTGCACGGGATGGTGTACACACAGTCTTTAGTCATGTTCTCCTCTATGGGGGGGTCTTACTCGAGAGAGATATCTGCGAAGTGTCGTCAAGCTTTTGAAGGTTGTCCTGATGTTATATGGACCGCAGATCCTTTGTATTTTCTCTGATAACCCCTTCACATTAGGTAGGCAGACTGTTTTCTGAGCGTTGTTGTCCTCCTCCTCCTCTTGTACCCGCCTATCCCAGTTTTTTTTTGGGGGGGGGGCTGCTGCCATATACGGAGGGTAGTTGTTGGACGATACTTCGCAGAATTCAGGCTTGGCTCTCCAAGTTTGTGTGCTTGTAGGGGTATATAATTTGTGAATGTGATTGTAAATATTTATGGGGTGCCTATCATGACGCGATGATTAGCAAGCTCGAATAAAAAGATCAATTCAAAAATATATTGTTTGATTTTTATTATGTGCCTGTAATCTTGTGCCAGACTAAGCTATACTCCTGGAGACATTTGTGTCTTTTTCTCTGTGTCGCATATTGAAATTAGTTCCGGCACTAAACACTTTTCTCTTAAATATCTTCTTTTATTCTGCGAATACACGTAACTGATAAGATGGTTTATGATTTGGCCAAATTCGCAAAGTGGATTCGGCCTGGTATGATAACCAAAGTATCGTAGATAGATAGGTAGAAATAATTATCTCGCTTGTTTTCTACAGAACTTTAATGAAACATGTTGAAACTACCTAAAGATTTTACTCAAGCTTTGTTTTGACGTCTAAATTAATCGTTTAAAATTTGACAAAAATTAAATTAAAATAAATTCGAGTTATTGAGGTTTGTGTGATTTGCATAACTTCAGAGTATATGTGCATTTTCACCATGATATTTTACAATGTATAGGTTTTTAGTTTTCGATTTTGTAACTTGTTTTCGTGTCTGCATTTTAAGATAAGTTCTGATCGTTTATTTAGTAATTTATGTGTGTGAGTGCGCGTGTGTCTATGCGTGCGAAGGCAATATATTGTCGTTTCTTGTAACATCCATTCGTGTCGCGAATGTCCTTGACATTTACACGGCCATATTAGAAAAGAGATTCGGTTGGAATCTTCCATCTCCAAGATTATATTTCTCTAAGAATACAAGACAAAAGACGAATCGTAATGAACACCAGATTATGAACGATTGTATGTCTCCAAGTAAGTCTCTGCATGTATTGCATATTTTATAAGTACGTAAATATAATAATCGATAGCTGTTTGCGCTGGGTATCCGATAGTACCCGGAACTGTTGAAATGGATTTGATCATGGCAACCGGGGGGGGGGGGGCGATGTCGTGACTTTCTGACTTTAGCCTAAGGCATAAACTCAGTTTCCCCTGTTTCTTTCGAATGATTCTACCTTATAACTAAGCAGCCGTTGATCTTGCAAGTTGCTGCAAGTGAAATTGCTGCTGGATATGCCCTCCATGACTTTGTGACAAATTTACCTGAAGTTTAACTGCTTGTTTGAAAACGAGATAGGATGTCTTTTGGATACATTCATTATCGGACCAATTATTTAAACAAGTATACGATTATTTATCATATAACTAGCAGGCTTCGCCTACTCGCTATCGCTTCGCAAAGTAAGATATATTCACTACTTGAAATTTTTGAAAGAAAAATTTTAAAAGAACATTTAATTCATAAATTGTCTTGTTATATTTAAGGAAAGTTTTACAAATAGATGCCAACTTGCTGAAGGTCGAATAAAATGCCAATTTCAAACACTTTTCTGCACTATATAAGACGATATTCCTAAACAGAACTATTTTTGATATAAAAATCAAAATAATCCCTAAATAAAAGAACACTAATGAAGAACAGTTAATTAATGAACTATACTTTTTAAAATCAATATGAAAATTAGTTAAACCTAACAAGTGTCAAACGCTAGCTATCCTTCTTATCCTCATAATCATCAGCGTGGGGCGGTTGTAAATTATCCTCCCTCTACCCCCTCCTCCTATATTCAGTAACTCTATATCACGTCTAGCTCTTGATTGAGCCTTGTATTAAGTGAAGGTTTAGTATAAAAAAACATAAAAATGATACTCTATATCACGTCTAGCTCTTGATTGAGCCTTGTATTAAGTGAAGGTTTAGTATAAAAAAACATAAAAATGATACTCATATTCTTCCATAAATAAATCCATTAAATAAAGTGAAATTATTTTAAAATAGCAATCTAATATATAATGTCCAAAGTTGGGGTGTGTCCGTTCGAAACCCTCCAAATATATCTAAAAACCTGTTTTTGTGTGTGTATATACAAAACCGTAGCATACACATCATGATTGTAACTAATCAAGATTCAAGTATTTAATCAGAATCCCCACTTCATCTTATATATAAAATACAGTGTATTTTTGTGCGTGTGACCAATAAACTCCTCCGCTCCCACTGGTCCGATTTCAATTATTTATAGCTCATTCAAAAGCCCAAAAACTTTAAGCGCAGGGAACGATTTTCGTTGAGCTCAGATTCAAGATTATGCTACGTTAAATATATATATTAATATATTATACTAGCCATTATCGTTGCTTTCATGGTTCAAGGAGTGTAACACTTATTTTCCTTTTGTATCCAAAACTGCAGTGCATGTTTTATTATAAACTAACTTAAAAGCCCTTTCTTTATCGGGCGGCATTTAAGCTAGCTCTTGTGGGGGACTCTTGGTTTGACCATCATGAAAATAGCGATAAGCATCAATTATCTACAGAAGAACTCAAAATTGCTAAGAAAGTTGTTTCACTATTTTCGTGCGAGACAATTTTTCTCTCAAGAAGCTATCTTGCATATCTATAAGTCTACAATTCGTCCATGTTTAGAATATTGCTGCCGCATATGGTCCGGTGCCCCTGCTATTTACTTCGGGCTCTTTGATAAAATCAGCAATATTATTGGTTCTAATGTGGCAGCTCGGCTTCAGTCACATTCCCACCGCCATAAGGTTGCCTCTCTGTGTCTTTTCTATAAATACTTTCATGGTAATTGTTTGGATAAGCTCTTCGCTATGGTACCTAGACTTCATGAATTTAAGCGGAGAACTAGATTGGTGTTGAGCTGGATAGATGTAGCCGTAAGTTCTATGCCAACAGTTTCTTCGTTTGCATTTCTCACTTGTGGAACTCCCTTCCTGCTCCATGCTTTCCAGCCAACTTTAATCTGCAAAAATTTAAATGCAGTGTCAATCGCTAAATACTTTCCTCCTGATTACTCTTTCTTCTTCCCACTCATTACTAATATTCCTGTTCCTAATTCTTTCACACCCTCTAACCCCTTGTGTCTTAGGTGTTTTGCATGGAGTGGTACCGATTTAAAAAAAAACTATCGCTTTCTGTCTGGGTCTAAATATATGATTAAACAATTAGTGCTGTTTCGATGACACACTTTAGCATCAATCCAGGGGGAAAACTGGATGTATGATGAGTCAGTATCAAGTCGGCAATAAAAGACTTGGATTTATGTGTGAGAATCATCAAATCCTGGATACTGGGTTAAGAAGACTTATTAGAAAAATGTTTTGAAGTAATCAAAAATTAATATCCCATTCTGCTTTGCAGTCATTGTCGCATCATAAATCATGAAGCTCTGTATAAATATCATCAAAATATGTTCTTTCTTTTTGTATAGATTAATTCTGTTCCGCGTGATTTTTCTCCTCTTCATAATTTGACCGCAATTTCGAGATGAGACTTCTCCAAAAATCGATAGTGCAAAACTATCTCCTGAGGAATCGAGAAACTGTCGGGAAATTGCCAATGATGACACACGGCTTTCAAAAGAGATCAATTCTTTGCAACAATAATGGTAATGGTAATATCAGCCGTTTCCTTATAAGGAAACATTCGGCATTCACTAACCGAACAGCGAGTACTACTGTCGGTTGGAATTCGCAAAATCTTTCTTTTAAAACATTCTTTCAGGAAAATAGGTTTCTAAAGTCTTATCGCTCTTCCCAGTATTGATAGGACTTTTCTTCTTAATCTTTTATGCAAAATAGTATTGAATGTCAACATCTTGATTATGTCAGTCTTTTCTCTTCGAGTTACGTCCATTTTCGGTGTTGAAAGTCCTCAAGTGATGTGATTTCTGCTATTTGATAGAATCCTTTCTGATTCTGTAGCACTAGTTCGAAGAGTTGTGTCGTTAGCTTAAAACCATTGGGAAGTATTGAGCTTAGTATGCTATTCTATACAGCTAATAGTTTAGATATTTCCGAACAAGTTTGGCTCCATGAATGACAACAAAAGGAAAGTCTCGGTCTGTTTGTTTGATTTGTTTGTTTTGCTGTATATCAATTCCTTATGGGTCATTTATTTGCCGAAATTTTATTTTCTTATGTGCATTAGTAATTTCTTATACAAAAATGTATTACTGGTAATCTTTTTTTTTTAAATGCATTGCTGGTAATTTTTTTTACAAAAATGTATTGCTGGCAATTTGTTTTTTAACAATATTTGCTTAGGTTTGTTTTGTTTTAAGGCATATCACCCTCAATGGGTTATTTAATGCCGACAAGATTTTTATTGCTGGTAATATTTTTTTCCAAAAAAGTGTTGCTGGTAATATTTTTTCTTCAAAAATATATTGCTGGTAATAATTTTTCCTAAAAAGCAATTATAACTGGTATTAAAACCTATTTTTACACTTTCATAGTGTTTTGACCCCAGTTTGGCCATAGCGGGGACCCTGACAGGTGCTACCACCCCGGGTCAGGGTGTACCTGGGAACACCAGCAATTAAGAGGTGGTTCCGCGCTCCTCAAAACCTCCCGATCAAAGGCCTTGTTGTCGGATGTAGTTTATTGCCTTACCCAGGACACAACAAAAATTTATTGCTGGTCAATTTTTTCTATAACTTTTTTATACTTTCACTGTTTTGAGCCCAGTTTGGGGGTTAACTATTTTCCCATAACTGGGAACCTAACAGGTGTTGCCACACCGGATCAGGGTGGACCTGGAAACAAGAGAAATTAAAAGGTGATTCTGCGCCCCTCAAAACCTCCCTGTCAGAGGCCTTGCTGCCGGATGTAGTTTATCGTCATATCCAGAACAAGTCACAATCTTTTGAAACCCGTGTGTCAAGAACATGACTCGAGGTTCCAGGTCAAGTTTTTAGTCCTGCAGCAATTTGCAGTGCCTAGCGAAACCAACCCCAGCGCAGCCTATTCTGTGTTCAATTTCCCCACCTCCTATGCTAATTTGGCTATAAATGAGCCATATACCGAGGTATTCGAAGTGTCTGGCATTTACTAAATCCACATCATGAATTTTCATGATGGAATCAGTGTAGATGCCATAACTGCTTTCATTTCAATTCCAGATCATATTTTCATAGTTTATTTTGAGTTGACATATGCAGGATTATAATGGCAGACTCCGAGGTATGCATATATCGCCGAGATTAAATCATGCGGTGATTAATAATAATAACAATAATTAAAAAACAAAATGGTTGACGTAAGTCTTGCAATATTTTCAATGGTTTAAGAAAAGAAAAAGAAAATATCTATAATAATACACAATTTTATTTGTTCTTAAAATATCAGTGATTAAATATAGGAGAGAAAAAGGTAAGAAAATTCCAGATTGTAATTCTTCAGATTTAATATCGGTTGTGTTAGGGTTAGAGTTATTATCTACATATATGCTTTTATGATTTAACATGATATCTCTTCAGGATACAGACGATCATGGATTTCCACAGTTTTCTTTTCTGCTATACCCTAGAATTATCACAACTATTTTCAGAAAAAGTACGAGAGTGGTTTCTCGTTGTCTTCTCCACAGTTCTGAATTTTCTCTCTCCTAGACTAGTTGCTCTATTAACGCTCAAGTCCTTCCAACTATTTTATCCATAGTTGGGGTGGGAAGTGAAGAGATAGATTCAAGCCATTCCATTTTCGTAGTCTAAAACTAATACCCGGTGTTTCCGGATACAAGTCCTTTCTTCTTTTGTTTTCTTTGTTTTCTTTTTTTTCTGTTTTTGCGTATAGAGTAAAATGATACTGGCGAATTTATCGCAATTAAAACAGTTTTTTGGGGGTTTTTTTTTTTTCGTTTATTATATCAGTTATATTCTTTCTATTAAAAAGTGTCAACATCGCTTACTTCCCTTTACTCTCAATACTAAGTTCACTACCATTTTCAGTGCAGAAAAAAAAAGGTTTTATTTGAATGAATAAACAATTTAATTATAAGACCCATCAACTAGACAAGCGAAAAGTGCAAGAAAATAAACTGTCATCATAAAACCTTCGGTTACATTTAACTATTTCAACTATAAAATGATGAGATCTTAACGCCAATCTTGTACTATGCTTAAATTCATAAAGTCTTGGTATCATCGAGAAAAATGGATCAGAACAATTACAATGAATTATTTATAGAAAAGGCACAGGCAAGGTACATTACCACGGTGGAAAGTGACTGATGCCAGGTCAGGACCAATAACATTGCAGATTCTTTGTTGGATTTTATCAAGGAGTGCTAAAATTGTGTATTATTATAGATATTTTCTTTTTCCTTTCTTAAACCATTGAAAATATTGCAAGAGTTACCATATGTGGCAGCAGTATTCTAAGCACAGACGAATGGTAGACATATAAATATGTAAGACAGATTCGGGAGAGAAAAATTGCCTTGTTAATGAAGTTAGGGCGAAACTAGAATAGTGTAGAGGCATCACTAAAAGCACGATTTAAATTTAGCATTTAATCTTAGTTTTAGACAACTGCTGTAAGATCAAACGTAACAGAAAATGGCTCACATGATATACCAGCTAATTTATTGCCAATGATTCCATAATTCCATGAGCTTAATTCAAATCCAAAAAATCTATAAATAGCCAGAGACTAAGCAGTCACGACCCGACTGCAGCGTGGGTGAAAGGGAGCCAAACCAATTCAAACAGTAAGTTGTTACCTATTACATCTCCTTATACAGCTTTTCAACTCGAAAGTACAATACGAAATCTAGAAGAGAAACCTTTTCGTAAGAATTTTGCTTTAACTACCTTTTTGTCTGAACCCGCTTACTGTGAATAAATATAGGCGTTATCCTGCGTCTCTGTAATAAAACGCTTTTATTGTTACGTCTATTTAGTCTACTATTTCTTCGTTCAAAATATTGTTATTTACGCGTGTTAATTCTTTCGACAAATAATAATAGTTTGAAAGAGAAAGTACACCGGAACGTATAAGGGAACGTTTCAAAGAGAAAGTACATGGGAAAGTACACGAGAAGTACACGCTAAAGAACACGGGAACGTTAACAACAAAGCAATTCATCTTTCTTTATTTTATAAAATTTAAACGTCTCTTTATTTTTTTATTCGATTGTGATAAATAACCTAATAAATAATGATTTGTTCTAAGACAAAAATATCACAATACACGTACACACACACACACAAACACGCAGGGTACGATGGATAAATTGTCGTTTAAATTACACAAAAATGAAAATAACACTGATATCTTATTTTAACAGATATATTTACTAAAACTGTCCATAAATATCTTGAAATACTAAAGAGCAAATCTATTGACATTTAATCGCCATTGGCGTCAACCACGGCCACCAAACGATTTCGTAATATTCTGCAACTCTTATGGACGGTCTCCTTGTTTAAGTCGGTGAATGCTGCCATAATCCTTGCCTTCAGTTCACCTTTGGTGTTACAAGGAGTTATGTTAGTCTCTCGCTCAACTGTACCCCACACAATATAATTGAGCAGATTGCAGTCCGGGGAGTTAGGTGGCCAGATGTAAGGGGTCATGTGGTGACTGGGTTCTCCTGTTTGTGTGGCATAGAGCAAAGTCTTGTTGCCAGACATAATATCTTGCATCAGCCAACCTCTTGACCCCAGGACGGCACTACCTCCTCAAGGCACTTGATGTAGGCCCTCCCCGTTGAGTCTGAAGCCACCGGGAAGATGAATGGAGGCATAATGTCACTATCATTAGGGATCACTCCAAACACCTTGATGTTGAATATCCTCAGATTGACACCAAAACATACGGAATGTTCGTATTGGAACTACCGGCGCGAATTCCAAGCACAACAGAATCCCGTTTCCAAAGTTCTGGTAGAGTGAATTGCGTCATGGTATTCTTTTTCCCAGACGGTGCCCAACTGACCCTACTATTATCCATACAGCCGACAAAATAAAAACAAACAAATCGCATGCACGAAATTAAAAATATAAAATGACGACAATTTACCCATCACACCCTGTATATCAGTGGGGTGTATTTCTAAGAAACATATATATATATATATATATATATATATATATATATATATATATATATATATATATATATAGGAGCTGTGATACAGCGAAACAGTACTGTCTGTGAATGACAATTGAGCACTGTTGAGTGATAAGCTAATTCTATAAACAACAGCCACCTGCACTAATGCAAAGCTCTTCAGTAAAATGAATGGAGCACTTTGGCTGATTGGCATTTGTTTACATTTGTAAAAACAATACGCTAGATTTAGTTGTGTACATCTACCGAGTGAAAATAGCTCTGGCTGACACCAAATTAGTTGTGTTTCAATCCTGGCTTGAGGCATTCGGAAGTCTAGTCGCACTGAGGAGCTGTGATACAGCGAAACAGTACTGTCTGTGAATGACATAATATATATATATATATATCTTCTCAGATGGAATATATCTGTAGAAGAGACAAAATGGATGAAAAAACAAGAGGAAAACTATACGTAGTTTTTAGCCGACACATTTCATCATATGACGGACTTTATCAAGGCAAATGTGGCAGTTTTATTTTGCAACAAGTATATATTTGACTTTTGTAATCGTAGGGGGAGGGGTCCGAATGCAAGAGTCACACAAAATCTCCTCCACAACGGTCTGTCAACGGCAGCCATCAGCAATTCTGATATAGTTATAGTTGTCCATTGTTTGACATTGTCCAACCAGTTTTTATGTTGGCATGCTCTCCTACGTCCACCTTCAACGGTGTCTTTCATGATGTTCTTGCACAGGATGTCGTGCCCTGTAATGTGTCTAAACCACGCCATTTTCTCCGTTTGACAGTGGCGAGAAGAGATTCCTGGTGGCCCACAAAACTTTCAACCCTTTTCCGTACAAACTCATTGGCTTCATGATCCCAATAGAAGATGCCAAGGAGTTTTCTTCTCATGCATTTCTTCTCAAACGCTTGGATCCTTCTCTCTGTTTCTACCAACAGTGTCCACGTTTCACATCCATCTATAAGGGCGACTACAAGCGATTTGTACTGTCTGTACTTTGAAAACTGATTTTACTCCTCCATATTCCTGTCAATTTGATCATCGTTGCCATGGCTGCGGCTATCCGTGTGTGGACTTCCGAGTTGCAGGTACCATCTTTACCATCAAGATTTAAAACTGGACATTCCTCCAATGAATTCCCATTCATTATTATGTTGACACAAGTGTTACTGTTTGTGCTATTCACCATTACTTTGGATTTCTCTGAGCTGACTTCCATTTCATATGCTCCTGCTCTTTCAAAATGTTAATCGAAAAAGTACAACAATTTAAATATCTAGGAAGTGTTTTAATTTCGCTATTGCTGCGGCAATATGTGTGCGGATTTCAGAGATGCAAGTACCATCTTTAGACAACATTGCTCCTAAGTATTTAAAACTGGCCACATCCTCCAGTGAATTGCCATTGATGGTAATGTTGACACAGGCGTTACTGTTTGTGCTATTCACCATTACGTTGGATTTCTCAGAACTGACTTCCATTCCATGTGATCCTGCGATTACAAAAGTCAAGGGGATGATGATGATGATGATGATGATATATTTGACACTTACTCAATTTTTAAAAATTTAAGAACGCTCATAAATATTCATCAGGTTAACTGAAAAGTCTAGGTGTGAAAACCTAGATTACGTCACATAGCTTTTTGGAAAGAAATTTTTTTAATTTAAAGATGCTCTTAAATATTCAACAGGTTAACTGAAATGTCTAGGCATTTAGGCCTTAGATTACGTCATTTAGTATACTCGAAAAAAAATTTTTTTGCCCTTTCAAAAATATTCTACCACCAAACTCTTCCTATTTAAGATACATAGACAACTCCCTACTAGCATATCCACAAAACACTATTTTAACTGATCTTGTCAACCAACTTAACAACGTTGAACCTACAATAGACTTCACCTTTGAACCTGAAAACCAACCTTCCCTTCTTAAATTTCATGTTACACAGAAACAACAGCGAACTCAATTTTGACGTTTACAGAAAATCTACCAACAAAAACGATCTAGTCAACTTCTGCTGAAACTATTTTAATAAAATTAAATTTGGTATAATTATAGGTTTCTGCTAAGAATTTTCAGCCTCCAATATCTACCCAAATAAGAAACACACATAGAAAACAGATTAAAAAACCTCCAATATCTCTATCACTTCATCCACAACGCAAAGAGAAAAGCACAAAAATATACGACCGTAACAAAAATAACAATACTATTCATAATAATAAGTTATACAAAAACAGATACATAAGACTACCTACCAATCCAAAATACCTTATCCCATCTAAACAACATCCAAGTAGTCACAACCACTTCCAAAACCATCATTGATATAATCGCATCTAAAAAAAAACACCCATGTCAATAGTAGTTCAGAAGACGGCATATAGAAAATAAATTGCCTAGGATGTTCTTCACAATACATTGGAGAAATATGCAGAAAAAAACGTGTCTATGAACACAAAAGATACCTTATAAAAAACAATTTAACGAATTCACTACTCATACACAGAAATAAATTCGACCACAATTTAGATCTAAAAACTGCCACACTCATCAAATGAGAAAGTAATTTACACAGAATTTAAAACCTCGAGAATTCCGCCATCGAATATTATCAAGATACCAATGTACACCCCAGTTTTTACCAATCCCACCTTTCCTGGAGGAATGACTACTTTGCCAAGCATACACAACAAATGTGTTGAAAAATCAAAGGAAAACCGCTGAATCCATCATTTCAACTTGCAAAGATTTTTCCTTTTTCGAAAAATGCTAAATGACGTAATCTAAGAATGCCTAGTCGTTTCAGTTAAAACTGGTGAATATTTATGAACATCTTTAAATTTAAAAATTTTCCTATGAAAATGCTATTTGTGAACGTTCTTAAATTAAAAACTTTTGAGTAACTGTAAAATACTTGTTGCAAAATAAAACAAAGTATATTTTTCTTCTCTTTTCATTCATATATATATATATATATATATATATATATATATATATACATATATATATAATATATATATATATACATATATATATAATATATATATATATAC
>OZ038506.1:92334992-92394992 GCA_964036315.1 Acanthosepion esculentum | reverse complement strand
TGTTACCCCTCTATATAGATCACAGGTCCCCCACACTCTCACACATACTCTCACCAATTTTTCCCGGAGTCGTTGTTCCGTTTTCTTTTTGAATCTGTAGGCCTGATGAATTGGATCGTTCTTACGATTCCAATGGAATAAATTATGACCATGGAATATTAGTGTTTAAGTCTTTTTATTATATCCTTACTCTGTCCTGGACATTGAGTTCTACCTGGATCATATCCTCTTGGAATTATTTTTATACATATATGTATCTGTATATATAATTGCATATGTATGTGTATATTTACCACTAATATTGTCTATATATATATATATATATATATATATATATATATATATATATATATATATATATAGGAGGCAATATCACAGCACTAGTAATGGTATCTGAACGAACAACTCATAAAAATTCGATCTAAAGGTTATTTTCTGGGGTATTGGAGGGATTGTTGTTATGCAATCATAATACCATTGAAATGGTTTCAGAGGAATAAATCCACTATGTCTTCATCAGACCTTTTAGACTGGCGCTACAGAATCACAAAGGATTTTACCAATTACCAAATCCACAAAACCTGAATACTTCCAACAGCAGCAACAACTAAAATGGATAGGACATATAACGAGAAAGGAAAATAATGGTATAATCAATATGTTCACTTTCCACACTGCCTAAGAATAACGGTTAGGAAGGAAACTCCAAACAATACTAGAAAGAGAGATAGCAACGACTTAGAAGCCTTTTTTCCTGAAAAACTATTTTAACTGAGATATTTTATAAATTTCAACCGACAGTAACACTAACTGTTCGGTCAATGAATGCCGAATGTTTCCTTATAAGGAAACGGCTATCCTAACTGTTACCATCTCATTTCTTCAAAATAAGCACGTTTTTATTATAATCATGAATATGTGTGACTTTCTTTAAACAGCTTATTGTCTTTGAATCTTCTGTTAAGAAATTCATCACATTTTAACAGATCAATTGTGTAATCTGTCTGGAAAGCCAAAGCAAACATTTATTATTGAAGATTGATTTCTACTGGAAACAATGTTCACGTCCCACGTGACAGAAAACTTGTTGCTGATGTTTGTTTAATGATTTGCAATAATCCGTGTATTTCTTCTTCTTCTTCTTCTTCTTCTTCTTCTTCTTCTTCTTCTTCTTCTTCTTCTTCTTCTCTCATGTCTTTTCAGAAAGTGAACGATTATGGCTCTTCACAATTTCCCTTTTTATGGTTGCTCTAAGTAATTATTGCTTGATTACCATCCCACTTCAACTTTGTTGTCTGCGTTCTGTCAACCATTCAATCAAACTCGTCAAGTTTTAAAACTCTGTTATCTCCTGCTTCTCTTTCCTATATGCTGTGAGTGCTAAATTCTCCAAACCTTCTATCCTCGTTATGTTTCTCATAAATTTAATCTGTCTCTCTGGCAAAGCAATCCAGTACTCTTTTCTTTGTTTCTCTACTGTCCAAGTCTTTCAGTCAGTGGCGTACTGGCCAGCGTGTCAGCTTGACTGATTGTAAGCGATCCCCTGATGGGATGGGTCCTCTATATCAAATAAAAATGCAATAAAGAAACAGACAATTAGTAATAAAAAGGAATAAGAGCTTTATGAAGTCATCTGCACACTATCAGTTCATCAAGTCCGGAGTGAGGGGGAATATTCAATGCTGAAAATCTTAAAGTCAAGGTCAAGAAATTCGTTGTCTTGAAAGAATTTGGAAGCATACATGTTGCTCTCCATTGAAAAGGAATTGTGAGATGAATTGGATACAGTAGCAATTATTGGCAGATTCTCACAATCATCTAGTGAACAAAAACGATTGCTCTTTATACAGTGGACTGCATACAATGCTCTATTGTGCTTTTGAACTGTCTGTTCAGGTGTAAATTGTGCAGTAAGCTATTTAAAAATATCAACCAATTACTTAAAATTATAATAAATAAATACAATTTTCTATTATAACATTCTATGTTCACATTTGGTATCTACTGGCGGTGATATGTACAGTACATGTATACTGTAATTACTAAAAAATACACATTTTTCCATAAAAAATTCAACTTTCAAATTTTTATTTATTTGTTGTGAAAATTAAATGATAGCATTGTAGTTATGGATGGGCCTCCTTTGTTTCCTGGCAACCAATATTTTTAGAGCCAGTCCGTCACTGCTTTCAATCAATATACATTAACCTGTTCACTGCTACGAATAAGATAATTTGTCTTACGATGTGTCATTCATACAACGTTGGAAAATATACTTGGTAGCGAACAGGTTACTAATCAGTGAAAGTTTTAATCCCGGCAATGTTTCACGGGTTGCAAGATTTTTTTCTTTATTTTTTCACAGAGAAACCCCTTCTACAAAAGTTAAATGTTCAAAGGCAGGAAATGAATTTGCAAGCACTTATATTAAGTGAATAAACTTGATATTTTTTACACTCATCCGATCGATTCTACCTCTTCATAAAGTCGTGTTACGCTTTCGGCATAATTTCAGATTCGATGTCAATAAACATTTTCAGTTATATGGATTAAAACGTGCACACTTCTTTCATAATTCGATATCTTTCTCTTCTCTCTCTCCCGGGTTTTTTTATCTTCTCTCTACCTCTCTCTTTCCCCTCTCTTCTCTCTTTCCTTTTCAATTCTCACTCTTTCCTCTTTCTCCCCTTATTTCTCTCTCGCTCTTCATCTTCCGCCTCGCACTCCCTCTCCCTTTCTCTTTTCCATCTACTTCCTATATCTCTCCCTCTCTCTTCTCCTCGCCTCTTTCCTTTTTCTTTCTCCCTCTATCTTCTTCTCTTCTCTCACTATCCATTTTAACTCTGTCTCACTTTTCTTCTCTCTTTCTCTCCCTGTGTCTTTTTATTCCCCCCCCTTTTTCCTCTCTCTCGCCTCTCATTTTCTCTTCTTTTTCTCTTCTTTTTCTCTCTATTCCTCCCCCCCTTTATCCCGCCTCTCCCTGTCTCTTCTCCCTTTCTCTATGTTTACATTTTTTCTTTAATGTGGTTGAGACTAAATAAAATTAATCAATATATATTAACCTGTTCGCCGCCACAAACGAGATTACTTACGGTTTACATACATAAACTTGATATTTTTTACACCCATCCGATCGATTCTAGCTCTTCTTGTCGTGTTAAGTATTCTGCATAATTTCTGATTTACACATATCGATTAGAACGTGTACTTTTGTAATTCGATATCTTTCTCTTATCTCTCCCTCTCTTTCTCTTCTCTCTGTTCTCTCTCTCTCTCTCTTCTTCTTCTTTTCTCTTTCTCCCTCTCACTTTTTCTTCACTCTTCTATCTCGCCCGCACCCTTCTTCCTTCTCTTTCTAATCTCCCTTCTATATATCTATTTATTTATATTCCTCTTTCTTCTCCTTATCACTTCTTTCCTTTCTTTCTCTATCTCTCTTTCTCTATCTCTCTCTTCTTTCTCTCTCTCATTTCTCCTCTCTTCTCTCACTCTTTTACCACTCTCTTCATTCCTTTTCACTTCTCTCTCTTCTTTCTCGTTCTTCTTTCTCTCTCTCTCTCTCTCTCTCTCTCTCTCTCTCTCTCTCTTCTTCCATTCACTTCTTTCTCTTTTCTCTTGCACCCTCTCACTTTTCCCTTCCACACACTTCTCCCTTTCTCGTTCCAATTAATAGGATAATTAATAGATAGATTTGCCTATTGCCCTATTCACACTCCTTCCTGGGTTTTTTTAACAGGAGTAGAGTATTGTATCTCTTGTTTCCTGTTTAGGATTGGGTTTCCGGTTCTTTCTAAAGCCTACTTCAACTCTATACTACTGACGTCTCCGCTTAAACCCTGAAGTTTTATTTACTACTTTTTCCTCAGTAGGAGTAAATAGGTTCGAACTCCTCCCCGGCCTTTTGAACAGGAGGTTTAACATCTTGTTTCCTGTTTAGAATTGGGTTTCCGGTTCCTTCTAAAATGTTCTCATTCTCTTTCACTCCCAGTAGCCCCCTTACGTGGCGCGAATTGATTTTTTTTAAATCTCCCTGCTATCGCTCTCTTCTCCTTCTCCTCTTTTCTCTCTCCCACACACGCACACACACTCTCTCTCTTCTCACTCTTCTTTCTATCTGTTTTCTCATCTGTCCTTCTTTCTCTCTCCTCTTTCTTACTTTTGATTTTCTCTTCCCTCTCTTCTCTCTACTACTTCCTCTTTCTTTTCGTTGTCCTTGTCTCTTTTCTTTTTATCTATCTTCATAGTTTTCTTAAATGCGGACCAGACAAAATAAAAATAATCAATATACATTAACCTGTTCACTGCCACGAACAAGATGACTCGCCTGCCGATAATGTTATCATTCTTACAACATTGGAAAATATACTTAGTAGCGAACAAGTTAATGATCTGTGAAAGTTTTAATCCAGGCAATGTGGATAATCGTGTGAGTTATATTACTTTATAACTATCTAAGACCGGCCGATGTGGATGAAAAGAACTGATATTCTAATCTGGAATCACATATCGCTATAAATCTTAAAGGATTTATCCGAACTTTATTGAACAACGGCATTCGCCATTTTGTTCGACCGTCTTCTGCTATCTTTCAGTGAACTTCATAATTCCATCCTCCCAGAATATTTTTCTTTCTCTGCAAAGAAATGCACTAAAGGCCTTTTGCAATCTTTTTTTTTTTAGTGCTTCTTCAGTATTGGTAAATATAGGAGAAAAGTCATATATATATATATATATATATATATATATATATATATATATATATATATATATATATATATATATATATATATATATATATATATATATATATATATATATATATATATCATAATTAATTCATCGAGTCTAGAAGAATCCTCGAACAGAATGCACTGGACGGCCGTTTCGTCAGCAGTGCGCATCTACTACCGAGAATCGAACACGAACCGTTACGATATAAACGACATAACCACTGGGTCACGTGTCTCGGCGACGAAGCGGTAACAAACCAGTCTAAAATAGCGCTATCTCTTTACAAATTCCGTCGTGTGACTCATCCGAGTTTACTTATACCAACGTACTGTGTCCCCTTGAGTCTCGTCTTCTATCCCAAGCCGCTCCATCTGGAGCATTAGAATTCGGTTCAAGCTTTCTGCCTTTTGTTGAGGATTCTTCTAAACACGATGAATTAATTATGATTATTCAAAATCCCCCTTAATTTATATATATATATATATATATATATATATATATATATATATATATATATATATATATATATATATATATATATATATATCGCTAAATTTCCAGATCAATTCTGTGGACAAGACAGATTGGTATAAAATGATAATTGGAATTTTTTTTCTCTTACTATAAAGATAATTTACATTAACCAGAAAAAAGACTTGGACAGAAGCGTCTATCTTCTTAAATTTGGATTTTTATTGTAACTATAACAACAGAGATATTTCGATTTCATTTTTGCCTTGAAAAAGTCGGAAGACGAAACGCGTCGGCAAAATCTAAGATTTTTCCAATTGTCATTTTATACCATATATATATATATATATATATATATATATATATATATATATATATATATATATATATATATATATATATTTATGGCAAATAAGTAAAACGTATGAAAATGGATTAAAAGAAATAGATAAAAATATGAGAGATTGGCCAAAACAAGAGGTAAAATATATACCAGATAATTCAAAAGAAATAATAAACGAATATGGCAGATTGGTTAAAATAAATAGCTCAAAATATAGTAAATGAGTCAAAAGAAATAGGTAAAAACATTAGAGATATGTCAAAACTTTCTGGCCGACCGCAGATAACTTTGCCTTGTAACCTATTAATGGAATATTACGTCTTTTCTCTTATCTAATTCCGAATGCTTTTCTTAATTGTTGCCTTCACCGTGTCTCATTAGAAGCCGTACTTATTCGAATCAGTTTCTTCTACAAAAGATCATATTAGAGCCGTCACTTCTAATGTAACCATATACACAGAATCGCCTTCTTTAGATGATGACTAACCTTTTGTACGGTTAGTTGTCGTGCATTTTGCTTTCGTTCACTGTTGTTGTAAGATATCCACTTTACATCGCCACTCACAATTTTATTCAAAACACATTTTCGTTTAAGCATCAAATCACGAACGGAAGTACCTTTTTTATATTTGTAAGGGAGTTGTAGGGATACAAACGGCGATTGTCTCCCTTTCCTTGAGATAGTCACGTGTGTCACTGATGGGCGTTGGATGACGTCAATGGATAGAGTGACGAAGAGCAGTTGTAATGTAGAGCCCGGAGAAAAAGGGTGTCCCTAGCCAAAGCGGTAGATCTTACAGACAAAAAGGCTAGGTTCATAGAGAAACTGCCGTACCTCCAGTTTTTCCTGGGGGAAATATTACAAGTAAGGTTCCCTTTTTTTACCCACCGTTTGTTCTTGCATATATGTTATAATTTCTCTGCATGGGATATATATATATATATATATATATATATATATATATATATATATATATATATCGCTCTCTCACAGACGCGATGTTGCCTCGCTCTGTCTTTTTTACAAATACTTTCACGGTAATTGCTCCGAGGAGCTGCTTTCGCTTGTCCCTAGGCCTCATGAATTTAAACGTCCTACGAGGCTGGCATCCCGTTCCCACCCCTTCACCGTTGAAACTGTTAGATGTAGACGTCTCTTCTACTCCAATAGCTTCATGTCTCGCACATCTCGCCTGTGGAACTCCCTTCCCTATTACTGTTTCCCTGACGAATACAATCTCCAACTATTTAAGTATAACGTCAATCGACATCTCCAGTTGCCTTGATCTATCCACTTCCCTTCTCCACATCCTTTCACCTTTCATTCCTATCTGCTCTCGCTCCAAATCTTCTGTAACCCCCTTGCCTTGATCGATCCACTGTCTTTCTCTTTCTCCACACCCTCTCCTTTACCACTCCTATCTGCTCTTCCCCCAACCCTTCTATAACCCCTTGCGTGATAGTGGCCTCCAGCCTTGCTTGGGGTAATACGCTTAAAAAAAAATATATATATATATATATATATATATATATATATATATATATATATATAACTTTGTGTACTATGTAACATTTTAAAAGTTTCTCTAAGAACAAAGCATGTTTGCCATTCTTTTTCCACTGAGATATTCCGTTCCGTCCATGAATTACGGTGGTAATATATCACGTATATGATAATGCCCGTAATGATGGAAATTAAATGGAAGAATAAATCTTTCTTCCATAGCTCACTCCCATTATAGAGTTATTTATTTGTTTTGCTTAACTTACATGAAAGTCACATATCAAAATGCATTTGGCTTTTTTCTTCTTTTTCATTATTAGGGCTTCCATTATTTTTAATCTTTATGCTATTATATTTCTATTTTCTACTAGTACGTTTTGAACAATGTTCAGTAGAATATACAAGTATAAAAAGCCTAACCCGCAGTACCCTGTCAGTCGTCTTTAACAAAACATATATATATATATATATATCAGTTGCCTGACAATTGCACTAGCATGAAACAGACTGTCGCCTCTAAGTGCTGACTTCCATGTCCACTTTTATATTTACACACGCTCTATCTCTGATATTGAGCACTTTATCCCATAAATATAGCACACTTTAAGACTATATTTCTTCATATATACATATATATATATATATATATATATATATATATATATATATATATATATATATATATATATATATATAATTCTTCTCATCTATTCTAGCATCTATGTCTGTGATGTTTCTTTCTTTGAAACTAATTAAGCTGACACGGCAGTCATTTCGCATTTAATTTGAGACGTCGACGATTACCGTCTTCCTGGAAAGGATGTCTCCAATTCGACAATCTATGACGATTTGCCTTTTAAGTTACGAAGATGCTGCACAGAATGAAACTTCTCAGCGTCATGGTTTTATGCTTACCCCCCAGCAGCCGGTGATTGTCTCAACCTTCGCCGCCTTCGACAATGGCCAGTCCTGATCTGGTGGGTCTATCAATTTCATGCACACACATATGGATAGTAAAAGTCGATATTTAATTGCGTCTCCTCGGCAGGCAATCGATCTCTCACGTGACCGCCAAGCACTCTTACCTCTCACTGCACAACTGACAACTTGACCATATAATTTGGTATTCTCAGCCTGTTGCTCACTTTCCAGGCGCGCATGTTATTATATGCATATGTTTGTGTCGTGTGTGAGTGACTTACATATGCTTGTACCTTTTGAAGAGACACACGCATGAAAACACACAATTTGACTGAGTTTGAAATGAGACATTGGAATAATAGTTGCCTCTCCAAGTTAAGTCTGTACAATCCGTACCCTAGACTGAGCAATAAAAATTATAAAGTTTGAAAACATATTAAAAATCTGTTAAGTTTTTAAATCATAAAAATCAAATAATGTTGGGGCGCACCCACCTTCACAACCACAATAGACTGATCCTATTATTATAAATAGAACAGTAGTTCTAGAGACTGGGAGGAGTGTAGCAGTGTAGTGCAGTGCAGAGTGAGACTTCTGTAGTGATCAGTTACACTTCCGTTTCTCGACCGGAAGATACCGTTGGACTTTATTACTATTACTTATTGTTACTACTAACCTACGTTCGTTCTACTACTAATCTCTCTGATGTAAATACCTCTCTGAATATACCAGTATTTTCCCCTACGACTGTGTTTGTTCGTTATTACCATATACTCACGTGGAAACACTCAACATCTCAACAGTGGCGACGAAGGATGTTTTATTGATCTCAACAAATAATTAAGATTTTATTGAAATTTTCGGAAATTGTTCAGTAACAGATAAAGGTTTTTCTTTAAAAGTTTCGTAGATATAATTTTAGGTTTATCATTATACATGCGCAAACGTAAACATACATACATGATCTGGATGAAGTTGAAATGGACATCTGTGTCTCTTTCTATCTAGTAACTACCCCTAGCTAACAGTGAAAAAAGTATGAGGCAAAATGTCTGGCTGTTTGAAGTCATATTACTAAATATATTTTTTAATAAATGTAGTATTTTAAATAAACAATTTAGATTTAAATTTTGCCGTCAGTAAATCGTAAGCTACTGAATTAATATATAAAATTCTTTGACATCCGTTAGTTCGTCCGTCACCCTCTAAAATAGCTATATATTGACGGATCGAAACCAAATTTGGGGGTGATGTACAAAACAACTAAGGGGGCACAAAGTATAGTCGGTTTTACTAGGATGCGTAGCTTTACACAATAAATTTTCATTAATTTTGGAGGGAAAATTAAGTTTTATTATTTAACATACAAAATACTCCCAATAATTTTAAGATAATCTAATGATTAAAATAGTCAATACTTATTTAATAAAAATGCAATACTATTTTTTTGTATATCTTTTCTTTAAATTTTTATATATACAAAAATCCCGTTTCCAGTTCACCCAGCTTTTGTAAGAACTAAAAACAAATCATGAGGCCAAACGCTTCAATACGTTGGAATTTGACTCCAGAGAGAAATATTTACGCACGGCAGTTGTATGTTGCAAGCTCAAGAGTAAGAAATCCTAAAAATTTATTCTTCGCTGTTAAAAATTGAAAAAGGAAAAAAATAAATTTTCAAAAAAATATTGTTTACCATGAAGTCCTATAAAATTAAATTGAATTAAAGAAAATATTAAACAGCGGAGTAGGGTTTTTGTTGAAGTATCTTTCCAGACAAATCAGCTTATTCCAATTTCATTGATTTGTTTGCGAAATTGAATGAAACAGAGTCTGCAAATCTCGACAAAAATGTTAGCGATAACTTCAAAAATACTGTGAGTTATTTCAACAAGCGTCAGCATGTTGCAAAAAGTTCTATTCTAATAAAACTACTAAGAAATTGTTTAAAAACATTTGCGGAAATTCTTCACAGCAGTTGTTATTGAAAATCTCAAAGAATTGTTGAAAATATGGATAATTGAGGTCTGTCTGTTCTTCGCTTTCCATCAACTTTCCCTTGATAATAGCGTTCTTCCTAAAGAATGCAGTACGTACCTCCATTTTTCGCTGAAAAAAAAACAGCATAGCATGATGAAAAAAGGCCCCAAACTTAATAAAAACAAAGTTTTATCGTCAAAATGTTTATGTTATTATTAAGAGGAAAGACCAAAATAGTTTTTTATTATTTTATTAATTTTTTAATCCTTTCTTTCTTTGGCATGAGGAGCATTACACATTCAGCTCGCTTCAGGTGAGTTTCAATTACTTTCCAGTAATTTCCTTCTTCTAGAACGTCATATTTTGGTTAAATATCTTTTTTCTTTTACGTCAGCAGTCGACAATTTACGATTAGTGTTTTGCGTTTTTACCGGTGAGGAACACATTGATTTAGAAATTCTTGCAAAAATCAAACAATTGTCGCATTTTAATGAAACTTTCAGGGCTTATTCACAAATTAATTAGTTTTTGAATTTTTTTTAGTAGATCTTGGTAAAAATATTTTTTACATATATTACTCTCCACTTATTTAATTTTATGAAATTTCGAGAAATTACATTTTCATCAGAAAACTTTTTTATTAGTTAAAAGCAGGACTCCTTGGGGAATGTAAATCAACATTTTTTTTAAATTACTACTCATTTTACGAAAATCTGCTCGAATCGTAAAACAAAAAATGCCATAAAACTATGCCATTAGTTAATTCGAAAAGCTTTTAATTGCTTTTATCAATAAGATTTATTAAGAACACTATTGTCTTAAAAAAGATTTTCGATGAATAATGAAATTTTACAAGAATTTTTTTCATATTTATTTTTAGTTTAATTATAATAATTTATAGTATATAAATGTTTAAAATTCTGCATTACTTTCATCCAGTTAGGGAATATTGTTAACTTAAATGAAAACTGTATTTACTAATCAAATATGGAAAAGATTAATACAAAGTATTTTGTTTCAAGAATTTTAAATAATTTTTAATTTTTTATGTATATAAAATATTACATAATATGCTTCTGTTTGAAAGTATGGTCGACCATACACGACATTATCAGAAAATTAGAGCGATGACTATAGTAAATTTAAAGTCAACATTCCTAAAATTAGACTACGGAGACTGTTTTCCAACATTTTTAAGATTACTGAATACTTAAAAATTATATAAAAAAGGCGATTACCCATCATTTTCTTAAATTATGTTTTAACAGATAAAGTCTCCGTAGACCTCTCAACATCTTATCAGTGCTTGTTAAGTGGGTTGACAAGCGACGAAAAGCACGTAAATCACCGCTATCCATTTTTCTGTTATTTTCAACTTAAAGTAAATAATGTTTGTTTCAAATCAGATTAATTATACTTTACATCAGCTAATATTTATCAAATAAAGTTTCAGAAAAGTATATTTTATTTTTGGAAGATTTTTAAACCCGAGAATTAACTTTTGTTTACAAATGTATCATAATGTGTCAAAAGTGGTCGATTTTAATGATTTTACTGAAAGCGACCAAAATGTTGAGATTCCAATCAATATAATTTCGATTTGAAATACACCAGAGTATTTTGCTTATTGAAAATAATAAATTTAATCATTTAGCTTTCAATTAGAGTTTTTTTTTAAATAAAGCTCCAAGAATGCTTTTTTCATTTTTAAAAATTCATTTTAAACCTTAGGCATGAAAAATTACTGGAGGTACCTAGAATACAGATAAAGTCACAGGTAAAAATGTCATAGGAAGTAGTCACAAGAAAAAAGAAACAGTACTATGTTATGTTTAATAGACTTTTTTTTAACCCTAACTCTAGTATACTTAACCCCTAACTCTAGTATACTTAACCCCTAACCCTAACTCTGAAGATAGTGTGAAGAATGGAAATCTCGAATCTCAGTGCTGTTTTGGATTAACAATACTTGAATTTAATGAAAAATATTTTAAACTATTGACAGTAATAAGCTACAATGGGTTCATGTACACCAAACATATTACTTACAAAAAAAGTTGTGACATTTTTCCAGTGATTTTATTATTGGGAACGTTCATAAATACCTGGATTTTCGAATTTCTAAATCTGGGGTTCACCAGTGCCTTAAAAAAAAAGAATTTACACGACCTTTTTCCTTTTCGATAGTAATCTTCAACATATCTTCAATTATACATGCTACACTTAAATAAGGAATTGTTAAACGACTTGGATCATTGTGGTATAAATAAGAATTATTTTAGACTAATTTTATTATACAGTGTAACCCGGATATAAGAGAGTTGTCGGGACCCGCCAAGTCTCTTATATCCGGGTTTCTCTTATATCCGGTTTTGGTCTATTTTGTATACATTAACACAGGCTCTAATTTGGGACCAGATAACATCTCTCTTATATCCGGGTCTCTCTTATATCCGGTTTTCTCTTATATCCGGGTCTCTTATATCCGGGTTACACTGTATTGTTAATATTAAGAGTTGTTTGCGCTTAATCACCACAGATAAAATAATGCGCAACTTGTATGATAAATAAAACTTAACTCGCCAAATAAGTTATGTTTTGATATTGGCCACAATTTATTCATCAGAAATCATGCAACGAGTCAATGTGAGTGCTAAACAGGAAGCGGAAGTTGAGCATGGGACTTATTTGTTTTATTTGTGATGATTAAGGGGAAACAACTCTTAATGCTAATAATATAATAAAATTAGTATAAAAAAATCTTTTTTTTTACCACAATCACCACCGCATCAGAAAAATAAAGGTGCCAGAAAACTTTGTTGGGAAGACAATGAAACAGTTAAATTGGACTGTACATCCAGACACTTAAGGGATTTCCTAATTCGACTAGAGCGGCGTAAAATTTGAGAAATCACCAACTGATTTTTTTCATTTGAGATCAGCGGACATCATCAACTGATAATTTAATCTTTTTCAAATGATACGGACTCCATTTTTTCATTAGACTCGAGTCTAAATGACTAATTAGCAACCAATTAATCAACAGTCTACCTGGTGCGCATGTTCTGAAATATTTTCACAGGGTTTCAAAATTTTATTAGAGCAACAAAAACAGGTATATTAAAAGGACAAAGAAAGAGGATCAACAAAAATATATATATTACCGTAAATTGGTTTAGCTGTTTTTAAGCGTTATATTTCGGTATTACCACCGTAGAGATGTTTTAGTGGTTATATTTCGGTATCACCAATTTACGGTTATAAATATTTTTGTTCAGTCAGTCAGTCAGTCTATGCGCCATGCGTGATATACGCTTAGGCGGTTATGTATCTTTTGATACATGACTGACGAGGTAGATTTTTTCCCGCATTAGGTTGCCATTTCTTTCTACGGTAGAAGAGTTATCATCCAAGACTATAGAACCCGGTCTGTCCTGCTATTTACCCATAGCTGGGCGTGGGGAAGAAGAGGATTCATACCTTTCCCAAGGGTATTAGTACGTAAGTGAATGCAATGACATTGACTGGAATTCAAACTCGGCTCTCCGATTCCTCAATCCGAGCCTCTATCCGTTACCCCTATTTTTGTTACCACTCTTTTTTGTTATGAATATTCTTTTAATCAGTTTTTATTGCTCTCGAATTAATGAGGTTCTATTTATTGGGATTCGTTCATTTGCTGGAATATGTGGCTGCAGATAAAACTAGAATAACAAGTCAATAACAGGGTTATGTCTGCATACAATCCAGGTCAAAAATCTATCGGAAAAACGACGAAATTAGTAACATGATTATTTATCAAGATGGTATTTGCCTTGATGCCACCACTAAAGACGAATTTTTAAAAAAAACAGATCGCGTGTTAAACAAATTAAAAAAATATGCTGCGATGGATTTCAAAATTTCAAAAGATAGTATTACACCAGATCCAAATTTAATTAAGAAAATTTCAGAGTTATCTATACCTACTAATAAAAAAGAATTAGAATCCTTTTTAGGATTGCTTAATATTTATAATAAATACCTACCAAAATACAACGACTTAACTTTGCTGAACGGCGTAAAAGTTCCTATTAAAGTCGGATCATAAACCTCTAGAGTTTATGTTATCAAAAGTTACATCTTCCAGAATTCTAAGGTGGACAATAAAATTAACGGCATATGATTTGAACATTGAGTATGCAAAAGGAAATACAATACCACATGTCGATGCGCTGTCATGGTTACAATTTAATAAGGATCAAAAAGAAAAAAATGGAAATACCGTATGAAGAAATCTTACATTGGGTTGAATTGACATATTATCTCTACAAAGACTGGCATCGGAAACATTACATGATCCGATATTAAGCAAAATTGCTGAGAGAACAAGATGAAACAGGTTGAGTAATTTTTCCAAAGCTGAAAGACATTATACAGAAATAAGTCATAAAATAATAATGGAAAATGGCGTTATATGCAATGGAGATTTGATAGTACCAATAGAAACAGTAAGAAAATATATTTTCAAAAATGTACATGATGATGTGCATTGTGGGATAATGGCTACACAGAATAAATTAAAATTGGAGGCATGGTGGCCGGGTTATTGCCGTAACATAGAACGCTGTGTACATAAATACCCAGAATGTGTAGAAATAAAGAATATTCGATAAAAGAGAATACACTCATAGCCTAAAGAAACGGAACCATGGTCTTGTATTTATATGGACCATGAACCCATTAATTGCATAGGAGTATTTCTAATTTTAATTTCCTTCACTGGATAGCCTGAAGTCTTTAAAGTCAGAGATAGAAAAACGACTACAATAAAGTACATATTAAGTGATATTTTCTAGAAATGGGGTCCCTAAAACATTGGCATCAGACAATGCACCAATTTTATGAAAATGTATGTAATTGGTTCAGGCAGATTGACTGCTTCCCTTACGAAACACCATCGTATCACTTACAATCTAATGGCATTCCAGTAAGAATGGTGCAGACAGTAAAAATGGGATCGAAGGCATTGTCCTTAAGTAGAGATACTATAGACAGTTACTTACCAAGGTTACTGCTTAGTTTTAGGTCTATTCCACATACAGACAGATTGCAGAGCTCATCTGCATTAATGAGAAAACAAATAAGATCTCCACTAACAATGTCTTACTCAATAAATGAAAAGATGTGATATAAAAAAGATAAAGTAGCAAGTCCTGAGAAAGCTAATTTCATCGTGCAAAGGGGACATAATACAGCCATTATGCCAAACAAATGTGATGAAGACTTTGACGAAGAAAAAATCGCAGAGTTCTTCAGATCAGTAAGATGTAATAGAAAACGAGCCTATGGATGATAGTGGGAGTAACTCAGACACGAAAGATGTAATGAGACCAAGATCCCCATTAAAAAGAAGGGGACATAAACCTCAAGGGGGAGAGGAGGAAAGAGGTTGTAGAAGAAGTTCATGAACAATGAAAGGCATTAAACCTTTTCCGTTCAGGGAGGTGTGGTGGGATTGGCAAATAGGATTTAACCTATTGGCATACGTCAATTATAAGATAAATAAAGTGTAGAGTGAAGAGTCAGACGGGAGGAAGTTGACTACTGATTACGTGTCGTAAAACAATCCTATACACGTCTCGTATATTAAAAAAACAAATTTAACATTGAAAATTCAAGGTACAAATTCAAATTGAGACATTAATAATAATATCCAATGTATACACTTATATATGCAGATCTCTCAGGTACTTCACAAGCTTATGGGCCCGCTCCGTTTGCTATAGAAATTCATTGTAAATCGATCTCACCTCTAAAAAACGTTTTTTGACAATGCAATGGTCATATCATAGGAATTAAATTTTCTATATATTTTTAACCAATAAAACCCTATCAGTAGATTTGTTTGATAAACAATGGCAAATACTGCCAAAATACATGCGGACGTAGTTGTAGACCTACCACGTGTTATTTTTGCACCATTTAGAAAATAAACAATAATACCTCTTTTCACCACTCCCGCAAATTTGAGAAAAATATTTTCGCGTGCCATTTTCTAATAAAATTCTTGTATTCAAAAAGTTCTCATCTCTATGTGAAATTAGATTTTAAATCTCATTACGGATATAAAAATAGAAGCATACTTTTTCTCGAGGCTCAAAAACAATTTGGGAGGCCAGTTTGATCAACACGTGCGTACACACACACGCACACACACACAAACACAACAGATTAGATTAACCAGCAACCGCCGACTAAGCATTTTGTCTACGAAGGCACATGCACATTAGGCTGATTGTCATAAAGTAAGTCTATCCACACTCCTCACACAGCCCCACGGACACTTAATTACTTTATAAAACAAACTTCACTGCAAGGAAAATGAACATTTGTATATTTCTGAAAAGAATATATAAATTTTATTTCAACAGATGTTCTGCTTTTACTTTTCCTTCAGAAAATAACTTTTTTCATGTTTCATTTAAAAGATGTGTTGTTGTTGTTAAATATTTGGAAATCTGACACTCAGATAACAACAAAGCTGGGTAGACGGATCCCATATATTCGGTATATTTCATAGGGAGTCCTAGAATTCCATATAACCCAACTTTATGTGAAGAAAGCTCTTAGATTGATACTTTTAAAACTTTGTAGCAAAACGTAAACAACCCATGGAGATCGTATATGAATATACTATATTAAGGGTTTAGATAAAGATTTTATTCGCGAAACAACCCCGAATTCGGTTTGTTCGTGTCCCGAATTATTGGATATGATTATTAATGCTTCAATTTGATTCTTTCTTTCTTTTTTGTAAATAAAAAATCAGAGTAAAGTTTCGAATACCAACGGTTTGGATTTATCAGGAATATCTCTTGTGATATTAAAAGTCTTACCTAAAAATTACAGCGTTTCATAAAAATAAACTCTTCGGGCATTTTTAAAACCCAATGAATATTTCTCGGTATTTCTACAGTAGTGTAAAATAGAAATTAGTTCTCACTCATTTTTTTCTTTGGACAAGTTACAATGAACACATTGGCAAATAGACAAATATTCATCTTCAGGGACCAATGAAGCTCCATTATACGTTTTTATCGTATATGGCCTTTTTAGTCTGGACATCTATAAGCAGACAATCGACTGCAATGAAATACTTTTTTATAGATAAAAATCAATTTTCTCATTACATTTTTCTCATAATTTTCTCTGCCATTTCAGAAACCAGGATTCAAGTTATCATCTCCAATGACTCAACTTCCTGTGCGACAATTAGCTTCCTTTCGAAAATGTAAGAAAATTCTGCAAACCAAACATTTTTATCGACAAAGATAATACTTACGGTAATGAAAGCTGGTGTTCGTCAGGTAAAACATTTAATCCCTAAGAAACAAGTAAAAGAAAGTTTCTCTATTTCAACTGCTTGGTGTGGTTTAATGGTTAGTAGGTTGGTCTAGTGGACTAGTACTTCCCTGTAATGAGTTCGATTCTTAGTGACTCACATCCGCGGTTATGTGATAAAACTCTGCTTGGCTAACAACTAAATCTCTGGCGTTTCCCTCTGTATTCACGTTGACCTCTACAGTGTCGCACTTTCGGCATCTTTTGGTCTTTACCCAATATTCTAATCACTAATCGTTTCCAGTGCTTCAATGATTCTAAGTACGATCGTCAGTATTGAATAATTTCAGAAGCCCTCTATTCTTTTCCACTTTCACGTCTGCTTTTAATGTTTTCTTGTTTTGTTTTGTTTTTTTGACAGTCGGTATTTCATTACTCCCTCCCACGGTTGTAGGATGTGACATGTATCCATACACGCAAATATTGACCAGGTACAAAAATTGCCCAGTTCCCGCGACCACTGTCATGCCGGCGTTCGTATCCACCAACCCTCTCTCTTAGATGCAATGAAGCGGAAATCAGTTGGAATCTCCGGAATCAATCCTCCCTCATTGTAAAAAACACGAACTGCCCAAAGACACACGGATAAGAGAGGGGAGAACACGTTTAATCCCAACTTGATGACTGGGTAAATGTATTTGTTCACCTCTCCACGGTGGTAGGATGTAATGCAATGTTGGTGTTTTACATATATACAAAAATTACCCACTCCCTGCAACCAGTCTCACATAGGCCTTGGTATTTTCTTTTGTGCAATGAGTGCTACCACAAGACCAGGCTTAGTTGATGACTCAGATCGTTAATAAGAAGATGATACCAGGGTTTATGGGCGCACTTCCAAAAATCAAAATGATCGGAACCTGGCAGCTGATGGGGGAAACTGGCTTGCAATTTTCAATGCCCCTCAATAACCATGCTAGTATCGTTTCATAATCACCGATCATGCCCCGAGTTTTCTGCTGTCACGGTGAACGGATGCGCGTTCTCAATAAAACTCCATACTCTGGGCGCCTGCAAGCTCACGCCAGACCTAAATCTATACGAGATCTATTGCTAATGATGCTGGAGAAATGGTCGGCTCATTCCTTCACTCCAGGAAGTACCTGAATCGTTCTGCCGTGTTGTCCCTTTACAAGAGTTAGATTAGACCAAAAGTTGGGTATTGCTGCTTTACCTGTGCTGCAACTGCTCAATCCTCATTATTCCAACCTTGATAGAGTTCAAAATCGTCTCCACCCTGCAACCTCTCTCCCACAGACGCAACATGGCCAGTCTATCGCTACTCTTTCGCTATTTTCATGGCAAATGTTCAGATGAGTTCCATTCTTTAATTCCACCAATCCAGACGATTACAACTGGGACACGACATGCTACATCCACGGAGTCGAATCACCGTTATTTCCTCCGTATTCTAGAGTCACGATGTCGATCTAATCTACGGGGCTCGTACGCATACATATGCGCCAAGAAGAAAAATCACCCAGTCGCTGCGACTGCTTTCACGCTGGCGCCAGTATCCCGCCAAACACTTCCTCTTCGGTGCAATGAGGAAGGTGCTGCTGCCGGGTTGGAACCTCCTGGACCCGGTTTCTCCATAGTTTAAAAAGTAGGACATATATTACGCCTTGGTCTCAACCCAAATACCGAGTAATGTTTCTTCTGATCTAGGCTGACTGATACTATCAAAATTACCTTACTTTTACCGTTTCTGTTTTTTTTCCGCTTCTTTTTTACTCATTTTCATCAAATATAAGTCTCAAGAACCATTCAAGGGATAAAGTTAGTATGTGGCATTGTATTAGAGGGAGAAAAGGCAGGAAGTGCGGTTCATGAGGTGAGATAGGAAATATAATGGTTAACCCTAGACTTTAAGAGGTCAAGATCGAGAAAACTTCCTCTGTAGAGTTTGTTCCACAAAGCAGCAGTCCTTGAGAAGAAGCTGTCCGAGTGGAACTTTCTTTTTACTAGTGGAATACGAAGAGAATGAGGATGATTCATCTTTGTAGGTGGCATTGCTGGTCCCAACTAAAAGGAACGGGGCTAGTGGAACCAAGGAATGTAGCTCGTCAGAACACCTACCATGGAAATAGCGATAGCGTAGAGAGAAGCTCGTGACGTTTCGTCTTTCTTTTTTTTATCATTTCATCCCAAGCAATTCGATAATACCACTAGGGTAAAAGGGGTAACTGAGAGTGAAAGAGAATGAGAAGACATTAGTGAGGAGAAAGGACAATAAAAGAACAGGAATTTAAGAAGACTGAAGATGGCGAATGGAGTTACATTTAATTTTTTGAAAATTGTAGGTAACAGGGAAGCAAGAAATCGCAAGGGAATTCCACGGGCGAAAAATGAGAGAAAAGAAATTATTACAATAGAACACATGGTTGCGTCTAGCGAGTTAAACAGTAAAACAGTGAGACCAAGTTGCTAATCTAGTAGCATGCTTAAATTCATGTTCTCAGGTCAGGTGCATCTACAGAAAAAGAGAAAAATGCGTGTAAATTAGTTAAAAGAATCAGAGTAGCTTACATTTAGATGGACGATTCAAAAAGCTAACCTTTTGAAACAAATGTGTTGGACTTTTAGTTAGATTGGCGTCATAAGTGAAGTATTAGCAAATCCACCTCAGGCTACAATGGAATCATTTCCAGATGCTTCAGCCATGAGAAAAACGATTAAACGCAAAAGTAAAGTCATAAGCGCTCCGCTGAGTAGTCTGATGGTTGAATTGTCCTGGAGTTGAGTTGTCATGAAGATGAGTCGGTAGTGTTGAGTCGGCAGTGTTGAGTCGGCGGTGATGAGTCGTCCTGCACCCCGTTATATCCACTTACTGCCACATGTTGTCAGGATGACACTGTAGAAGCTCACCGACTTGAGATATGAGACTTCACCACATGCACTCTATTTCCCTAATCTCTCACCCACTGACTACCACATTTTCAAGCATCTTGATAATAAATCAAAAGACATTCCGTTGCAACGAAGATGCGGAAATTGCATTCAAAGATTTCTTAGCGGCCATATCACATTGAAACACCGGCTCCCGTATTTAATCACCGAAGTTAAGCAAAGTCGAGACTGGTCAGTACCAAGGTGGGTGACCGCTTAGGAATATCAGCTTGGATGTACCTGTGATGTAATGGATAATGATTCGGAATTGTGAATCGAAAAGCCGAGTTCTAATTCGAGTTGGGTTCGTTATATTCACTTACGCGCAAATACCATTGGGAAAGATATGAATCCACCTCTTCTCCCCAACTATGGGTTAATTAGTAAGACTTGTATCATTAAACCATTATTATCTAAAAAAAAATACTCTTAGAATCTAAAAATATTTTCTGGTTTTAAATAACCTGCAAACGGTTGATAAGCAGTAGAAAACGAATCAGTTAAATAAAAAAATCTGCCTTGAAAATCAGTATTTGAAATCTTAGCTTTCACTTCGTTTAGAACCCTAACCACCGTTGCCAATAAGAAAGATGCACTATGCGACGTCTCTGTATATTTGCTAAGCTTAGATTATTACCGCACATGTTGGAGAAATGGAAATAGGAAGTTTGTGTTGCGCCAATCATCTAACATCTAACTGGGGAGAGTCATATCTTGAAAACCATTATCCGATGTATTAAGCATCACTTGGATTCGAACACCGACCGCTGATAAATCCGTATCTATATACCCCACATTAGCCTCGGATCTTTTTATTTATTTATTTTTTTTTTTTTGGTTCATATAATTTGCATGAAGGATGTAATTAAATCTGCCCTCTTTTTTATTTTATTTTATTTTTTAACCTCCTGAAATATTTTCGAAATAACGTTATGGAAATAACTTGGCCGTAATAGGTTAGTAATATAATAAGGCTTTTCGTAATGGAAAAAATAGAAATAAAACGCAATAAAAAAATATCCTAATGTAAATATTTTTTGAGGTAGAAGCAACAGAGACCAAAATCAAAAGAAATTATACATTGAGTACGGGTCGTTTTTTTTTTTAATTTCTCTATCCCACCGCCCCCCACCCCCAAACACACACACTAAAAAAATCGGGTGAAGTAAAAAAGAAGTTAGGAATTTGAAATTTCCACACACCCACTCACCGACTCAAATGTTCACCGGCCGTAGAGTTGGGGTCGGGTGTGTCCCCCTCAAGAGAGTTTCAGATATGGTGGCTGGGGGGATTGAAAACTACATGCTCCAGAAATTAAATGCTTACTGATATGGAACGCGTAAAAGACGACACATGTTTTCCATTTTGGCTTTTTGGGTCGGAACTGCCACATCTGTTTTGTTTTTTGGGGGGTTTGGGGGGGGGGTCAAAAGTAGAGAGGGGGGATTTGATGTGACGATGCAGGTTGTTCTACATATCACGAAAGGTTTTTGAAAATGTCGTCATTTCCAAGCTGAAGAAATGTTGGAAATTACTTAGTTTTTTCGCATAAACCTAAAATTTATCGACATTTTCTGAATATCATTAACCAAAAAAATAAGAATGCTTTTTGATTTTTCGAGCGAATGAAGACTGTAGATCTTAAAGAGGGCCGTCATTCATTGAACCTTGTAGAGTAGCGTGACAAAACAACATACAAAGAACAGTATCAAATAAGAGAAACCACAGCTCTTTTCGACATCAACAACAACTAAAATACACGTAACTGGACGAGGAAATAAATAATATAATCAAAATATTGATTTTCCACACTATTTCAAACAAAAGGTTAGGAAGGAAAGCTCCCATCAATACTGGAAAGAGTGATAATAGTTCGACTTGAGAAACTTATTTTCATAAGAAAATGTTTTAAGAGACATATTTTATAAAATTCAACCGACAATAGCACTGGCTGTTTGGTCAATGAATGCCAAATGTTTCCATATAAGGAATATTAACATTAACTTGCTGTGGGTCTGCGAGAAAAGTGGGAATGGCGTGCTAAGTTCAAGTTCCAGCCGAGGCCATTGCGTTTGCTTTCGTACAAATAATCTTTGGAATGGTATTAGTCCATTTTCTTATCCTGATATCAATTATTGGTTGATAAAAGGACATGTTGACTTTCTTGCCTTGGTTGACAACCATCTAGAAGAAGCATTGTCTAACATTGAATTCAAAACACGTTGGGCATAAGACTGGCAACTCCATCCCTACCTGCTAGAGAAATCACGGCAGTAACGCCTAGCTTGGTGATAATGTGACTCTATACTCCAGAGGGAAGGATCCCTTAATATTAAGTTATTTTTTGCATATGAGTCTTTAAATATATTTTTCTATCATATTAAATAGTAATTGTTTAGTAATTAATATCAATAGAAAAACTGAACCTTGTTTTGTGTTCGGTATAATTTTATATTAATACCAGCTTACCCATGCAATGCAAAAAAAGATAAAGGCATATTTTGCGAAATCATCCTTATTATGTGATGGTTTTTCCCATGTATGCCTTTAAATATATTTTTTTAATTATTATATTAAATATTTTAATTGGGAGTATCAGGTTATTACTACAACTTCTACAATTACTACTACTAATAATAATAATGACAAATACCTAAAAAGATCGAAAAAAGCAGATGTGGACCAACAGAAAACACATCAGTGGCTGAGGAGCACCGGATTGAAAACTGAGACAGAAGGCCTAATTATTGCAGCTCAGGACCAAAGCCTCGCAACCAGATCCTATTACTGTCACATAATCAAAGATGAAACTAACCTGAAATGCAGGATCTACGGAAAATATGATGAAACTGTCGACCATATTATCTCAGGATATCCGGAACTAGCAACAGACATAACAAGGTAGCGGCACATGTGCACTGAAAGATATGCAAGGAGCACAAAATCGAAACCACTGAGAGACGGTATGAGCACCAACCAGACAAAGTTACTATCCTCTGGAACATACCAATTCAAACTGACAGGGAAATAAAAGCCAACAGAGCTGATATTATCATAAAAGACAAGAAATTCAGGAAGTGTATGTTTATTGTCATAGCAGTACCATCTGAGAGAAAAACCTCCATAAAAATTATCGAGAAATTCTCCAAATACAAGAACTTGGAGATCGAGAATAACAGGATGTGGGGAATGAAGACTGAGACTGTCGTACCAATAGTAATCCGAGCTCTGAGCCTCGTGAGAAAAAATGGTCAATTTTACTAACAGTATTCCAGGTAACATCAACATACAAGTTGTCCAGAAGATCGTTTTTTTCTGGTGTTCTGCTGATGACTGATCACCCTGGACGCCCATCATTCGACCAGCTTGATGGATTCTTTGCTAACCGTTCTTGTGGATGAGTTCACGGATAATTTTTTTTTTTTTTTGGTAGGGGGTCATATTTTCACGTCTTTTGCTGATGAATGATCACCCTGAACGCTCATCAACTTAAGCCGGCACGCGACCAGGGGTCAAAACTCGCACACCACTCAAGATCCTTTGTTCCTCTTAAAGAATGTTCGTCGAAAGCATGACGAATAGTTTCATTGGTCGCACTAATAGATCTGCCGATGTTCACGCAAAATGTGATACAGGTCTGTTGTTCAAATGATTTAGCTATAGTAAAGATCACAGAGCCGTTCGCAAACATCATTAAAAAATCCCGCATAGTAACAGAACCCGAGTAAATAACACAAAGACTATTGGCCCACTGATTAGTACGCTGTGTACTAACGAGTGTTAGCTGCGGTCGCACTTTAGTTGCACTATAATCAAATCTGGTGCCGTCCAGAAACTTTCCGATATCATCTTGTATTTAAATTTCATGTCACTTTTCTTGTTGATTTATTTTTGGAGGTTTCAATATCGTAAATGATAGAAACGTGAATTATTTAACATCGACTCCCCGGAGTCTCAAAATATAGTTTTCTCGACTTTAAAGTTTTGTTTATCTTTACTAAGTGTTATTTTGCGATAGACTGCACTAACCAACAAGGGTTTCAAAATTTCAAAAACCTTTATCCTTTTCTAAAAACCCTTGACAAATTGAAAACTAATTCTGTTTATGTACAAAAACTAAAACAATCTTCTGTCATTATGTCCACCGTCGGATTGAATCCTTTTAACGCCATTCATACATAACTGTTATCACAGCCGGATTATCTTTTAGAATACTATATAGGCTGCAACCTAGAACCCAGCGCCGGATTATCCTTCAGAATAGTATATAAGCTGCAATCGAGAAACCAGAGCCGGATTATCTTTTAGAATAGTATATAAGATGCAGCATAGATTCCAGGGTCGGATTATCTTTTAGAATAGTATATAAGCTGCAACCTAGAAACCAGCGACGGATTATGTTTTAGAATAGTATATAGGCTGCCACCTAGAATCCGGTGCCATGTTATCATTTAGAATAGTATATAGGCTGCAACCTAGAATCCAGGGCCGTATTATCCTTCAGAATAGTATATAAGCTGCAATCGAGAAACCAGAGCCGGATTATCTTTTAGAATAGTATATAAGATGCAGCATAGATTCCAGGGTCGGATTATCTTTTAGAATAGTATATAAGCTGCAACCTAGAAACCAGGGCCGGATTATGTTTTAGAATAGTATATAGGCTGCCACCTAGAATGCAGGGCCGAATTATCATTTGGAATGGAATATAGGCTACAACCTAAAATCCAGGGCCGGATTATCTTTTAGAATGGTATATAGGCTATAACCTAAAATCCAGGTCCGGATTATCTTTTATAATAATATATAGGCTGCCACCTAGAATACAGGGCCGGATTATACGTAATAATAGTATATAGGCTACAACCTAAAATCCAGAGCCGGATTATCTTTTAGAATTGTATATAGGCTGGTGCCTAGAATCCACGGCCGGATTATCCTTTAGAATAGTTTATAGGCTGCAACGTAGAATCCAGGGCCGAATTATCCTTGAGATTAGTATAGGTTGCAGCCTAGGACCAATGGCCGGATTATCCTTTAGGCTGGTATCGGCGGTAGTCTATGGCCCCTCAAGATTTTATAAAACAATGATTTTAATATTGTCGATGTTATAACTTTCAAATTGTTTCATAAATGGAATTATATCAATATGAGAAACTCTTGAATTTCCAAGAAATAAAGCAAGGAACAGAATGTTTTAGTATGCATCATTGTGCTTCAAGAAGATAACATACTTGATTTTAGCTCAGAGTGTTTCAATTTTGGAAATTTTTATAAAGCAGTGATTTTAACTTTCTAGATGTTATAAGATCTAAATAGTTTCATAAATTGAAATGATATCAATTTGACAAACGTTTATTTATTTGACTTTGTAGGAAGCAAAGCAAAGAAAGGAATGTTTTAGTTTGAGTCAGTGTTTCAAGTAGATGATATTTGATTTTAGCTCAGAATGTTTAATATTTTAATTTTCTAGATGTTTTAACTTTCAAATAGTTTCATAAACTGAAATGAAATCAAGATGACACACTCGTTTATTTTGATTGTTTTGATGCTGGTTATAAAAAATCTGTTTGTTTCTTTACTGCGGTTGTGTTGAAATATGTATTCATGTGGTTTACAATAAATAACAAAATATTTGTATTTCTTAAAGAATATTATTTGACAAACAAAAGATAGTTATTCTAGTTTATTTGAAGAATTTGCAATAAGCTTACTTCAAGCTGTTTAAATGTCGCTAAAATATATCACTGAAACTATTCAAGACGGATGCGGGCGAGATAGAGGATGGCTCCCTCTGAAGGAGAATAATTTCAAAATGTCATAATCCGGCCCTGACTGTTATTAATGTTTCTTGCTTTAAAAAAAATGTCAATTCCTTGCCCAAAACATCTTTTAGACTATCCATAAATAACCCTTTACGTAAATAACTTTTTTACGTAACCCCAAAGACAAAACTCCGATCACGTCGTATATGATAACTATGATAGCCTTTGCTAATATCTGGGGTACTCAATAGGCATGTAACCATACTTTAGAGTAGACGAATTTCTTGCTTTTGATAAAGTCTGAATGGCATTTGGCGATCGAACATTGTTTATTAAGAATGGGAACCCATGCCAGCTTTATACATGAGCTAAGTGGCCTGTAGCTAGAGTTGCCAACTCCGTCAGCTTATGGTAAAGGATATAGAGAAAAAATATACAAATAATAGTTTTCAATCATGTAGCTACATAATACAATTGAAAATGACATTGTTTTTATCTTCCATATTCAGCAAAGGACACAGGCAGAAAGAGCTAAATAAATTAATTTTCTTTCCAACAAACGGTGGTTAGCAACTGTAATGTCTCAGAATCTAGCAGAGTTCGATCCCATAGACAATCATTTATGTGCCATGAATGATACACGCTTAGGCGATCATGTTTCGTAAGAAACATGACTGACGAGGCAGATTTTTTTTCAAAGCAGTAGTTTGCCATTTCTTTCTGCGGTAGACCAGTTTCCATCCAAGGCTATAGAACCCGGTCTGTCCTGCTATTTACTCATAGCTGGGGGGGGAAGAGAATTCATACCTTTCCCAAGAGTATTAGCACGTAATGGATTCGAACTCAGCTCTCCAATTCCTCAATCCGAGCTGCTATCCAATACTCCACCGCGCCTCTTCATAGATTTAGCGAACCCAAAATAATATCTAATCCAAAAGACCAAATTACGACCCTTTCTTACAGACTTGCATTTACAAAGAAAAAACCTAAATCATTCAAGGCCGGCCGCGGTTGCAATCATAGTCATTGTAAACTCCACGATCCTTTCCTTAGGCTCCATAGTTATGTGCTTCGCCAAGGATACATCTGGTTTAGAATTTAGGGTTGTCCTTCTCCTGAGCAGTGATTCTCAACCGCTGTGGCGTGCGATCCTCGTAAGTGTACCGCAAAATATTGCTATGCCATGCATATATATATATATATGTATGTGTGTATGTGTGTGTGTAAGGAGTATTGGTACTGCGTTAGTATTTGAATAAATGAATAAGTGTTAAACTTTTTTTTTTCAAATAATTCTTTTCACTATCTTTCGATTACGTTATTTTAAATATTTTGTTTTAATATTCATTTTTTAAAAAGTGTTTATTCTTTAAGGGCTGAAAATAAAATATTCAACGGTATCCATCGACACATTTTAGATTTCAATATAAAAGAAATACCCCACATTAGCTAAAAAGCTTTATCGGTTTTATAGCAATTTTCTACTTTGCTTAAAAATGTTGAGATCATTTGCCATCTATTTTGCCCTACTATTTAATCCAAAGCTGGGAGTGATTTATGGATTCATACCGTTCCCAATGATATTTGTGCGAAAAGGAATGCAACGAAGCTCAACTAGAATTTGGACCCTGCTCTTTGATTTCTTCTTCTTCCGAGCCGCTATCCATTACACAAGTTGCACGTCCTCAAAAGAAACGGTGAAGTGCGAAGCTCGAGAGAATGTTTTCCCATTCTACATAATGCCATGGTTAAGGCCGTTTAAATGTGGCACAAGGTCGAAAGTATACGGCATCCAATGATGATCGAACTCACTATTCAGTCGTAATTGATCTAGCGACATAATCTGGGTAAAGATGACACCACGTTGAAGTGCCATAGCTACAAATGTTTTCTGTGAATGCCTTCATTAACTAATGACAGTGTAACCCGGATATAAGAGACCCGGATATGAGAAACTCGGATATAAGAGAGATTTTATCTGGTCCCAAATTAGAGCCATACTTACCTAAACAAAACAGACCAAACCCGAATATAAGAGAAACCCGGATATAAGATACTTCTTCTCCGGTCCCGACAACTCTCTTATATCCGGGTTACACTGTACATACTTTTCTAAATTTATTAAAGGTTATAAATTTGTAACAATCTTTTTATTAAGATGAGATGGATTCTGTTCTTTCCTTCCTGAGTCGAGCTTTTCTATAAGTTCCTTTTATTCAGTTGGTTCACTTCTTTGTTTGTAACAGACGGCATCATTTGAAGCCACGTGGTGGTTTTGAGGCTACCTTCTAGATCAACTCTGGGGACTTTTGATGTTCTCAGGTAAGACCGAGTACAAAACTTATTTTGGTATCTCTTAGGTTGAACCTAGTACATAATGCCGTCACCAGAGATTAAAAATACAGGAATCCATCGATTAGTGCGACTAATTTGTACATTGGTAACTATAAAAAAAAATCAATTTTCAATGATCCTTGGGAAAGGTATGAATCCCCTTCTCCCTCGAGCTATGGGTAAATAGCAATATAGAAATATAGACTGGGTTCTATAGCTTTGGATGGCAACTGGTCTACCGCAGAAAGAAATGGCAACCTACTGCGGGAGAAAAATCTGCCTCGTCAGCCATGTATTGAAAGATACATGATCGCCTACGCGTGTATCACGATTGGCATTAAAAAAATGATTAAACTGAAGAATGTTTTACCGCAATAATCGAATTTTGGTATATAAAAATTTTAGCGCACTAATAGAAGACGCGTTAATCGAGGGACTTTTATTTTGTAGATAAAAACACATGGTCAAGTTTCTGCTGATTATATTTTATTAAGTTTGAGCCACACAAGTCTTCTATGCCAGGGGCTTCCATTTGCTTTTATCCAATACTGGTTACAGTCCAAGGATATTCAGAAAGCGTAATTGGTTTTTGATTTCTTTAAAATGTCTCTTAAATCAGAATTTGTCGACCGCTCTCGACAAGTTACTTGTTGCAAGAAACATGATGACCGTTTTTGTTTCATATTGGTAACAAATAGTACTTTTTTGTCTTTTTTTTTTTTTTTTTCACTCACCAAAACGACATTCTGTGTCTCGTCCTTCGCTGGTCATTGGGTCAGAATATTCTGAGAATAGTTTCCAATTCAGGAACCAAGTCATGTGAAAATCACGTCTCTTCGTCAAATTAATTACTTATTCGATTCATTATGTTACTTTTAGATGACTACATCGGATTTTTACATACGTGGATTTATTACAAACAAAAAATATCATGAATTTGTGTCGTAGAAAAGTGGTTAATAAATTTTCAACCAAAAAAAAAATAAGAAAACACTTGAGATCTTTTATTGATTTTCGACCTTACCCTCAAAATTGCAAGGGATGAAGAAAAAAAAAGGCGTGACTTAATTAAACAATTTTTTCTGATTGGTTCAAAATAGACACGTGGCATTCCCCTCCATTACCACCATCAACAAGAAATCTGACACTCAATTTTTAATTTTGTAAAGTCATTTAGTTTTACTAGGATTGTGTGGCCTATTTTCTTTTTCTAGTTATTTCATTCCTTAAAGAGGATCAAAAAGTGAATTCAAAAAGTCGATACCCAAATTAACAGTGTATTCAAGAATATTCAAATTTCTTACATAAAGAGCATTACCAGTAATTATAATTTTATTTTTTTACTAATATTTCTTCCCTTTCGGGTTGACTAACAGTTAAAAAAAGCTTAAAATGGAATTAGCGAGCTGAATTCAAATTCCAGCTGAGTTTGTATTCACTTTACAAATGACGTACATTCCCCATCCCCAACCTATGGATAAGATAACAGATCAAAACTGAATCTCTAGATTTCGTTGGCAACCAGTCTATTTCTAGTTTTATTGTGAATTCAAACCCATTGAGGACGCAAATGGAAACCACTTTACTATTCCCCTCACCAAAAAAACATGGTTTATAGATATTGAAGAAAATGAAGCTGTGGAGAATATGTCCTTCAAGGATATGACACTTAAACAGAGGAAGGTTTAATCTTATTTCTGTTGCTTTTTATCACAACCCCGAAATGGTCATTCCGTAAAGATTATTAATTAATGTGGATCGAAAAGAAAAAGTACACATATTCCTTACCCTCGTGAGTCTGTCTTTTCGGGGCAGTTACGTATTTCGTTATAGTCGTTCAAATTTCATCATTCTTCCATACGCGGCCATTTTTTGTTTTGCCTTTTATTCGAATATTTGATCTAATACGACAGTTGTAGTCGTATTAAATCTAATATTCGAATTATTTATCTACACAATTCAAATAATATTCAATTTAATACACATTGTCAATTATTATTCAATTTTCACGTGTATCATTTTATTTCTGTTAATTTTTATCACAACTCCCAAATTTAACCCTATCCTCTCACCCCGAAGGTCTAGTCCTTATTTTAAATTTAAGCGGATTACGTGATCGCAAAATAACGATTTGTAAGTTGCAATAAAAAGCGTGATGAAAAAAATAACATGAAAGAAATACAAAAAATTAATAAGGTATTCTACAATTTAGCATTTGTTAATTAACATAAAGTTTTCCAGTCATGTTGTTATGTAGGGATTTTCCTATATACAAAAAAATAACAATTTATAACTGTTTAAGCATACGATAAAGAAGAACTCTTACTCGGTTTGAAATTGAAAGAAAAAGTAATTGTTTATTTGCAAGAATTTTTATGCGAAAAGAAAGATGGCGTAGTCCTTGTTCAAAATGTTCTCTTGAACGTCAAAAGAAATTAAGCGAGTTAGAGAAAAAATGTTTATAAGAAATTGTGGACTAACGGTAATAGCGGAAGTTATAAAAGTCGTTAGTAAAGAGAGGAAAGTATCAGTGAAGTTCACAGTGTTCAGACGTTCCTTTATTATTTTTATTTATTTATCCGTTCGAAGGTTGCAAAGTTGATATATGGCGAGAGCATCCACTTGATGAATAAAAGTAGTTTCAAAATGATTGTTGTTTGAGGAAAACTTTTAATCAATACTGCCTTGTAAAATTATAATTGGATTATTCCGGAAAGCTTGGTCCGAGCGTGTGTTTGTTTCTAACAAATATGTCCAAAATCAAGTTTTTAAGTTTTTGGAAATTACTCAAGAGTTCTTTGCGTCTTTGTGTCTTAGAAACCAATGGTCTCTTTTCTCAACTCGGTGCTAACCTTAATTACTCTGTGGACTTACATCTCTCTCTGAATACTCACTTCAAATAAAGGACACAACGAAACACCAGTTCCCGTACGATCACTGTAGTTAAGCGACGTCAAGCCTAGTCAGTGCCTAGATCGGTGACCACTTGGGAATATAAACTGTTATGAACTTGGATGTGCGGGTGGTGTAATGGATAACGGCTTGGAACTGGAAATCGTAGAGATGAGTTCCAATTCCAGTCGTTTTTATTATATTCACTTACGTGCAAACAGCCTTGAGAAAGGTGTGAATCTACCTCTTCTCCTTTACTTCAGCTATGGAGTAATTAGTAGGACTTGTATCAGTAAATTATTATCTAAAAAAAAATCTTACAATCTAAAAATATTACCTGGTATTAAATAACCTGTAAATGGTTGATAAGCCGTAAAAATTAAATAAATCCCGAATAGAATCGATATGAATATTGATTAAACTGACTAGGGTTTCCTTTTAACTGTATCGACTGGCTCAGTAAATTATTTTTCAAAAGTGGCTTAGGTTTCACATTCCTTCTTTTTGATTGGTTGTAAATAATCTTATGAGTTATTTTTTTAGAATATTCCTTCTATTTATTACTCTGTACTAGACATTGTGTCGTCACTAAAAAGTTCTGAAGCTAGGCTTATCAAAAAGGTTCTTTCTGAACGCCTCATTGGTTGAAAATGTCTTCGCTCTATATCGGTGCTTACCAAACGATACGGCGCGCCTCCTAGGCCCGGCGGAAGAGGATAGCAGGTGAGGCAAAATGATTGGAAAGACACAGATTTAAAAACAGTTTAAAAAACATTTATATGCAAAAAAAATATGATTTAAAATTTAAAATATTATTATGAATTACTTGTAATTGCATGCATGAGTCCCACTATAAATAGTTATAAATAATTATTGACTGATTTTATTATTGAGATATTTTTGCATTATATCAAGTATTAAGAATATAAAAACTACGCTCCGCAAACTGGAGGAGAGAATTATCAATGATTATGTTCTGACTTTGAATCTGTGGTTATCTCCCTTTAACTCTCTCCGTTTTTTTTTTAATTTTAAAATGTACTTTTTATCGCATAAAATTTGGTAACACGCGAGCAAATTTTCATTCCGAAAATGCAACCCAGAGAAAAAGAGGCTTGGGAATCCCTGCTCTAGATGGTGGAAAGGGGTTGAGTGTCGTTTTTTTTTTTAATTTATTTATTGGCAGGGGTTGACATAAATATTTATAGTTACCCTCTTTTTCTCAGCTGGCACATAAAGTGGCAATTATATTCCTTTTTTGCTTTGGTCTATGTTTCGCTCAATGAAAGATTCATCTCTTTCAATTTTGTCATCATTGCCCTCCACCAGGTGACTTTTGGCTTGTCACTCATTCTCTTCCCATTTTAGATCCATCTCAAGGCAACCTAAGATGTTTTTCGTTTGACATCTCCCGGACATGATCGAGCTATCAAAACCGCCGTTTTGTATGTGTGTGTGTTGTTTTTTTTTAATATCAAATGACATATGCTTACTTTTGCCCACTATGTGTTTGTATTTATTTCTCTTACATGCTATGATTAGTTAAGTTTTACACAAGGCCGCGATAACAGAGCACTCACTGAAGATCAAGTTCACTATGTGATTTTTGTTGATTCACGAGAAGTCTATTATTTTGTAGCTGTTTAATTCAACTTTTAATTAAAAGGGTTGTTTTTTTTCTTAGTGATACACACGTGGACTCTTATGCTTGTCATGAAAGTAAAAACTCACTCATATATATTAATTATTTTCTAAATGAGCTGTCAGACTGCTCATATATATATATATATATATATATATATATATATATATATCCGATGCGATGAGAACGAAAGTAATATATAAATTCTAACGTTCGCAGCGTTAATTCAAAAATACAGGTAGGAGAGCGATAATTAGATACTTTATGTATATTTTGTAAGTACATTTTTCTTCTCAAAAAATGGAAAATAGGAAGTGACGTTTTACATCCGGGCTTGCCTACAAACAGGATCGTTCATAACCATTTTCAACCCTCACCCGTAGATGTGCAGTTAAAATGCACTGAAACCAAGTTGCATCTTTGTTGTGAGTAAAATGTTTTTTTCTATATGATAAAATTATAATAAATAAATATATATATATATTATTGATTTTATAAGCGTAGCTTGGATGTGGCACAAGGCCGAAAGTATGGAGGCCCCCATTGAAGATCAAACTCACTACTAAGTTAAGTCGCAAATGATCAAGCGAGAAAAGCTTGTTAACCAAGGTACCCAAAATGTACGTCAAGGTACCCAAAATGATTTTCTAAGCATAGCTTAGATGTGGCACAAGGCCGAAAGTGTGGAGCACCCAGTGAGGCTCAAACTCACTACTCAGTCTTAATTGCTCTAATGAGACAAGTTAGTTAACCATTACACCATCCCGAAGTGCCCCATTCCTTTCTATGTATTGACTGCAAAAATGCATGCCACTATATATTACAGGGTGTCCATAGATTATCTGTACATCTTACACAGGATCTTGTATCCGTTAAAGTTAAGGTCTATCAATACACGCTAAGAAATATTATTAAAGTTTTAATTTATACATAGTTTGTTCTTTTTTAATTTACTTTCGTTTTTCCTTTCATATAGATAGCAATTTATTTTTATAGCAACGATATATTTCTGAAGATGAGTCGGTCGAAAGGTATCTTAGCTTATAATTTGATATATCTTATATTCCTTTACACACAATTACCTTTAGGAAAGTTATGAAACCCCACCCTTTCTCCACCCAACCTCCGCTAATTAGTAAGACTTGTATCAGTAAATTATTATTATCTCCAAATAAATCCGTCTACCTCCTCTTATGCTCGTATCCCGTACCTCATTCAATAATCCTCTAACATGAGTGGTTCTTGAGCCTTTTATTAGATGAACTTTAGTATTAAAAAGAAAACACTTGAAATTTCATACCAAAAAAAAAAGCAATAACGATCTCAAACATTGGGTTATGAAGAGAACTATTTGGCCGCCAAAGTCATTTTCACTAGAATCAACGTCGCAACATTAGCAAAAATGAATCTAATATTCAGTTGTATTGCTCTTACTCATTACGATATTTGTTGCCATACATAGTTGCGTAAAATAAATATTGTTCTCATTCGCCACAATTTCTGATGTAATAGCAAGCTTGCCTCTTTCTTTTCTACAAATATTTTCATGGCAATCATTCTAATGAGCTTTCCTCCGTGGTGACTCAACCAAATGAATTTAAGCGTATTACTAGATTGGCAGCAGGGTTTCATTGTTTTACTGCAGAACTAGCGAGAGTTGTAACGTTAAGTTCGATTCTAATAGTTTCTTTTCTCGCCTGCCGGAACTCTCTTCTATTTCCTTATTTCCCTGCCATCTACAATTTTCAAAAATTTAAGCACAATATCAAACACCATCTTCTGGCTTCGTGAATCTTTTATTGTCCCTTCTCTTCACTCAAGTCTTCATCACTTTGTTTGGGGCAAAATGATTGTTTTTTAATCTTTAAAAGTTGCTTCCATATCCTAAGGGAGGTAACTCTAAGATTTTACTATAAATTTGTCTTCCTTCTTCAAATTATTTTAGTGTAAGGCTCATTTTCTTGTGCTTTTTGTTTGTATTTTGTTATTTTTTAATTTCATTTTTAATGCTACGTCCCTTCAATATGTAGGCGATCATGACTCCACAGATTCCTTTTCTCAGTTAAATCGACATGTAGTAGAAAGGAACCTCATAACAAAGTTTCGGGCGGTGGGTTGGGGCGACGGCCCTGTTGATTCCGACCTGGCATCTAGACTTCAGTCACTTTCACGACGACGTGATGTAGCTTCATTCTGTCTTTTAATGTCAACTGTCTTGATGATTTTTTTTCCAAATGTCTCGACTACATGAATTAAGTGAGTTACCAAGTCTCACCTCTTTACTGTTGAACTAGCTTAATGCAACCGACATTTCTATACAAACAGTTTATTTTTTCTCACATTTCCCATTCGTGGAGCTCTATTCCAATTTCTTGCTTCCATGCCACTTACAGTTTTAAAAAATATAAAAGCAACGGCAATCGCCATCTTCTGTCTTCCTGAACCCTGTTCTTTTATTGTCCTTTCTCCTCACTAAATTCTTCTCGTTCCCAGTACTCCCCCTTGCATCTTAGTGGCATTGTCTCCTTGCTTGGGGTGAAAAAAAACAAAAAACAAGAAAGGTTCTCACTTCAAAGATTCAGTGGAAGTAACAGAACAATTCTTTCCTTTCAGTTTCCTAACTACAAACTCAAAAAAATAAGATTGCTGTCTTCCTTTATCCCCGAAACAATTTAAACGAGTTTTGTTACTGCTACTAACCGATGTGCATACCATCGGTAAAATAAAATTCAGTTGTTCTCCATCCGAGTTAAAACACAAGGGATTGAGAACATTCCGAATTAAGTTTAAGGGGACATAACCCATACGTGATTGATTTTTTTTTGTTTTGTTTTTTTTTTAGATTTAAAGAATTTGCGACGAAAAGCAATTTCTCATCCTTCCCACTGCCAGAAACATAGCTAGCGAGGCGGCCCGCCCTGGGTGGTACTTTTATGGGGCGGAACTTTGTATGTTTGCTGTAGGCTATAAGTCTGTATAGGCTGTATTAAAATAAAAGTGGTTTTAATGTCGAAACAATACTCACAGTTGAATTATAAGAATTATGTATTTAAGGTACTTGAGCGTGTATCGTCTGCTTTTCTGAGACAAAACAGACGTTGTGTATGGCTCTTGTTTAAACATTTGAACTTCAAAAATATTTTGGTACATTTTGCGTTTGGTTTTCATTCGGAACCACTCAAAAGGTTTCCCTTCAAATTCCGAGAAGCAAATCTGGAGCCTATCCTGGGAATAAAAACTGAAGCCGAATTGAATTTGAGTAGTCGACGAACAGCTGCTGCATGAATCCAGGTCGGCCTGGTCAAGGAACAAACAACACTGAAGAAATTTGACGACTACCAGACGAGAATTGAAAGGAACATCAAAGTCGTCTGTTCTTCGCTGCTACTACGAACTTTGCTTCGAACATCTTTGAAAATTATTCAGAGAAGTATTTTTCCCCTTCTTTCATTTATTTTTATATTGTTTACCTTTTCTGAGGACCTTATTCAGCATTGTAAGTTTTATTGTAAAAGAGGCATATTTTATTAGCAGTGTTTATTTATACGTACATGTTATTGGCCATCATTTGCTACACAAAGAACATAATTTGTCTAATTCTTTCTTTCATTTCTTCGTAGGGTTCTTTTACCTTTAGAATGATCTTTTCGATTTTGAGTAACTTAAACTATGACATATCATATATATTGGCATATATTCTGTCTATAGAGCGACAATTGATGAAAAGATTAAATAGTTTTTGAAAATGTCATTGAAGAAATTGCAAACAAAAAGTAAGAAAATTTACTTTGTAGAAAGTTGTAATTTTCATTTCAGAAATAAAGATTGTCCCAATTTTTCCCTATATGTCGTTTTCGCTTTTTAACTATTACTGATAAAGTTTAAGTATGTTTAGTGTGTATTTAAAGTATACTATATTTAAGTATTTGGAAGTAATATTATAATAATCCACAAACTAGTTTTATAACTTAAGAGTTAAATATGAAATATGTATATATATATATATATATATTTTTTTTTTTTTTTTTTTTGCTGGGGGAGGTAAACTCAAGGACTGCCCCAGACGGCACACACTTCGCTATGCAACTGCCCATTGCATTCAAACATTATTCTTACGATTCATACATAGGATATCTTCGATATGAAGAGAACTAGTGAAGGGAACTCCGTACAATTTACAGAGGAATCATTTCCTACATTACATGATTTAATGCTTAGATTGATTGATTCGTTTTCTACGTCTTATCACCCCTTTGCAGGTTATTTAAAGCCAGAAAATATTTTTAGATTGCATGATTTTTTTTTTTTTTTTTTTTTTTTTTAGGTATTAATGATTTGATGATACAACGAGCGTTTTTGCCGTAGCCTAGTCGGGTAACCCATAAACTTAATAAATCAATATGAATGAACAGGCATTTTCACCGGCTAGTGACCTTGTTTGTATTTGAGTCGCCAGGGTCACTCAGTTGCTATTATCGTAGCGAAATGCTACTCAGTAATTTCTTTTATCCTTCCATTTAATCTTGAACCGTTTGATCAAGTGTATTCATTCTGCATGCCGACCGGATGTGAACGCCACGAAAGCAGGAAACGAAAGAAAAAAAAAGAAAGAAAAAGTCGTTTCCTGCGCATTAGGCTTCACGCATTATGCCCGGTGTACGAAACAAGCTCCGACTGTGGCCAATCATGAACGTTCCCGCCGGAAAATAGATGCCCCTAGGGACTACTACCGGCCGACATGCAGGGCGCTGCTGCTGCTTCCGCTGCCACCGTCACCGCCTCTCTCACCACTTAAAATGACCGCACCTCTCAACGACTATTACCACTTGACTAACCACCCCCGATTATCCAGCTTCAATACACCCATCTACAAGCCTTCATCGTCGACGACGCTGTTACCTCAGCAAATACCGACAGGATAACATCGACATCTCTCAGCCGCTTCCGGGAAGGAGGGGCGGGAGGAGAAGTTGATGAGGTAGTATCCTGACCAGTGACGACCAGCAGTGATCATCTACAGCAACCACCAGCGATTATCAGCGATCACCAGCGACCAACTGGCTCCCGCCGACATCTTTTACCAATCTATTCAGCATTTCAGGTTTCACTCGCTGCTGTTCATCATCTCGTGGATCACCAATGGCTTCAAGCCGAGGAGCTGCTTTCGCTTGTCCCCAGGCCTCGTGAATTTAAACGCCCCACGAGGCTGGCATCCCGTTCCCACCCCTACACCGTGGAAACTGTTAGATGTAGACGTCTCTTCTACTCCAATAGCTTCATGTCTCGCACATCTCGCCTATGGAACTCCCTTCCCTATTACTGTTTCCCTGACAAATACAATCTCCAACGGTTTAAGTGTAGCGTCAATCGACATCTCCAGTTGCCTTGATCTATCCACTTCCCTTCTCCACATCCTTTCATTTTTCATTCCTATCTGCTCTCGCTCCAACTCTTCTGTAACCCCCTTGCCTTGATCGACCCACTGTCTTTCTCTTTCACCACATCCTCTCCTTTACCACTCCTATCTGCTCTTCCTCCAACCCTTCTTTAACCCCTTGCGTGATAGTGGCCTCCAGCCTTGCTTGGGGTGATACGCTTAAAAAAAAAAAAAGCGCCTATCCTCGGCTACGACTGCCTTCTATACCAACCCAATACGGTATCACTCGTTTTGCTCCGGTCATCATCAACTGTTGGTGCAACTAAGACCAACAGTCAACTGCCAGCACGATCACCAAGGGCATTTGAAACATCCGGATTCTTCAATTGTATGTCCTTTTTTTCCTGCCAATAATAAATTTTAACAAATTTTACCTAAACTCTTTGTTCTCGTCATCCTTGCCTTGGCCTGTGTCACTTCTACAATTTCTATGTTTGCGGGGTTGGTCTAACATCGACGTTCCGACCCCACAACACCATTTCAAATTATCGCGAATTTGAATTCCGTGCATCTGATTGGTGGCAAATAAACCAAAGGAAGGATTTTTTTTTACTTAATATAAATTTCGAATGTCCTAGAAAAAAAATTCTACAACATTTGAAAACTATCGCATAGGCTCAAATTAAGTCATCTTGAGAAAAGTCCAATCAAACACTTTATTAAAGTATTAGGTTTTACATAGGGACAGAGCATAGAAATCTTTGAACATAATTTTTTTATATTTCTGAGTTTCTTCTTTATGTGCTCTATCCCCACCCCAGGACGTAAGCAATCATGGTTCTCCACAATTTCTTGTCCCTTGTAGCTCTTAATAAATTTTGTCTTTCTTCTTATTTTTCCTAAACCATGTTTGGTCCACGGTATCCTCAGCATCCTTCTGTAGAACCACAGTTTTGTTGCTTCAAGTTACTTCTTCGTATTTGAGGAGGAGACTGCCCAGCACTTACTGCCATTACAGGAGGACAGATATCACGTAACAGTTTAGTACTCTTCCTTGATTCTAACGTTGTTTTTCTATTTTTATTACTCTGCTTAGCTTTTGGCTATTCCAATACGCCTTCGGATTTCGGTGTCACACTTTCTATCCTCTGTTAAAACACTTCCCAGATATTTCAATTTCTGCACTTGTTTTATTTTGGTATTTCCAGTTTGCAATTCACACCTTGTTTCCTTTTGCTAACAACCATGCATAGAATTTGGAAAACAAAAATAAGTAAAATAAAAAATGCTGGATATCTTTGTTTCTCACTCTCTTACTGCTTCCTACAGTGTCCTGTGAATATTACATTTTAAAAAATATCTTTCCTCGTAATGTGTCCCAGAAATTTCAACTCTCATTCTGATTTTAATAAATGTTCTTCTAGTTCCCATTTTCTTAACGTTACTCACGTGTTCTATCTTTGGTATTCATTGCTTCGATTCTTTTCGTCATTTACATGGAAACCGTCCAGCATTCACTGCCATTCGGGAGGGCAGACATTGAACAGCAATTCAACATCCTTCCTTTGTTTCTAACGAGAGATTCCGAGAACTTTGTACATCGGGTTTCGCTACACACCTTCGAATTTCTTCGTCACACATTCCATTGATTAAAAAACGTTCTTTCATTTTGTACATTTTTTCTTTCATATTTTTCTCTGGCATAAAATAATTAATTTGGTTGCAGTTAATCATTCATTTTCGATGTGTGTTCAACTGTTCATTCATCACATTTTTTTCACTATTTCTATTATTATAATGTAAGGGAGATAACTTTTTTGTTGTCCGTAAAATAAATGAGTGCATTCAACTTCAATAATTTTGCAGGGCGACGTCACAAATTAAAAAATTGGTGTTTAGAACCAAAATTAAAAGTAGGAAAATTTTTAGAAGGGCTAAGAATTCAAATGTTATCTGGTCTAGAATCGGTGCCATAAAATTTATATAGTTTAATGTTTTTAATATTTTTTCAAATACATTTTTTTTTTTTTTTTTATCGAAATCAAATATTCCTATTCGTGCGAATGCTTGTTGGTTCTTTTTTCTCTGAGAAAACGCTTAGATGAAGCCAGCTATTCTCTCTTGTTTTCAGTATGAACAAATTCTACAAAGTAATTCAGAATTTCTTTCAATTCTTCCAAAGAGCTATTGTTTATGAAGCACTCGACCGCGATTATATATATATATATATATATATTTTTTTTTTTTTTTTTTTTTTTTTTTAGCCAAAATTTCATCAATTTGTCTAGACCTCCAATTATCAACACTGTTGTGCTAGGAATAGGCACCATTTCGCTAAAAAAAACGCTGATGAAAATAAAAGCCCCAAACTTGATTTAAAAAAAAATTGTAGTATTAGTTAACTGATGTACGTCAATCTGTCAACAACTTACGCCAGAGGAATTTATCGGACGGTAGGGCAAAAAATAAATCGTTCTAGCTTTAAGTGAACCAGTTTCAGTGTAACCCGGATATAAGATACCCTGATATAAGAGAAACCCGGATATAAGAGATATTTTCTCTGGTCCCAAATTAAAGCCTGTGTTAATGTACATACTTCCAATATATTGTTTCTTTACCTTACGTTTGTTGAGGGAGAATTCTAGAATAAAAATAACTTAAATTACAAAAAAATACATTTATAATTCAAATTTTATAAGACAAAAATTTTGTAACAATATTGTTATCTACACATAAAATTTTATGTTCATTTTTTTTTTTTTTAATTAAGTTTTATCTCAGCACAGCGGTCTTTTTAGGATTCCTAACCCCACTAAACTTAAAGTCAGTTCAGGTTTGCTATAGTAAAAGTTTGTTTTGTTTTTTAACACCAACTGACCCGGGTGATGACAACAACTCTTTTTTAGTGTTAACAGTAGTGTTGTTTTGTCTTTTAAGTAAAAAGTAGGTATTAATTTTACAAAATCTAGTTAATTCTTAATTTTATTTTGAAACAAATACAAATATCTAGGACAAATACTGGATTTCTAAATTTGTTGATTTCATTTTTTTTTTTTAATAATGGCTGTTCGATAAGTAACTGTGACAAAGTTTTAATTAAAATGTCTAAAAAAACTGAATAGTTTTTCTTTTTACAGATTAAAACTCAAATAAAACGAACAAGATTGAATTTCAAAGACATTTATTTTAAATTATTTAAAAACGCATTTTAAATGCATTTTTAAAATCCGTGGTTATACCTAAATTTTTCAATTTTATATAACATATCTTGTTTTCATAAAAAAAGGATTTTGAAATTGGGATAATGGTAAATAACGCTGATATTGTCACTACATGGTTCACTCGTCTCACTAATATCTACTATTAAAAACTTCGGATGAATACATTACTAATGGTTAGCGAACTAACCTCGTTAACTATTGAATTCAATCCTCACCGGCTGCTCCGTATTTATGTTCTTATGCCAAAAAAACTAAGGTGAGCTTAGTAAATAACAACAAACTCTTCCGTCCTATGCCTAAGTTAAATTTAGTAAATTTCCATCTGAAGTTGATCCTTTTTTATTTAAGCTATCAAATTTTGCCGAGTTTATTTTTGCGGTGCTCCTTGGAATATGTGGAGGTTATAAAGTACTTCACAGCAACAAAACACAATTGGCCAATCAGAAGCGACTATTACACTAAATTTCTTCCTCGTTGCCGCCTTGCCAACCAACAAAAAAACTATTTTTACTACAGTGTAACCCGGATATAAGAGACCCGGATATAAGAGACCCGGATATAAGAGAAACTCGGATATAAGAGAGATTTTCTCTGGTCCCAAATTAGAGCCTGTATTAATAAAACAAAATACAGTGTAACCCGGATATAAGACAGTTGTCGGGACCGGAGAAGAAGTCTCTTATATCCGGGTTTCTCTTATATCCGGGTTTGGTCTATTTTGTTTAGGTAAGTATGGCTCTAATTTGGGACCAGAGAAAAATATATCTTATATCCGGGTTTCTCTTATATCCGGGTTATACTTAGACCAAACCCTAATATAAGAGACTTCTTCTCCGGTCCCGACAACTCTCTTATATCCGAGTTACACTGTAATTATTTTTTTTTTATGCTGCCATTCCGTTTCAACAAAATCCTTTTTTTCTCACCCTTAAATCAGTCAGGGGAAAAAAAACATCTTTTGATGCTGTAATCGGCAAGTCCTGGAACTTTGTTGATTTCATGGAATGCTAAGTACAAGAAGATCAATCGGAAACTTTACAAATTCAACAAATGTTTGTTTCATATTTTGTTTTTATTTTAACGAATTGAGAGAGTGTCACCAACTCGACCAGTTCTTTAACATTTTTGAGCAATTTTAAACAAAATAAAAACACAGGAAAATGATTTATCGTAATTAATCCATTGCTTTTGTTTTTAGGAAAATGACATATAAATTTTACTTGTTTTTTACATTCAATCAATGTTTGTTTTCTCTTTCTATTGAGTTTGCATTTTTTATTGATTCGTTATTATTTTGATTTATTATTCATTATAGAGAAATGTAATTATTTGCTCGTACCTGAATCAAAAACAAGAGAAAGAATGAAAAATTGAAAAAGTTAATTGATTTCACAAAAAGTTTAATTTATTAAATGTGTTAAGTTTGTTTATTTTTTATTTTAAAAAGCTAAGCTCCAAAAAGAGGTTACAAAAACATAGTATTGTGGAGGTTGTGTTAAAATTGATGGATCAATAATTGTTGGGTAAATAGGCTGCGTGATGAAATTAACAATTCCCTCTCACATTAAAATTTCAGTATTCAACAAACACAGAATTAGAACAGACATGAGAAACAAATGTTTTTGCACAACGATGAATAAAATATAACCAAGAGGTACAAACAACTGGAGTATAGAGGTAGTTTTAAAAAGTTCAAACGGACTTTTATGTTTAGATTGAAATGTTATCAGAGTTCTGGTTTGATAGATTGTAAGTTGTTGAATGGTTTGTACAATAATAAGAAAATGTGTTTGGGAATTATTGTAATTTAAGGAAAAATAAACAGTTCAAGTTTGTACTTCAAGTAAAGAAGTATTGTTCACGACTTACTTTAATGTTTACGAAGTTATCGCTCTTTGATTTGTTTTCACTTGTCGTTTGAAGAGAATATTCTGGAGTTGGAGTAAGTGATTCTTAACAAACTGTGTTTATCTTAATTGCAATAATTAACGTTGAGCTTGAAGGCGTGTGACAAAGATTCGTGTATCAAGTTGAATGTGGAAAACTTGAGTTGATTGTTCGTGATAAAATTGTAGCGGACCGTGGGGTGAAGATGTAGTAAGAGATATCAGAAGGTTAAAATTTTCTGCTGGCCGGTCCAGCTATATGGGAATGTTGGACTTTAATTAAGTCCAGAGAAGACAAAGAAAACAAACAAGACCGATATACATGGGTAAACAAATATATATTAATAACAAGTTACTCAAAGACATGAACAGTTACATAGTGTTTGTATGGAGAAATTATGTGTGTGTTGTGAGTGTTCGTATGTACGTGTATTGTTCTTAGCGCGTTCCCAGAATTTGGGAAACGCTGTATCTGTGAGAGGTCACATATTGGTGTAAGTGGAAAAAGAAAGATTTAATCTCGCCTCCCAGCGAGGTGGCGGCCTAAGGCCTGAGTCGAAAAAGAGAGAGAGACGAAGGGTCAGCCAGTATTTATAGCCAGGGCAAGAGAGAGACCCCTGTTGAAGGATTAAGGAACTGAGGAGGAGCTAACTGCGACAAAATATTGTTGTGTGAGTGAGTGTTCTTTTCAGGCTGAAATCATGTTAAGGAACTTTAACGTAAAGCCTGGAACTGTATGACGAGTTCAAAGGATTCCGATCGGCTCACTGTCGAAGATGAAAGACATTTCATATTTATTGCTAACCTTGGTCACGTGGTAGGCTCACAGGGGTTTGACAGATTTTGGCGGAATTATTTTTTGGTCAGGTCAAGAACTAGGTCGATGTTATTCGAACATGACTTAAATATCAAGTGAGCAATCAGAAATTGAGGGTTTTTTGAAAATATGTATTAAGCTGAATAAGTTCCTTGAACCACTTTTTGCACAGATTTGTACAAAATTCAACATTGATAAGAAAGTCGGAGCAGGATGCTAAAGTATAACCTACGTTTTCTTGTAAACAATTTATGTCTGTGTCAATTATTAATTTAAATAATTCTTCGAAATTAAGTAATCATTTTATCGCAGATTTATTTTACTTTTATCGTTAAAAAACATTTATTTTTCAGTAATTTCCACAATAATAACTAAGTGTTAAAGAGTTCTTCTTTTGTTATTTTATTTATTTTTTAATACAATATGTTGTACCTTTTTTTTGCGATGAACAGAAAACCAAAGATTTTGTTCACTTTTTTCAATCGCCAATATCTTAACACTCATTACTAAGAGAATCGATGAGGCACTAGACAATACATCTTAAGAACGATTACATTAGATATTTCTAAAACTTTTGACAAGGTGTGGCAAAAAAAAGGGTTGTTGCACAAACTCTCCAGCTATGGAATCACTGAAAGAGTCTTTTCAATTATCAAGTGCTTTCTAACATTTGTTGTGCCTCTTACATTTTCTAAACAAACCGGATGTTGACCGCTCGACGACCAAATCAGACTACGTAGATACGTTTTCTGCGCACAGGCTCCACGCATACATCCAAACAATTAATTGACCAGTCAGAGCCACTCCCGCTCCGTAAACCCAAATCTTAGTTTGGAGCCGATTGACGGCTATATATACTCGAATTCAAACAAACCCAAACACAGAGCAGCTTCGATGCCAACACTGGCAAGCTGAGAGAGAGAGAGAGAGAGAGAGAGAGAGAGAGAGAGAGAGAGAGAGAGAGAGAGAGATGCGGTACAGAGCAGCGTTTATGTCAGCACCGACGCGCTGAGAGAGAAACAACAATGGCAGATATTACCAATGTCTATTTCACTACTAATTTCTAATGCCTTAGCAATAGTAACAGATAAAAGTTACTAGTTTTGTATATATGGAAATAAATTATACATTTATTTACCCATACTCAGTGTATTCTTTTTACTTGAATCTAAGTTTGCCGAGGCGGAGAAGGAATTAACCTCCACAAGAGTAACAACAACAAGATTCTGTCTCCCAGGTTACCCATTACCGCACCCGCAACAAGTGGTAACCCCGACGATTCGAGCCATATCAGCCTAATCAGGAAATACGCGGAAACTCCAGTAAATACACCAACACAACGAATACACATTAGAAGCACCTTTAGAGACAAATTCATCAGTCCTTCAATTACCACCATACAATGCCATCAACACAACGAACTGGTTCCTCCAACTCCAGGCTATTTCGCTGCTAGACGGATACGTTCACAAAAAATAAAATTTACCAGTGTTGGCCAAGCCTTGCCTCCCGATATAGTCAATGAAGACGCCGACCTATTGGAAGACGTTCCCGACACTGACCCTTGCAATGTCTTCAAACTGCCATCATTAAAAGGACGGGCCTCTCGGATGAACAAATGCTGCAAGAACTATACAACAATATAAATATCGGTGACAGAACACCCCGCAACTCCTCAGGCACATGAAAAGTCACCTCAGTGGAAACAATATGTCGGAGTTGATCCTACGTCGCCTATGGCTGGATAAATTGCCAACCACTATAGTACAGGAGGCACGGTGGAGTAATGGATAACGGCTCGGATTGAGGAATCGTAGAGCAGAGTTCGAATTCCAGTCGAATCCGTTACATTCACTTACGTGAAGAGGATTCACACCTTACATCTTCCGTTACATTCACTTATGTGAAGAGGATTCACACCTTTCCCAAGGGTAACACCCTTGGGAAAGGTGTGAATCCTCTTCTTCTCCCTCCAACTATGGGTAAATAGCAGGACAGACTGGGTTCTATAGCCTTGGATGGCAACTGGTCTAGGAGAAGGTCAACTCTGAATTCAAAACCATTCGGCGTCTGCACCGGCATCCGACGGCCTCTTGGTTACTCCTGCCTCTGCGTCTGTGGAAATTCTGCGGCAAGTAAGAGCATATTCCTCCACTGGGATAGCACGCGAGGTGTGGGGACCGCGTGTGACGTTCAAACTCCCTTGTTACTCCGTTTCAAGAATTGGCCGCTGTTTCAGCATTGGCGACGAATCGCCGTGCTTGGTCGGCCTTCGTTCTGGACGCGGTGAATTCCTTGGAGGGAGCCGGCTTAACCGATCCAGGGTGAATGCCGCAACATACATAAATATACTATAGTACAGATACGGAAACCCATGACAGACGGCAAATCACTCGATTAACTGGCAGATATGACCGATAAAGATTTTGTGTCGGTTGACCAAAGACTACTAAACTCACTAACTACTATAAAGGAAAACGATTGAAATGCTAAACATACATACACACACACATTGCACTTGCAAATTTACAAAAGCAAATGCAATAAATGCAATTGTTGTTAAGTCAGCAACAACGGAGGTACAGAAGTACCTCACGTGCGACCATACTCGACGCCGAAGAGGTCTTAGCTCTGAACTAAAGAACTGGAAGAACGAACACGCACCCCACTGGCATTTGCTGGTATCACCAAACGTTCTGTAACGAGGCAAAGGAAATGTACCCAACCTTGTCAGCCTAATACCAATAGACACCAAGGAAATGAACAAAGTGGCGACTGATCACGACTACCCTGACCGGTACACACACAAAAAAAAGTTACTTATTTTACGTAGTTGACAAAAATAATAGCCACAAATTCCTAGCGGATACTAGCAACTGTCAGTGTCATTTCACTAGCTTGTGGACCGAAACCCAATCCTAGTCTCCTCAAACTACTAGCTGCAAACGGTACACGCATTCATACCTACGACACAAATTATTTGACATTAAATATTTGCATGCGACGAAATTTCATATGCACATTCATACAAGCCGACATGCAGGCACCTATTCTTTGGGGCAGATTTCAAGGTTGGCTTTCCTACGCCGCGTTTTGACGGGGGACTCGTTTTGGCGCCGAGTGTTAGGGATGCATTCCCTAGCCTTACTATCACTCCCCCCATTTCTTGGGGCAAGCGCCGTCGCGGTCGTGGAGGATTATTGAGTTTCCTCAGTGAGTGTCAGTCGGTTTCAAATCTTTATTCGCGCATCTGACCGAATACGCCACTTGGCCGTCACTGACGTTCCACCCATTTTATGCAGTAAAAACTTTAATAATTTCGATGCCAAGCAAATCATAAACGATACTTTTTAACGGAATTCAAACTCGCAGATTAATGCATAGACTTCTCAGTTTATTTCAAGACTTTCAACTGAACAGACTACGCCACTAGTTCGTTACTAAAAGGCAGGGAATTTTTGACGTTATAAATTTATGCTTTCCAAGTATAATTAAAAAGTGCGATTTTTAACAGATTCAGTGATATTCGATCCCGGATCATAAGAACTTTACGAAGACTCAACCTGATTAATGAACCACCTACCATGCATCGATACAGTCAGTGCCACGGCGGTAGATTTCGCTGTCGGCTGATTTTGTTTCTTCCAGTAATAAATGTAATATTTCTGACAAATGGTTCTTTTATTTCGGTGCTTATAAGAAAGTCTGTTTGTTGCTGGCGAGATATGTTTTAACGTGTATATCAACTGCGCAATGAGGTAGATATTGAGCAGGGAAAACATTTTTCTACCATTTTTTTCTTTTACCCCCTTGCCTTTTCCTTTAGTTTCTAAACTTATCCCCACAAAAAAGTATTTGCTTCTCGTACTTAATTTCTATGAATTAAAAAGTATTTCCCCTTAACTTTTCTTTTCTCTTTACTGTCTTATTTTTTTTTTTTTTGAATCAACAGAATAAAATCATATTTGTCAAATTTTACATAACCAGACATATGCAATCCTTCTAAGCGCTTGTTAATTTTACCGGTGGTTATATTAAACTTTTTTTTTTTTAGGTAGAACTTACTCTCGCAATAGCTGCTTGAGAATTGAAATCAGTTTTTCCGGTTTACATTGTTTCTGCAAAGTTCTGGTCGATGCGTTCGACTCTACAGTACTCTGCATATGTAAAGGGTGTTCCAATAACCTGCACCGAATTGAAATGTGAATTAAGTTTAATCGTCTAATGATTCTTTCATTTTCTTTCAGATTTGGCGGACATTTGGGCGATATTATTTTCCACACATAATCGCCATGACTTAAATAGCATGATCCAATAGAGAAATAAATAAATTTTCACCAATAACACTGATTTATTTGCTGCTGACTTAATGAAATGATCCGTCTTAATGAAACACCCTTTACAATCTGTGAGAAAAAAATGGTGTGTTCTTTTTCATTTATAAAAATAAAAGACACACACGCATATATATATATATATATATATATATATATATATATATATATATATATATATATACCTGTGCTTATCGTGCAACTCAGTTTCATGGTTCTACAACTCGTCAGGCACAAATGGTGAAATTTGTGCCTGACGGTAAGCGTAGGTATATATGTATTTATTAATATACTTTATAGTTTTGCATAACTACATTGAGCACTATTTTGTCTACACCATGAATTAAATAAATACTTATTTGCTTACCTGTATATGCACGCTATCGCACGCATTATTTAATTTATATCCACACTTCTTTTTCCTCACTATCAGCGAAATTGCAGATAAAGTTGAATGACATTCAACAATTTTGCCTACAGAAGATATTAAATAACTTTATTATGCCTTCGTTCGTATTCACTGCTCGCCAGTCTGGCAATATGATTCTAGCGATATGTTGATCTGTTGATCTGTTGCACTTTGAAAATCTTCTGTCCGCAATTCAGCAGCGATGTTCATCACCTCGGAAGATATTCTTTTTAACTTAGCAGAGCTTGGTCCTTCAAGGAAACCAGCTCAGTGATAGCTGCACCTAATTCCTCATTATTTCTCGAACTGACACCCCTTTCTACTCTAGCTCCACATGCCGTTTGCGCTGCTAATCTATGTATATTTTTGCCTCTCTCTCTCTTTCCACGGCTCTTCCCACGGCTTCGCACACGCGCGGCCAAAACGGCCTCTCCTGGGGCCGGCAAACTCGCACATGGTGCGAGGTACCGAAAAACTTTCTTTAACATCTCCAATATGTGAACTCTAATACACAACCAGCGTTTCCCATATTCTGGGAACCCGCTAAAACAAAATTCACACCCGTACGGACATTTCAATTCAACACACACACAATAACTTTCCATAAAGACACTAACGTTTTATTCATGTTTTAAATGATGTATTCGTAATTCTTGTATCAATCTGTTTGTCATTAATATATATTTGTTTTGTACATATATATCTGTCTTGTTCGTTTTATTTTGCTTTCTTTGGACTCCATCATAGTCCAACATTACTATGTAGCGGGACTGGCCAGCAGGAAGTCTTAGTCCAGAGATTTTATCCTCACATTAACCCGCCGGTCCACTACAATATGGGTTGAGCCGTCAACTAAAGCCAGCAGAAAACAACCCATTTGAGATGGTCCCAATACTTATTCCCAACCACGGCACTCACCAATTCCCACTATACAGTTAGTAAAAAGTGGTCCTGCAAATCCTTTTCATCGAGTAACGATCTTCTGAATTTTCAGAAACGTGTCATCCTAATATCTAAGTTTTCAAGAATCCGGACAAGCCTATAGCCCGTATAAACTGCTGTATGAAAACTAGGATAGCATAAGAGCCATACGTTGACTCACTTAACTGAGACTCGATCGATGTAGCTAAATCGCAACCCTGAATCTGAGTAACCCCATTAGTCCAAGTAGCCCAATGTTGTAAAAATATTCAGAAGGTGGATTTTGCCCCAAGCAGTTCATGTTGAAAACTTTTGATGACGTTTTGCAGCACCTATGCTAAGGATATCATGGACCGAGCGTGTGAGCAACGATGAGGCCTTAGAGAGGATACAAACAGGGAGGAGACTTATACGTAACATCAGGAAGAAGCAGCTGAAGTTCCTGGGACACATAATGAGGAAGCAGGGTCTGGAGAATCTGTTACTCACGGGTCGAATAGAGGGAAAGAGAGGCAAAGGAAAACAACGTGTGACATTAAGTGGATGACAGAACGTGGTCTGCGGGGAGATGGCAGAAGGAAGGAAAGAACTTGTTGAGAGCTGCAAAGGGGTAGAGGTAGGTAGAGAGCCATGATCGCCTACGTCCTGAAAGGACACGGCACATAGAAATAATGAAGGTTTCGAATTTTAGCTTTAAATCCCGTAGATTGTTCAGCCTCAATACGGAATGTAACTGTCCATCGGTTAGTCTTAAGCGCAACACAGATTTATTTATTTTCATATATATGTGCATACTCGGCTTCAAAACCTGGCAATAATGCGTTGAGAAAAAAAAATTGGGAAATAGCTCACTTGGAAAGAACTTATAAAACCATAAACACCAACCTTAGCATATTTCTACTTCAGTATGGTATTGTTTCGGAAATGCTAGTATGTTTGGGTAACTATTTAGGCACCATTATGTTGCGGGAATCAACACTTTGGAGAGTAAGTATTCTACGGACTTCTCGAAGATTTATCCAACAAGCAATATTGACGGATTCAATGTGAGTCCAAGTAAAAATAAGTGGAAAAAACAATAAATATAAAATAAACGACAATGCATGTATTTACATAAGGAAATATGTGACGAAAGTTATAATAAGAATGTGTGTGTGTGTGTGTGTGTGTGTGTGTGTGTGTGTGTGTGTGTGTGTGTGTGTGTGTGTGTGTGAGTGAGTGAGACAAGCGTGTGTGAGAGAGCGTACAAAAAATCAAGGCAGAAAAGCATGAAAATGAATATGTCCCAGTGGAGGACACTTTTTTCCCCACGTGCAACTATACTTTATAGTCAGAATTGAAAAGCTGTAAAAGAGAGTAGGGAGATAAATGCACACCTTTATATAGGCTTAAGGAGAAAAAGTATCATTATCCAGGCTCAAAAGAATAGCAAAAACGTAAATTGCTTTTCTGATGCAATGAATAATCGTATTTATCACCTCTCACCTTAAAAAAATGGAAACATTTTCTCAGATCTGAATTAGTTGTATAGCATCTCAATTTCCCCGTTCACCTGAATAAGTCACTAAAACAAGTGGCAATCATTTCCCTTATCTTCTTATCAAAACTCTTTTTAAATGTATATAAAAATATGACCTCCACGAAAACGCTAAAAGATAACCATACCGTGATGAAAAGATGCTCCAAACGTAATGAAAACAGTTTTATCATTAAAATCTTTATGTTATTATTATTAAGAGGAAGGATCAAAGTATTTTTTTAATATTTAATTCATGTTTTACTCCTTTTTAGAACATTCGAAATTTTGATTAAAGAACTTGTTTTTTTTTGTGTGTCAGCGGTTGTACTAACATAGCATGACACATTTTAGCCTCTTTTTTGCGGTGACAGATACATTAATTTGAAAATTCTTGCAAAAATCAAATAATTGTCGAATTTTAATGAAATTTACATAACTTATTCACAAATGAATGAAATTATTTTTGAAATTTTTTATTAGAAAATCTTGGTAAAAATATTTTTACATGTGTTTCACCACCCTGTAACACTATTTAGCAACGGCAGTTAGTTGACCAACTAATTAACCACAGAATTTAATTGCGGGGATTACTTAAACCGATAGATAGAACGAAAGGCATACTGAGCGATATTTTTTTTGTTTTGTTATTTTCCCAAACAAAGAATGGGTAAAAAGATTTTTTTATTTTATTATTTTCAAATGCGATTCAAGATAATCATTTTTGCTTTCTCGTGGAGGGGCGGAGGTTTGACGCTGAGATATGCCAAATGTTCCTGAATAAGATTAAGAATTTAACAACCTATTGTTTCCCTTTTCTCACGAATAAGTCTGGTTTTTGGAGAAGGGAGACGGGCGTGCATCTGTTAATACTCCGATAGAACCACGGGTCGGTCACTAAGTGAATGTCGGTCAGCGGGACATGGAAGGAAGTTGATTAACAAAATAAAATACTAAAGGAAGAATTTGACGAAATTCGTTATCAATGAGGGCAAAATTGATCGAAGTCGGGTTGACACAAATATTGTTTTTGCGACGGAATTTCGTCGCCAACCTGGCGGGCATCTGGTTGTGATAAAACAAGTTTTGGTCCATAAGTGGACACGGTCCCAAATTAACGAGTAAACGAATAATTAAAGCATTGTGACATATGCCCTGGCAATTACCAGATGTCTAAGGTAAGATAAAAGATTGTCAACAGAATTCTGGGAGGTCTAATTGTTGTTTTTTTTAAGAAAAAGGAAAAATAATTTTTTTCTTTCCCTTCTTGTTCCCTCCAGGGTAAGCTAAACACCTACCTGGCTTGAGGTGGTGGGAGGGATGCAAATATGATAAAACAGGGTGTCTGGTTGACACCCACTTGAAGGATTGGTGTGAGGTATCAATGTGAGAACGGCTAAGCTTAGGAGGATAATTCTCCTCCGACTTTCCCTCACAGAAGATGAGGATATGAGAAGGAGGGAGATTTTTGTTGACACCCCTCGAAGGGATTGGTATGAGGTGCCGGTATGAGAAGGAAGAGGGCTCTCCTCCGACCTTTCCTCGCAGAAGGGGTGGAGCCCCTCTAGACAAAGAGCGGTAGCTTTCCAAAAATGGAAAATGATAAATATTCCTGACCGAAAACAAAGAAAATCCTTATTGGGGATTTGAAATCAACATAATAACCACACCGCGTCCGACCCCACGCCGGGTTTTGATCGGCATCCATATAAGCAAACGTCTTCGGGCGTTTTAAGCAGTTGAAGACAGTTCTAGTTGAGAGTTCGAGTTCAGCTCCCAGAGTTCCCGGACAGTTCGAGACCGTTACAGCCGGAGAGAGTTAAAAGATATCGCCTCGCAGAGGTGGCCTCACGAATCCATGCTTTCCGACAGACTGCTAACCAAGAACAAATTATGGAGGTCTGACTTATATTTTCCACCAGGGCCGACTTTATTGAAAAACAACCCAGATATCCAGAGCTCGCTAAGAACGCAAAAGTGTTACAATCCACATTTTTGTGGGCTGGGAGAGAAAGAGAGAGACGCACTCCTGTAACTCAACAAACCGACATAAAATTAATCACTATTCCTAACCAGTCGCTCGCCTTGAAGTTGTTCTTTGTGTTTTTGTTTTTCTACATTTATTGTGCAGTATCACCTTGATCCAGATTCGGCTGGCACTACGGCCCGACGTTTGATTGATCTCGTCAACCTAAGATCAAATCACAACGTGGGTAGGTTGAATCGAGATCAAAGCAGTTGCTTCGGTGACCAGGCGTTGGAGGCGAGCAGGGTACGACAAGTTGGTACTAGAACCTAACAAGACTTCAACCGATGTCACAGGGTTAGCCCGTCACAAGTGGTGTCGAGACTGCAGGACTGCGCCAGAGAGAGGCAGGGGTCACGAGTAGTGTCGTGACTGCAGGATCCCGCCGACGAGGGGTCGGGCGTCACATATTGGTGACGTGACTGCAGGATCGCGCCGCCAGGGGTCGGGCGTCACAACCCACCCCTTACTTAATTTTATGAAACTTGAGAAATTCAGCGTGATAAATTTTAGTGATTATATTAGTTAAAAGCAAAATACTTTGAAGAATTTAAATCACCGAATTTTTTTATAAAATCGGAACCCATCTTACCGAAAATCTGTTCTGAATTGAAAAATCAAAAACGCAATAAAACTAAGACATTATTTAATTATAATTAGAGAAGCTTTTAATTGCTTTTATGAATAATATATATTGAAGACAATATTGTCTGAAGGAGAAAAAATTTCAATGAAAAATGGATTTTTACAAGATTTGTCTTCATATTTTTATAATTTTTAATTAAATATTTTATAGTTTTTAAATCTTTTAAAATTCAGTTTCAATGTGTTAAGTCTTAGGAAATGATTTTATTAAGTAAATATATATTTACTAATCATACATTGTAAACTAAAAGTAACAAATGATCTGCTATCTATAACTGTCATCTCTCGTTATAGATAGCAGATCATTTGTTACATTTAGTTTAATAAAACCTCTTGTTGGTGTAGTAAACAGCAGTCGCAATGCAATGCACAAATTCAGTAAAGTATAAACTAAATGATTCTGTAAAACGTATTCTTTCTTTTTAGGTGCCATGTCCTTTCAGGACGTAAGCGATCATGGCTCTCCACCTCCCTCTATTCCTTGCAGCTCTCAACAAGTTCGTTCCCTCTGCTTCCCCCCCCCAGACCACGTTCTGTCATCCACTTGCTTTAAGACCGCTAGGTATGCCATGCGTTGTTTTCCCTTGTCTCTCTTTCTCTCTATTCGAACCGTGAGTATCAGATTCTCCAGGAACCTCCTTCATTATTATGTGTCCCAGAAACTTCAGCTGCTTCTTCCTGATGTTACGTATAAGTTTCCTCCTTGTTTGCATCCTCTCTAAGACCTTATCGTTGCTCACTCGCTCGGTTCATGATATCCTTATCATCCTTCTGTAGAGCCACACCTCCGTCGCCTCGAGTCTCCATCTATGAGGAAATCGTCTAACATTCGCTACCGTAAAGAAGGACAGATGTCACGTAGCAGCTCAGTATTCTTTTCTTTGTTACCAAAGAAACCCTCCTGTTTCGCAATACTCTGCCCAGCTGTTGGAATGCGTCCTTGGCCATCCCAATACATCTACGGATCTCAGTGTCGCACTTACCTTCCTCCGTCAAAACATTTTCCAGATATTTAAACTTCCGTGTCTGTTTGATTCTCACCAGAGAATGGAGTACTAAGGAAGAAAGGAATATTCTCCGATTTGCATTTCCTCTAATATGGGCATTATTATATCCATCATAAAATAATAACTTATTTCACGGGCGGAACGGTATGGCTGAAAGGAAAAGGAATAACAAACATGCTTTGTTCTCAGAGATAGTTTGTATTACTAAGTCATACACAAAATTATATATACATATTTACATTTTTCACATGCAGAGAAAGTATAACATGTATGCAACAACAAGCAAAGTGAAAGGTGTATAAAATGCGAGTCTTACTTGTAATAATTCCAAATGGGAATCAGGTCTGGCAGAGATTCTTTTGTGTTTCTGGAGAAGCCATATTTACATTTTCAGATTAGCAATAAGACCGGATTTATCTGCTATGTTCTTGTTGAACTGGAGCAGATATCGTAGAAGATAATTCTCCTAGTTCAACGTCACTCATTTTTTCATCAAACTTCTTGCACTGGTCATCCAAATTCAAATTCTTCATGACATTCAAAAGAAATTCTAAATTTTGAATGAATCCATATGTTTCATTTCATTGTCAAAGCTGTGAAAACTGATTATTAATTGAAAACAAAACTTGGTCAACAAGAGAAGATAAAAGAAAAGCTCTTATGAAAACATTCTTCAGATATATTTACCTGGTCTTCCCAACGCAGTCATTTTAACGTGGGGAGCACCATACACATACTTATACTTATGGGCCAGGGAGAAAAATTGATTTTTGCACAGAGTGACCACTGTCATGCTGGCATCAGTATTATACCAACCCAATGTCATTAGTACAATGTGAAAGGTGCTGCTGCAAGGTTAGAATCCGTGGGGTTGAGCAACTTCTCCCATATAAAATGAGTAGAATCATAGCTCCACTTACAGCACAGGGATGTGAACCAGGCCTCAGTAAATCCTCATTGGCTAATGGTTAACTCCTGTTCTTCAGGTGTTTGAAATTCACCACAGAATTTGTATTCAGGTAAATGTTTTTTGCAGCACACTTGTAATTCAAACTTTCCCTCAATGCTATTTTTATCTGCAATTTCATGTGCTGCTGAAATCATAGAGTCCTCGCCATCTTTGGCAATAGACTTGAAGTAAACTTAAAAATTAGAAAATAAAGTGGCATAAATTTTAGCAATCATAATGTCGATTGCAAGATCAGAAGACTGCAACAATTGTTTTGTTTGCCTGAAACAAAACATTGCAACAAATGATGATTTGTCTATATTTCTGAGATGAGGTATTATGCACAGTATTTACATTAGTTGGACTATTGTCCTCATCTTTGTCGCCATATTTGTCACAACGTTTCGGCCGTTGTACGCTCCAGCCTTCTTCAGGTGGTTGGAATTTCGAACTGAACCCTTTATTTCGATCACTGGGGTAGACTGTTCTAGTTCCACGTGCCATGTTTGATGGATGTCAGTTATCAGTTATCTCCTACTAATTTTCCCTCTGAAAGTTCTCCACTGCCTTAACCGGGTATTGAACTCACACTCTTTGGGTCTGCCACTGGATCTAACCAACGCCTTTATCCACTGTGCCATGTGTCCTTGAGGAACTAGAACAGTCTACCCCAGTGATCGAAATAAAGGATTTAGTCGAAATTCCAACCACCTGAAGAAGGCCGGAGCGTACAACGGCCGAAACGTTGTGACAAATATGGCAACAAAGATGAGGACAATAGTCTGACTAATGTAAATACTGTAACTGATGATTTCTTCTAAGTAGAAATCCAGTCCAGTAATGATTTTGTACAATATCTCTTTTTCAAAACTTTTCACACAGGTCGAAAAGAACATTTCTACTGTGACATTTGCTTACAATGTAGTCGTGTAACGGCAATGATTCCCATTTTTTATCACACTGTGTTTTCACTGAAATAGTCACATTATTTAATAGACAATGAAAGTCTAGGTAGAAAATAATGTATGATGGATGAACCACCGCAGGGGATATAACAGAAACCATCAATGACTGTGCACTAAACCAACAAAATCTGATCCAAAATCTGCACATGAAATAAATATTTTTTCATTCATCTCCAGTAATCTTGCCTGAAAACCTTTGTATGTACCTGTCAAAACGTTTCTCTTAACAATCACATTGGATAATTTCCTCAGTGTATGGGAGAAAATCATGTTATTAACATAATAACAATAATATTTGAACTATTTTTTTTAAATTCTGAATCAGTTATAAAAAAATAACTGAAGGGTTTTTGCCCTACAATTTAAGTATACACGTTTTTTGTAGAAATTAAAGTTAAGAGTCAAAAATGAAAACAAATGAAGTTTAACAAATAAAAACAAATTTTATACAAGAATATGAAACAATGTTACAAGGTGATGAAGATGCTTTGAATTTTATAAGTTTTTTAAAATATTTGTAAAGGAAATGACTGTAAGCTTTTCAGGGAGATCTTGTAAAAATATTCATCAAAATAATTTATAGTGGTAATTCCTTAATTAAACACCCACATAAAACTGTTACTATCATTATTCTACATATGATCTTTCTTTATGACTAATTTCTTTTTCTGTTGTTTGTGTGTTTATAAAGTAAGGGTTCAAGTCTTGTTCAAAGCTTCTTCATTGTTTCAAAATCTTATAAGAAATGTTTCGTTAAAAATATTGCAATAAAAACAAATTGAAAAATGAAGTCAGATATTTCCATAAGTGTTTTTTTTTTAAATTTTATTCAGTGTTCTACTTGAACATCATTTGATTCACATTCATTTGCAAAGTTATGTTAGTGACATCGACTATGGTTTTAATTAAATAAATAGTAACAAATTCTGGATGTCATAGGAAAAAAGTCAAAATTCCACTTGTGATATTAAAAAGAACTTTTTGTCTAAAATTCACAATGAAAAATTTATAGCAATTTTGATTCCATTTTTTTTTATTTTTAAAACTTTTGAACATTAAAGAACAAGTTTTATTAAACATTTCATTTTCAATTGTAATACAAACTCTGTTCTATCAATAATTTCTGTTCCGTCTACAAGATGAGGGAAAACTATATTTATCTATTTGAATAAAGTAGATAAACACATGAAAACTTCACATTGGATTTATTAGATATATTTTCTTTAAACCTACTTTCAAATAGATTTCATGTTTACATCATCGACAAAAAATTTCACACCAAGTGACAACATTTTCTTTTGTCAATAAAAAAAATTAAATAATTGGTAGTATTTCTTATTCAGAGACATGCATACAAACTTGCATGGTTGTCTGCGTACATACATACACACACACACACACATATATATATATATATATATATATATATATATATATATATATATATATATATTTATTTATATATATATATATTTATATATATATATATATTTATTTATTTATATGTGTGTGGTGTGTGAATATATATATATAAATGCTTATATGTATGCATATATATATATATATATATATATATATATATTTATATATATATATATATATATATATTTATATATATATATATATATATATATATATATATATATATATATATATATATATATATATATATATATATATAAATAAAATACATTTTGTTGTCAGAATTAGATTTCAGGTTAACTATATGAAGAGAAAAAGATAATTTCTTTGCCATGGAAATGAAAAATGCAATAATCTATCATAACTTTTTTTCACATCTATCCATCCATATATATATATATATATATATATATATATATATATATATATAAATCAATGTATATTTAGGTATCAACCTTTCTTTTAAACATGTTTCATTGAATATGACAGAAAAAGAAATAAAATAAATAAAAAATTAATTTAATTTTCCTTGTTTGTGATATTCAACAAAATGTGTGTGTGTGTGTGTGTGTGTGTGTGTGTGTGTGTGTGTGTGTGTGTGTGTTTAGGGCCACTTTTGTTCAGATAATACTCTACATCCTGCTAATGCATATATATATATATGTGTGTATATATATATATATATATATATATATATATATATAGAGAGAGAGAGAGAGAGAGAGAGAGCAAGGGATAGAGATATAGGCAGATATAGAAAGAGAGACAAATGGTCAAACAGGGAGATAGTTATATATATAAACGTATTAATAAAAGAAATAAGCAAAGGTAAATCTTTTATTGAGAAAAAATATACATTTATGAACTCGGAAAAAGTGTCATTGAGATAAAATAAATTTATGCATGCAAATGTATGTTAGAAAACATTTGAAATTACTTACAAATCTTTCAACATTAAGGAAAGTGATATAAACTTTCGAGATGTTGCTGAAACAAAAATGAAATAATCTTGTTTCTATTTCTATTATTATCAGTATTATTGTTTTTTTTTAAATGCCATGAATTAACCAATATTTTGACTTCGGGAAGCATACAGATTTTTCACAATACGTTTTCTCATGGAACAAAATGCATTGGCACAAGAGGTTTTACGATTCATTTCCGTTAATAATATTGTCGTTGTAGATAAATTTATTTTTACATACAGACATTTTCGAGCCAACATATTTCAGTACAACTATAATTTGTTTTCTTTTTAATTAATAAAAATGTTTAACTCATGACTTTTCAAAAGAAAACAATAATTATAAGAGCAACATTATTTTACATTTGTTTTAACATGTCAAAAATTTATATGACTTACTGTCTTCCATAGTTTCCTTTCCTTAACCGTGAGAGATTTTCAAATATTTTAGAATATTACCTCATTACTCGTTGCGTGCATAAACACAGGTTCCTAAATAAAAATTTCTACATTTGCCTTGATAAAGTTCCTCAAGGAACAAATCACACTGGCATAAAAGGATTTTCCCTTGTCATTTCTTTTATAAATATCCTTTTTACAGATACATTTTTTCATCTGAAATTTTACATATACATGCATATATATATATATATATATATATATATATATATATATATATATATATG
>OZ038506.1:92317492-92327492 GCA_964036315.1 Acanthosepion esculentum | reverse complement strand
TGCCAGACAATACTAAACGTACCCCAAAACACAAAGCTGAAAAATATGGCAACAGAATGTTACAGTTCAATCAGTTATTTTTCATCTGAATAGAGCATTAAAAACAAGACTCACCAATTCTTTAAATTGTTCACAATTACAATCACAAGCCGCATAATCAATGAGGGTCATTGGAACACCACATATACTGCAGTTGTAGCAGCAGTGGGTGTGTCTAGGGAAATATAACCCAGCAGAGTCCCCCTTCAGGTTGCTTTTGAATTCAGATTTTTCTTTCTTCAAGATTGGTTGGCCTACAAAAGTTAAAAGGTTTAGTCTTTCCTATTATTTACAGGAGGTTTAAATTAAGGGTATTCAAAATCATATTGGTTGTGCAAACAAGGGAAAACAGGTTAATCGGCTCTGTTGACTCATTACTAGAAGTGGATGGTTTCATGCCTTTCCCAAGCGTATCAGTTTGAAATGAATGAAACGGACTTGATCATAATTTGAACTTAGCATGATGATTCCATTTCTCACACTGATAACCATGACGTCATCCACACATACCGTTTTATTTAAATGACACTTCATTTCTTATTTTTAAAAAAGATACTTGTGTCTTTTCAATTAAGTTTTTTTTTGCAAATAATAGCAAAAAATTCCAAAATATAAATTGTTTTTATTTGCGAGTTATTGTGAAAAAAATAATTATTTGTTGTATTTTTCCAGTTTTTTAATTAATAAATGCACACACACACACACACACACACACACACACACACACACACACACACACACACACACATATATATGTATATATGATAGGATAAAGAACAAATAGGAAACTTCATTAATTTAACATGTTTCAGTGTTATTAAAGCTTCATCAGAGAATGAGATATGGAGAAAAGAATGAAAGAAATTCTGGTATTTTTACTTTTGTGTTGTTTGATTTTCATTGGTTAATCAGATTTCACATACATTTCACACACAAAACATTATTAACCAATCTTTTTTCTTCATATTTCATTCTCTGATGAAGCTTTCAAATAAACAGAAACATGTTAAATTGATAAACATCTATTTGTTTTTTATATTATCATTCTGTCAGATTCTGATCCACATTTGACCAGATGATATGCATTGAACGGATGTCATCATTCATTTGAAAAAAGGCACCCTGACCCTACCTTGACTTAACCTCTTTCCTAAAGTAACTAATATGTTGATACAATAGTTGTCAGTGAAAATGAATACCCTACCGCCCCGTAATAAATTGATAGGTTTTCTCCATATCCATAGAAATTAATATTACAAATGTATATGCTTATAAAGCTCCGTAAATTTCAAAATTAGTAATTCCAAAATTTGCTTGAATATGAAACAGAACTAGGTACTTTAATTTAATTTAATTTCTATAATTGAAACATGAGAACTTTTATGTAGCGATGGATATTTTTTTAAAATAATTATAATTATATATATATATATATATAAATTCCAGTCGAGTTTGTTACATTCACTTCTTTGCAAATATCCTTGGGTAAGGTATGAGTCCATCTCTTCCCCTCCCCATGATTAGGGTTAAATAATAGAACAGACTGGGCTCTTTATCCTTGATTGACAGCCAGTCTCGGAGGAGAATAACTCAGAATTCAAAAGTGTGGAGATCTGTTTCCAGACATCTTTGCACACTATATGCACCAGTTGTCTGTATTTGGTTCTTCCAAAATGTGTGGATGGTTCTGCACAAGCCTTTCCCCACTACAATCAAATCAGAAACACACATAGTCTGGCTGTTCAGTTCTAAGAGCTGAATTGTTAAACCATCACATATCAAAGATGAGTAAAGAGTCCATTATAGTCTATAAATTAATAAAGTTTAACTGACCTGTTTCCAGTGACTTCAAAGTTTTGTGCATATCATGCTCACCAGACTCAAATGAAAATATTGAATTACATTAGAACTCCCCAAATCTGAACATAGCATAATCTAAACTGCCTCGAATTTGGACTCATCTTCAAATCCAAACTTTTGTATCGACATAAATATGAGGCATTTTCTTCCTTGCATCAGAACAGTACCGACAATACCAAACATCTTGGATGGTCAGTTTAGAGGAGTTCTGCTATATATCCTTATTTTTGACTTCCTTTACAGATTGGAATTGTATTTGAATGATAAATTTATATTTGATAAATTTATAACTTTCATAAATTTTTAAACATTTCATAAAGTGTCTTAGTTTTTCACAAATTACAATATTTGTTTAGCACAAATCGTTTGATTATTATTGGTTGTCAGTTATTTTTTGTACATTTATGTATTCAATCTACAACTTAAATACAAACAAATCAATGTTACAAACTACCTTTTGTATCCTAAACTCTAAAACTTAATAAAAATTTTAAAATTTTATTTTATATTTTTATGTAAGATATTATGTAAATTTCTCATATATATATATATATATATATATATATATATATATATATATATATATAAGGTGATGACTAACATATTCTTCTTTGTATGTTTTTATTGAGATGATATAGAGGAGCAGAATCAAGTTTGGGGAAATTTTCAGCTACTCCTGTAGCTTTCATTGATGCTTGTTGTTAGATTTTTTATTAAATGGGCAACTAAATTTCAAATCCAGGTGATATTAATGAACTCAATACAAGAATAACGATTCCCTCAGTTGTGGCACCTGATAAAGATTTTTATTGCCTGCATCCCATACTTTTCATTTTTGCCTCTGTGAAGCTGTGTGGCTGAAAACTCATTTTCATTTTCTCATATTCATGTTTTAATAAGAATGCATATGCAGAAAGATGAAAATTATTGACAAACATGGACTTTTGTGTCCAAAAAAAAAATAGTATCAAAAGGTTGTTTTTTTCCCATGACACAGCTTTTATTTTAATTACTCCTCGGTAATGTTTATTGTTTTAAAAAGTGATGATTAGAATAGCAATAAAACCTAATCATCTGATAAAAGTGAATTTATACATTTTTTGTTCTTGAGAATTTACAACAAAAATACTAAACTCTGTTTATTTATTAAATTGCTTATTTACAAGAATAATTTCATATTTACATCATTCTAAAAACTAATACAATTGTATTAAGACTAATGCAAAGCAATATTTATCATTTACCAATTTATAAAAAAATAAATATGAAAATAATTTTTTTCATAAATTTATAAACATCTACTAAATTATTAAAATAAATTATTAAAAATCTTTTATTTAACATTTTAGAAACTTCAACTCAATTGACAATTAGCCGATGTTTTGCCAACCTTTCCAATAAACAATCTAATAGATAAACAGTGTTTATTATTTTTTGTTGTCAATTCTCAAGAACAAAGAAAATGTATAAATTCACTTTCATATGTTTAGGTTTTATAACAGTTCTACTCATTGCTTTTTAAAAGAATAAACATTGCCAAAGAGTGAAGGTAGCAAAAGAGGTGTCATGGGAAAACACGTCCTTTTGTCACTGCTTTTTTTTTTGCACCCATGAAAGTCTATGTTTGCCAACTCCCATAAAAAAATGACGATAAAATTGTGAGCATGCAAGTAGGGGAGATATTATCAATGATTATCAGTTGATCAGAATGAATATAATGACAATAGCTATAAAAATAGTGGTGGTAGTAATGAAAAAGAGAAAATTCCCTAAATAAATATAGAAACGTATGTGTGTGTGTGTGTGTGTGTGTGATTAATGCGATTAATGCTTCAAAGATTATTTTTAGTCGATACTGATATTTGAGTAGATGCTTGGTTTTATTTTAAACAGTATTTATTTCATCTACCAGTTTGCGTATTCGAGAAAACTTTATAAAGAAAATGTACCCTGCATCAGGACATGAAACCCTAACCTTCTTTGCAGGAGAAAACACCATCTGATCAAACAAGGTTTTTATTTCCTTAAAATAAAAAAGAAGTGTCTATTCAAATAATGTTTGAAGAAATAAAAATATGTTGGATTAAAAAATAAAATCTGTTAATTCTTTAGAAATTATTTTCTTTATGTTTCAGATACAAAACTGTCTTTTGAGAAATCTGAACAAGTGAGTGTGTTTTAAAGGTAAATAGAACCTTACTTGATTGTGAGCTCGTCATGGCCGAGCAGTTAAAGCACACCAAGTCAGATGGTAGTTTCTCCTACAAAGGGAGATACAGTTTTCAAATCCTTTTGGAAGGCACATTTTTAATAAGTTTTCTTGAATGTGCAGACCAATAGTCAAAATAAATACTATTTAAAATAAAACAGAGCATCTACTCAAATACGGGTATGCACTAAAATAAAATCCATAAATTCTTTATATATATATATATATATATATATTATTAGTTTACTTTAGTACAAGGCCAAAAGTATGAGGCACCCATTGAAAATTCAGTTCACTATATAAAATTAATAGTCTATAAGAATAGTTCGCTATGCATTATTCCATATCAAAAAAGACACATGTCTATAGACACATATACACATAAATATAGGCACATTATCAAAAAGTCAATAGCATAATGATGAAAAAAAAGCATTTATTTTACACAACAAATATTTATTCTTCAACATAATATCCTCCCTTTTCAGAACAATACTTAATTCAGTATTGAATATTAATCATATAGATTGAACATTATACAGTGAACATTTCTGACCAAAAATTCAAACTGCAATTTTATTTATGGACTCTTATACATATTAAATTTAACTTAGTCTGCAAATATCTGTAGAGATTACACAAAAGATTTCAAGTAGACACATTTTTTAGAAATCCATTTTTTTTACTGTATTTTTATTACAGACATAATGCTGAACAATGTTTTTATGAGGACAACATTTATGGCCCCATGGTGACCATTGCTCATACTACAAACACAACAACACAATTTTTTTAAGTTTTGATTTTCTGATAACTAGAAAAAGTTTTATGGGGGGGGGGGGAAATATATATTATAATAGTTTTTATACCAACAAATATAAAAAAAAACATTAACCCTTAATCATAGAAGACATAAAAAATAAGAAAGTTCTAAATGTTTTAAAAACACTTAGAGTAGTCTCTGCTCAAGTGACTCACGTGCTGGTATATTTTTGCTTATCACTTCTCAAACACACAGCCTGAGGAACCAAAAGCTGAAAGTATATGAGATAATGAGTTGCTATATTTATGTAACACTCTGCATTTTATTTAATTTATTTTAGCTTGATCTTATATAATTCTTATTATTTTAAATATTTAGTGGATACAAATGTTTCTTGTAGACATCCCTGTTTTTAAAACAGTGGAAATTTATGTCTACCAGCCTGTGCATTCAAGAGTCTTAATAATAATATATATATATATATATATATATATATATATATATATGGATGCTCTGGTGTCTCTAACACTTAGCTCTCTTCTATAAATATCTCAAATTGTAAAAAGAAATTGGTTCTGTATTTGTGCAGCGCATGTCTGTGTTCCTGCATATTTTTCAACATAATCTCTTTCCTTGTGAAAACAATATTCAATAGTGAATATTAATCACATGAATTGAACATTATACAGTGAAAATTTCAGACCAAAATTCAGTCAAAAACTAAGAATAAGGTTACAGACTTATATATATATTAAGTTTAGCTTTGTCAGGCATAAGGCCACAAATTTCAGGTCATTATGTGTTTACCAATTTTTTTTTTCTGCTGACTGACATTGTTTCATTAGCTCTTCTCAAGGTTTAAAAAAATGTGACCCCCTTTATTTACATGCACCCCTGAAGAAGGCTAAAGAATTAACTGGCTGAAACAGTATGGCAATGTGAAAAAGAATTAACACAATTGTCGAATACTTTAACAATGCACCCAGGGAATTTCCATGGGTATTTTATAGTCATGAATAAGAATTACGAATTAAGATTTATCTGAAAATTCAAATTGTGGAATTGTCACAGGTATTTTTAGCATATTGAAATATATTAAAGTAATAACAAAAATAATAAGACAAGCGAATCTGTTTATTATTATCGCAGATAATGTTATCGATTATTTATTGTTATCAAAAGCAGTTGGACCCAAATATATTTTTCTTAAATTAATCTAAAAATAATAATTTAAAATCAATAGATTTTGCAATTAATAATTTATGATATAAAATAATTATATGTGATAATGGATGTTGGGGTATCATTAGAGTTGTCGATAAGGAGAGTGGAATTAGCAATCTCGGTACAATTTCTATCCTAGTTTTAACCTTCATGTCACACTAATGCACTTGGGGTAGGCATGAATTCATTTCTTCCATCTCTAGCTATGAGTTAAATAGCAGGGTTGACTAGGCTTTCTAACTTTGGTAGGGGAACCAATCTAGGAGAATAACAACTCTGAATTCAAAATTGTAGAAGAGACAAAAATGAAGCTATCCCATTGTCCTTCCATAAAACACTAGCAATTCCCAGATAACAAAGAGAAGGAATCTGCTTATTATAATCAAAGATAATGTTGCCAAATGGTTATTATCCCAAACATGTTTTTCTTATTTACATTTCAATTATTGTCCTTATCTTAGTTATTATTATTATGCTTCGGCCATTGTACACGTCACCCTTCTTCAGGTGTTAGTCAATGTAGATAAACTCCTGGGAATTTCAAACTGAAAATTTGACTTAATCTACATTGTTTTTGATCCTGCTGTCCATGTCTGGGGATATCTCATTTTGTTTAGTACTGCTCAGTTATTGCTTACCTTGTAGATTAAATAAAAGGTTCAATTTAAAATTCCCTAGTTACCACAACTGACAGACATCTGAAGAAGACTTAAACGACACAATGGCTGAAATGAAATAACAACATAAGATGGGAACAAATGCAAATTATGTTTTTCTTAAATTTAAAAATAATAATTTCAGATAAATAAATTTTGTATTAATATTTTACAATCTAAAATAAGTCTATTCTTCTTAAATGCCATGTTCCTTCAGAATGTAGGCGATCATGACTCTCCACAGCTTCCTATTGTTATCTTCAAATGGCTATGCATTCTTGAAAAAGATAGTGGACTAGTTTGCCATTGACTTCTCTACAAACCTAATAGAGGAAAACAACGCACATTATAAGATAGATTCTAAATTAGTGCTTGCAGAAGGTCTAAATTAGAACTTTGTCCCTAATAAAAAATGACAATTACACAATATTTCAGCATCTTATATGCACGTGTTTATCGTTGCTTGGAAATCATCCATGTAAACAAACAAGACTATCATCAATTTCTTGTTTGTGTATTGCTTAATATATTGTGTAATTGTCATCTTCGATAATGGCTTATGTAAGCCGAAAGCTTAGATTGGATTAAAAAATATGTATCAATATTGTGATTTTGTTTCATTGTTTAATGATAATGTTATTAAGCTTATCAGACGATATGAAAAAAACTTACATAAAATATATAGACAACACTAATCTATATTATTTAATGAAACATGTATGAATATATATATATATATATATATATATATATATATATATATAAATATAAAAGTGGACATGGAAGTCAGCACTTAGAGGCGACAGTCTGTTTCATGCTAGTGCAATCGTCAGGCGACTAGTGCTGTTATTTTTCTCGGCTATTTATATAAGGGTCAGTGGTGCATTATGGGTAGTCTATTTTGGCGGTTACTTTTACCGGAAGTGGCTTATTTGTTTATTTATTTATGTCAAATTGTTTTGCTTGTTTTTTGTTTGTTTTTTTATTTTTATTTTTATTTTTTATCTTATATATTTATTTATTTATTCTTTTATTTTGATCGGTGTTTTTGGTTAACGTAGTAAAAATTTGTTTATATAGCTTATTGTTGGTAGTCTATAATGGCCGTCATTACCGGAAATCGCTTGTTCGCTTATTTATTTGGGTCAAATTGTTTTGCTTGTTTTTATTTATTTTCATTTTTATTTTTTATCTTATATATTTGTTTATTTGTCATTGATTAAATCTGTTTGTTGAATTTGTGGTTTTTTCTGACTATTATTTAGGTGGGAACAGTTTTTAATTTATCTATTTAGGTTGGTTATCTTTATTTGTTTTTGTTTTGTTTTGTTTTTTAAACGGCTAGTTTATCGTAATCGGTTGTTAGTTTATTTATATATTTGGATGTGTTTAGATCGATTTATTATACTTGTTGTTATTTATTTGTTACACTATATCTTTTTGGCTTTCGGTTTTTAAGTAACGTAGTATATTATCTTTTATTAATGTTTTTTTTTGTTTTTTTATTATTATTTTTATTTGTATAACAGTTATAACTTTCATCCGTTCTTTTGTTTTGATTTTATTTCGTATATTCTAACAGGTGTGGTTTTATGATTTGTTTGGAGTAATTTATTTTGCTTATTTTATTGTTGTTTGTTTATATATTTATTTATTTTTCTATTTTAAGTTACGTAGTAAAAATTTGTTTTCATGTCTACATTTTGAGATTAGCTCGGATCTTTTATTTAATAATTTATTTTCATCTGGGAAGGTAATGATAGCTATTTTTTCCTCCAAGCAAAGTTTGCAGGTTTTTGATAGGTTGTTGTAGGCTGATGATTTTTTCCTTATTTTCCAAGATATTTTTGGTGTGGTGTGTGTTTTGTTTTTTATTTCCCAGATATACTTAGAAAGCATTGTGCTGTTCGCATATTTACTATTTGTGAAAGACATTTTGTGTACATAATTTCTTTGTTTCCATGGTCCTTCGGTTACTCCTATATATACTTTTTCTTCATTATCTGCTGATTTTGTCGTGGCTTGGTAGATTACGTTGTTTTGTAAGCAATTACCGTTTAAGGGACATTCGTTTTTTATTCTGCAGTTGCACGTGGGTTTAATTTGTTCGTGTGGTTTGTTAATAATTTTTCTGTTGTGCTTTTTTATTATTTGTGCCATGTTCTCGGTGCAACTGTAGCTGATTTTTACTGTATTTTTGTTGAATATTTTGTGTAGGGTGCTTGATTCCGGGAAGTGTTTGTGTAAAAGCTTGAAGAATATTTTTCCTATGTTTGTTTTTACGTTTTTGCTGTACGGTGGGTTGAACCATATGATATTTCTTTTTCTGTTGGTCTTTTTTGTGTTCTGTGGTGAGTATGTGAGTGTTGCTGGGAATCCGCTATCTTTTAGGGCTGTTTCGTAGTCTTTCTTGGCCTTGTTAAATATAGATTCATCGGTGCAGAGACATGCGAAATCGTAGGCATTTACTTACTACACGAACTAAGCAAAATAATAGATAGAAATGACACAGGGCTCTACAGAGATGACGGTCTCATAATCTTAAGAAACTGCAACAAACAAAAGACTGATAAAACTAGAAAAGCAATAATTAAAATTTTCAAAAATAACGGATTCGAGATAGATATAAAAACTAACCTAAACGAAGTAGATTTTCTAGATGTCACCTTCAACCTAAGAAAAGGCACACACAAACCATACAGAAAACCGAATGATAAACCACAGTACATACATATATACTCCAACCACCCGCCTTCTATAATCAAACAGATACCTAAATCGATTAACCGCAGGCTTTCCGACAATTCTTCCGATGAATCTATATTTAACAAGGCCAAGAAAGACTACGAAACAGCCCTAAAAGATAGCGGATTCCCAGCAACACTCACATACTCACCACAGAACACAAAAAAGACCAACAGAAAAAGAAATATCATATGGTTCAACCCACCGTACAGCAAAAACGTAAAAACAAACATAGGAAAAATATTCTTCAAGCTTTTACACAAACACTTCCCGGAATCAAGCACCCTACACAAAATATTCAACAAAAATACAGTAAAAATCAGCTACAGTTGCACCGAGAACATGGCACAAATAATAAAAAAGCACAACAGAAAAATTATTAACAAACCACACGAACAAATTAAACCCACGTGCAACTGCAGAATAAAAAACGAATGTCCCTTAAACGGTAATTGCTTACAAAGCAACGTAATCTACCAAGCCACGACAAAATCAGCAGATAAT
>OZ038506.1:92189992-92312492 GCA_964036315.1 Acanthosepion esculentum | reverse complement strand
ATAGTAGGGCGATCTTCTGGGCAACTTGTGTGTTGATGTTACCTGGGACACTGTTATTCAAATTGTCCATTCCTTTTTTTCATGCGGCCCAAAGCTCCAATTATGCCTTATTAAATGAACCAGTCTTTTAATCTTGGTTGTTATACACACAATCAAGTAGACCCAACAAGATGAGAATGCTAGTCTGATTGGTAAAATATATAATAATAATAATAATAATAATAATAATACCTTATCTAAAAAATTTCAACATGAATTTTCAAATCGGTACTGACCCAATCTGATACCCCAATGAAGACAATGGCAAAAGATCCACTCAAAACTGGCACAAATAATGAACCATCTTGCTTTCCTCTGTGGATGTAGAGAGCTGAAGCCTATTCCAACCAGTTTTACTATCCAAAGGTCAATCCATTCCCGAAAAGCAGGAATGGTTGCAGAAAGTGCAGGACATGTTGTGGTTAGAGAGAGAATTTGTCATAAATACTGATTGAAACATCAATTACAAAATTAACTAGCTAACTAGCTGAGGTCAAATAACATTAAAAATTGAGAGACATCTATATCGATAATATTGATGGTAATATATGATATTATATTATTAAATATCTTTATATATTATCACTGGATGTCAGTGTAGTGTAACAGTTGTCACTGCAGAGTGGAATTGGTAACTGGAGTTCAAGTTCTAGCCTAGTCTGTTGTGTTCGCTTTCATAATAATGCCCTTGGGAAAGGCATGAAATCATCTCTTCTTCATGCAACTATGGAAAGAGCAGACTGGGCTGTTCAGCATTTGTCAGGAAAACCAGTTTAGGAGAAGAACAACACTGAATTCAAAACCATCAAAAGCAAGGGAAAACCACATCACTGTAATTCCCATTAAGTCATTGCAATTCACAGATAATAAAGAAGAGAAATGTATGGAGAGTCATGACCGCCCATGTCCATATGGGGGGGGGGGGGTATGTTTTAAAAAAAATGTACATATTTATTATTATTATTATATTAACAATAAATAAAAAAAGACTATTTTAGTAAAAACAGCCAATTAGGTTATTTCTGGAAGATAGCATTTATAAAGGAAACCGTCTTTGTAATGATAGTGTTTGATATCTAGTGATAGAGCTTTAAGAATAATAATTAAAATTAAATATTCACTTATCTCTACTCTGGGTTTTGCAGAATAACAGCCAATTGCTAACAGCCAAACCATTCCACTGTTTTTTTCCTGAAGTTATGGTAATTTGCAAATAATAAAGAAAAGGAATCTGAAGAGACTCAAGTTTATGCACATCTTCAAGAAAAATGGCATTAAAAAGATATATATATATATATATATATATATATATATGTTCATTTTCATTATATTCATAATGATAACAATATTAAAAAACAGTCAATCAATGTATTTTTAGTCTTTTTTAAGACTAGCTATGTATGTAATTATAGTGCTTAATATCAAGATATAGAATATTAATAATACTAAATAAATAACATTAAATTTTAAAATTAAGTCTCTTGAAGAGTGGATAGAATTTCCGCCAGACTCAGAATAGAGTCAAGATAAGTGGATATTTAATTTTATTTACCATTATTATCGATAATAATAATATAAAAAAACATTTTTTTTAATGAAAAATTAGTGTCCTATGAAGTCCTAAGATACAATGCAGTTTGAATTATTCAGACTAGTGTTCCTGTTTTTTTTATTTTTGAGTGCTATGATTCAACGGTCATAGTCTCCAAACATTTTCAGGTGACTCTAACATGTTTTTTGACTTCATGCCTATATCCAAATCAAACAACGAAAGCCTTTCATAGTCAAACTTGGCCGTTCTGTCAAACTACAGGGATTGAAATGCATATAAATGGAGATACAAACCTGAATAATGAAAAGTCTATCCATCATCGTATATCAGCTCCCTTTAGCTATTGGTCACTAGTTCCATACTGAATGCTCAACAAATGTCGCCTTGTACCAGATTAAGATAAGCAAATATCTATCTGATCAATAAAAAAATATATGTACGATACCTACCAGGATTTAATCAAATTGCTTGATGGCTATTTGCTGGGTACACTTGACTGTCTTTTACTGGGTACACTTGACTGTCTTTTACTGGGTACACTTGGCTGTCTTTTACTGGGTACACTTGACTGTCTCTTACTAGGTACACTTGACTGTCTTTTACTGGGTACACTTGACTGTCTTTTACTGGGTACACTTGGCTGTCTTTTACTGGGTACACTTGGCTGTCTTTTACTGGGTACACTTGACTGTCTTTTACTGGGTACACTTGACTGTCTCTTACTGGGTACACTTGACTGTCTTTTACTGGGTACACTTGACTGTCTTTTACTGGGTACACTTGACTGTCTCTTACTGGGTACACATGACTGTCTTTTACTGGGTACACTTGACTGTCTCTTACTGGGTACACTTGACTGTCTTTTACTGGGTACACTTGACTGTCTCTTACTGGGTACACTTGACTGTCTTTTACTGGGTACACTTGGCTGTCTTTTACTGGGTACACTTGACTGTCTCTTACTAGGTACACTTGACTGTCTTTTACTGGGTACACTTGGCTGTCTTTTACTGGGTACACTTGGCTGTCTTTTACTGGGTACACTTGACTGTCTTTTACTGGGTACACTTGACTGTCTTTTACTGGGTACACTTGGCTGTCTTTTACTGGGTACACTTGACTGTCTTTTACTGGGTACACTTGGCTGTCTTTTACTGGGTACACTTGACTGTCTCTTACTGGGTACACTTGACTGTCTTTTACTGGGTACACTTGGCTGTCTTTTATTGGGTACACTTGACTGTCTTTTACTGGGTACATTTGACTGTCTTTTACTAGGTACACTTGACTGTCTTTTACTGGGTACACTTGGCTGTCTTTTACTGGGTACACTTGACTGTCTTTTACTGGGTACACTTGACTGTCTTTTACTGGGTACACTTGACTGTCTTTTACTGGGTAAACTTGACTGTCTTTTACTGGGTACACTTGACTGTCTTTTACTGAGTACACTTAGGAAAATAATATAGATTATCACTCGCTTAGTAAACAAGCAATAGCAAAGGTCTTTTTTTTTCTAATTTGCAAAAACCATTTAATTATTGTCAAATTAATGTTTTTCACACAAAAGAATTCAGTTAAATTTCTTAAACAACAAGGATAAAATTAATATCATGCTCAAATGAAAAAATAACCCTAACCATGTCATGAAATTTAATTCAGTTGATGACTCACTATTGACTTTCTAAGCATGCCCAGTAAATAGTAGCCAAGCCAAACAAATTAGTGATGCACTACCTACTGTGATGTCAGGTAAAGAATTTTATCTCTCCTGAATTGTAGACCTGGTGAAAAGTTTGAAAAACTTTCAGAAAGTAGATGAATAATAATGAAAAAAAGCAACAACCAAACTGGGTTTAAGCATGGAAACAAATGGTATATACAGAAACTGGAAGCTGTCTTTAAAAGAATGAAAAGAAGAAAGTCTTGTGCTTTAGGATCCAAGTCAATCACGTCACTATCGAAATGAAAAGATGAGTTCTGATAGTCACAAACAAGACAACCTGTAAGATTGTGGCTATGAGTATGACAGCCGATGAGAGTGATAGAAAATTAAAAACTGGGAAAATACCAAGGCATTGCTTGGAAGGTAAAAAAAGTTGTGAAACGTGATAATGCACTTTCAATGATGCCAAAATCAAAAATGGATGAAATAAATTTTGAAAAAAAGAGTCGAGACTATACAAAGAATTGCTTTAGTTTTCAAGGATCCCGAGGAAAGTCCTGGAGATTTTAAGTTAGGGTTAGGGTTAGGGTCAGAAATATGAACTGGATATTTAGTTTCTTGAATTTATGACATGTTGACCCTTTCTTGGTTATTCAATGTCAGGTTTTCTGAAAAGTACCCAGTGAGGATTGAGCCCACTATACAGTAGTAATGGTCAATCACAGTAGCCTTGCTAAACATTATCCATGTGAAGACACCATAGACATGAGCTTAAAAATACACAAAATATAAGAAGAATAATAATAATAAAATTTAAAAACTGGTGAGGATACAGAAATATAGCTGTTGCTTATAGCACCAACAAAATGAAGTCGTCAGAGGACAACTTTAATCCTCTCTGGGGATTGGTATAATTAAACAACAAAGAAGTCATTCTCAGTCTCTCTTCACTTGTCTTTGTGTACATTGATTGACTTGTTTTTTTTATTGCTTATAACAACATTTTGCAAAAATATTTTCTAGCTTTAAATAATCCAGAAAATATTTTTTGATTGTAAGAATTCTTAGAGATACGAACGATTTATTGATACACGTCCTACAAATTAACCCATAGCTGGGGAGAGAACAGGTGGTTTCACACACTTCTCAAGGGTATTTGCATGTAAGTTAATATAATGAACCCAACTGGAATTCAAACTTGGCTTTCCAATTTCCAATTCCAAGCCATTATCCATTACACCACCTGCACATCCAAGTTTACAACATCTGATACCCATTTAGGTACTGACCAGATTCGACTTCACTTAACCAGTGGTCATACAAGAAACAATGTTTTAACATGGCTATGACCGTAAGCTCTACAATGTACATAACAGAATTAAATAAAGATGACTGGCAAGGGGACAGGGCACAGAAGTTTTAGTGTCCATGCCTCCCACTCAAAGATATTTCTATGAAATGTTATAATTGATTACAGTGAGAATTTTAATTTATTTTATGAATTATTCAATACGATATCCTCATTCTGAGAATCCTTCATGCTTTCACACATTTAAATTGGCATTTACAAATGGACTGGATATTTAGTGGCTCAGAAAGAGAAATCAACAAACATAGTTTGAATTCTGTCCAAGTTTGCCACATTCATCTTTGCAGAAGTAACCTCAAAAAAGTATGAATCCATTTCTGGGTTAAATAGAAGAGCAGACTGGGCTATCTAGCTATGGTTGGTAACCAGTCTAGGAGAAGGAAAACTCTGAATTCAAAGTTCAGCCACCTGAGCTGTATAAAGAGGTTTAGACATGGAGTGTTGATATTACATCTATAAAACAAAAATATAATAGATTTCCACAACTTTGGATAATCCCATTGAAGAGTGATTATCCAGTATGTTGTTGATGTTAACAGGGGCATTGAACACAAAGAAATTAAGGAAAATAATGAAGTTTAGCTTAGTATGGCATGAGGTCACAACTGTGGAGTACCGGGTCAGGATCAAAGTCAATTCTGTGGGAATAGTGTACAAGTAATAAATTATAAATTATCAATGAATTACCATTTGAAGCTGTTGAAAAAATTGGGAGTGAGACTAGCGTTCTAACCAATGTGCTATGGTGATCTGTCCCTCCCCCCAACCTAATTTTATTGACTCATTTTAGCTTTGTATGACACAAGATTAAAACAAGAGAAATAGTACTGCATTAAATTTTCAAATCTGAAAGATGTGCTTGCTAAGAAAACAGCTTTCCAAATTGTGACTTTCACCTGCATGCAAAATGTGATACCTGGGAATTCTGCTATTGTTTCAGTAAAGAGTCTGGTCTGGGTAATCTATCAAAATATATCTACAGACAGTTTAGTAGCTATATCCTCTCTCTCAACATGCATACAATCAGAGATAGATAAATAGAGAACAAAGGTACACAGTGAGATAGATAGATAGATAGATAGATAGATAGATAGATAGATAGATAGATAGATAGATAGATAGATAAAGAACAAAGGTACACTGAGATAGATAGATAGATAGATAAAGAACAAAGGTACACTGAGATAGATAGATAGATAGATAGATAGATAGATAGATAGATAAAGAACAAAGGTACACTGAGATAGATAGATAGATAAAGAACAAAGGTACACCGAGATAGATAGATAGATAGATAGATAGATAGATAAAGAACAAAGGTACACTGAGATAGATAGATAGATAGATAGATAGATAGATAAAGAACAAAGGTACACTGAGATAGATAGATAGATAAAGAACAAAGGTACACCGAGATAGATAGATAGATAGATAGATAGATAGATAAAGAACAAAGGTACACTGAGATAGATAGATAGATAAAGAACAAAGGTACACCGAGATAGATAGATAGATAGATAGATAGATAGATAGATAAAGAACAAAGTTACACTGAGATAGATAGATAGATAGATAGATAGATGGAGAACAAAGGTACACTGAGATAGATAGATAGATAGATAAAGAACAAAGGTACACTGAGATAGATAAATAGATAGATAGATAGATAGATACAGAACAAAGGTACACTGAGATAGATAGATAGATAGATAGATAGATTGATAGATAGATAGATAGATAGATAGACAGACAGATAAAGAAGAAAGGTACACTGAGATAGATAGATAGATAGATAAAGAACAAAGGTACACTTAGATAGATAGATAGATAAAGAACAAAGGTACACTGAGATAGATAGATAGATAGATAGATAGATAGATAAAGAACAAAGGTACGCATAGATAGATAAATAAAGAACAAAGGTACACTGAGATAGATAGATAGATAAAGAACAAAGGTACACCGAGATAGATAGATAAAGAACAAAGGTACACTGAGATAGATAGATAGATAGATAGATAGATAGATAGATATATATATAGATAGATAAAGAACAAAGGTACACTTAGATAGATAGATAAAGAACAAAGGTACACTGAGATAGATAGATAGATACAGAACAAAGGTACACTGAGATAGATAGATAGATAGATAGATAGATAAAGAACAAAGGTACACAGAGATAGATAGATAGATACATAGATAGATAGATAGATAGATAGATAAGGATGAATGTGTAATTTTGTTTTGTGTCATTAAACTGAAAACATTTTTAAACTAAACAAAAAATGATCCCCTTTTATATTTTTTTATACAAGTCTCAGTAATATGAGGAAGATTATCTAGAGTCAATCTTCTAAATGGGAAGGGCCACTCTGTCTAAATAATCAATCTTCAAAACCTTTGTTTTTACCTGTCTTTGAACAACTGACAACAGGTGTCAGCAGAATATATTCAACTATCTAATCCACAGGGCAGTTCACTTTTGCTTTCATTCATTCTAATGTTTATACTGGCGAAATAAGTCCAGAGAGCATTACATCTATCATCTTTGGTTTTTGTCTTTTACAATAAAATGGCAAAAAATGAAAATTTCTTTTCAAAAGAGATATAAAAAAATAACTTATTTTTTAAATTTAATTTTTTTTTTCCAATTTGTAAATTTCTCCATCTTTAACTAGTCTGCTTTAAAAATGAATTTAAAAAAAAAAAAATCATTGCCCAACCAATCATATCAACTAGGGAAGGGCTGCTCCCCAAAACTTGTCAGTTTAAAAAACAGAAATAAAAGTCTTCTGGCAAAATAAAATAATACAACACACCAATACCTCGTTCTGCATTTCATCTGAACAAAACCTCGTTATAATGAAAATTAATATTGCGATCATTTATCGATTAAAGCACAAGGAAAAATTTCTCTAGGCTTGCCTGTTCTCGGAATTTCTCATTTAAATTTACACCTCCTTCGAGACATATTTGCACATTCAGATCACATCAGGGTAACTACTGGATAGCACCAATCATGATTGGATATAGTAAAAATTAATATAGTAAAAAAAAAAAACTTTCAATAATTGTGGTAAAATTATTTACATGTTTACAAAATGTGTGGTAAGAAATATGATCTATAAACTCAGACTAATCGTAGATAAATAACAAAGTGAAAACAGGCATGTAACGTGATTCAGCCTTCAAAAGGACTTCATCATACTAAAGTTACATCAGTGATAAAAACTGTGAAGCTGGATGAAGTCAGCTAAGCTGTACATTTAGACGCAGAATGCCAGAAATTTAAAATTTAAATTAAGTTTAACATCCTTTCATTTTCAGCATTTCCTCTTAATGTTTTTGTCCAATAGAATTAGACATCATTTTGTTTATATTATTATCTTCACCTCATGCTTGTATGTAATTCTATCAAGATGAACTTTATTTTAGCCTGATAAAGTCCTTTTCAAAGATGAAACATGTTGTTTTTTTCCATTTTGTCAATAAATTACCTAAAAGAAATATTTTATATAGAAAGGTATGTGCAAATTGATTTTTGTGAACATATCTTTTCATAGTAAACAGTCTTATTATTTGAAATATTACTGTGTCTGGTATAAAAAAAATATTTGTACATTTGAGTATATATCTTTACTTGTAGTTTACATTAGAAGCATATTGACTTTGAGAAACTGGTACAACATTGTTGGTGAGTCTTATGATTTCTAGCAGCTTCACTTTCCTCTTTGGTATAGATTTGTGCAGAGAGTTGACTGACTACAACCAGCTGCAAATTCTTGTACTTATGTTTTCTAGTTATACAAACACAAATGATTTGAAATTTACTGAAACTAACAGTGATAGGTTGAAAATTATTTTTTTATACCATATGACCTGTATTTTAGATTTTATTTTTGGTTGCTTTTCCCTGCTGCCATCGGTTTTAATATATACCTATGTTGGTCTTCATTTTTTTGTGGCTTTTTGATATGCTTCTTAAATTTTTACACATTAGCAATATTAATTATTATTCAATTTTGAATATTACTCCGACATCATATCGTTTTATCTATGCTCACAAAAGAAAGCAAATCAGTTTGACAATGACATTGGGGTTTCTTTTCAGCTGAAAAGTGTTTGCGTGTGCAATTTCATACCATTTGGTTTAAATTAATTCCATACATTTGTAACCCCATCCTATTACATGAGCATGAAGTAATATCCTTCTGTTTCTTCTTTTAGGATATAGCTGATCATGGCTCTCCACAACTTCCTATCCTACATAGCTCTAAGCAATGTCTGTCTCCTTACTCTCCCTCCTATTCCCTGTTCTACAATCCATTTACACACGCTCATTAGGGAGGTTACACACTGTTTCCCTCTTTCCTTCAATCTATCTTGTGAGTATCAAATTTTCCAAGCCTTGTTTCCTCATTATGTGTCCCAGAAATCTCAACCTTCTCTTTCTGATTCTATCTAAAAATATCCTTTTTGTTCTCATTTTCCATCCATGATATTCTCAGTACATTTCTGTAAAATGATAACTCTATTGCCTCAGCTCTCCTCTTCATCTGTGAGGAAATTGTCCAGCATTCACTACCATGTAGGAAGATTAATATTATGTAGCAATTCAGCACTCTTTTGTTTCTATCAAAGTTTTCCCATTTCTTAATACTTAGTTTAGCTTTTGGAAGGCATCTTCCACTATTCCAGTGTGCCTTCAGATATTGGAGTCACATTTTCTGTCAGCTCTTCCATGGTCAAACACTTTGTGTACAGCCTTCAAATTTGGTATTTACACATATTGTATTCAGGAGAAGGTTTTTAATGTTTTTCATGGTGGAAAAAGCGTTGCTGTATAACTTTTCTATTTTGTGACAATATCTTTTGTAGTAGTAAGTACATTTTGTAACCGTTCAGTGTAAGACTATATTTTTTTTTATAAATAATGTTGGGACAAGAAAAATATCTGTCTGCTTTGAACAAACAATAACAGAACAATTTTTCTTCAAAATATATTTTCCAATTTTCATATTTCTTTATTGGAAACTTACCAAGGACAAGTGCAACATATTTTTATTCTTTTAGGCTACTAATTGCTATCACACAGTTACAGTATGTGACCAGTCTCACTGAAAATGAACCTTAATATACACATATGTAAAAAATAATGATATCAAAATAGACTTTGTTATACACTGCATTTTTTTTTTCATTTCACTATTAAAACTTGCTTGGGACTAGATAGGAGTTGTAAACCCAGAAAGGTAACTATTCTAAGTGATGACAAATACGGATTTAAAACATCCACTGCCTTGTCACTATTCTCAACTCATAGGAAAGGCTTTGGGAGTTAACAGTGAGAAAAAATCTGAAGTTAGCATCCCTAAGACAGTTTATGGCTGTATTCAGCAACATCATGGCCACTCCTGTGGCAACACGGAAATGACATCTATCAGAATTTGCTTTTCCAATAAAGAGGAAACAGGAGATCTACTGCATGGCTAACAGTGAGTTTTCCATATTTATCTATCCCGGCCTTGTGCACTGACGAGACAAGAAACATCAGTCTATAGGCTGCACCTAAAACAACATCCAGAATACTTTTGACACTGATGGATGTGTATTACTAATATATCAAACAATTTCACATAACTTAAATGGGTTACTTTTTTTACCAACTTACCAATAAGGAATCAGTTCGATGTGGTCAAATTCGTGGCCAATCTCAAAGACAACCTATAGTCTGTTATTAACTGGGACAAAGAACTACTTGTTAGTTTTAATGCCTCCAAAACAAAGTTTCTTTCTATTAGTCACCTGAAAGACCCTTTCCTACCTCATATCAGCATGGTTGATACTAACCTGACATGAAGTCGAAAGATTATATTGAATCCATTGCTAGGTCTGCTGCTAATAAAGTTGGCTCCCTGTGTCATGCCAGACAATATTTCTCTCCTGAATCTCTCTTACATATTTATAAGTCTACCATTTGTCCATGCTTTGAATATTGCTGCCACATATGGTCTGCTAGTGTTGTATATTTAGAGATTCTTGATAAAATCCAAAGAAGAATCAGCAATATTACTGGTCCTGACCTGGCATCTCAGCTTCAGTCACTTTCCCACTGCCGTAATGTAGCTTCCCTGTGCCTTTTCTATAAATACTTTCATGGTAATTCTTCTAATGAACTTTTCTCTATGGCACCTGGACTTTATGAATTTAAGCACAATACTAGATTAGGAACAAGGTGCCATCAGTTTACAATTGAAATGGCGAGATGTAACCATAACTTCGATGTTAACAGTTTCTTTTATCGCTCTTCTCACTTGTGGAATTCTCTTCTGGGTCCATGCTTTCCAGCCAACTTTCATCTTCAAAAATTTAAATGCAATGTCAATCGTTATCTACTGTTTTCCTGATTACTCTTCTATTGTTCGTCCTGGGTACGATGTTAAACTGCATCCAACAGCAAGGCCTCTGATCAGGAGGTTTTGAGGAAGCGTGGAACCACCTCTTAATTGCTGGTGTTCCCAGGTCCACCCTGACCCGGGGTGGTAGCACTTGTTGGGGTCCCAGAAAATAGTGAACTTCCAGGTCTTTTCCAGCACATTGAAACAATGATGTTGCCAACTACACTTTATTTGAAACAATGATGTTGCCAACTACACTTTATTTGAAACAATGATGTTGCCAACTACACTTTATTTGAAACAATGATGTTGCCACCTATACGTTTTTGAAACAATGATGTTGCCAGCTATACGTTTTTGATATATTTAGTAAATACTGGATCTGACATTAAATAACCCATAGTGGTTGATATGCCATAAAACCCCAAACAACCAACCAACCATCTTCTATTGTTCTTGCTACATAATAATGTTTCTTTTTTTTTTCTTAAACTTTTACACTTAATGTCTTCAGGGCTCTACTGCCTTGCATGCAGTGATATGATTTAAAAAAATGAAATTGTTTTATTACCATTATAACCAATTGTGATGTAAATCTTCATCTTTTATGTGACAGACACTTCACTTGATTAATTAATAAAAATTAATAGCATAAAGATCATGTTTTATCTTCTGATAAAAATAAATGTTTCTCCTAAAATGAAATAAAAATTAGGACATATTAATTTTCTTACTCGAGGTATTGGTGTATTTTTTTTCTTTAAGGAGGTAGACATTTATTTATAGAAAAAAAACAAATTTGTAAGTGTATCTACAAATAGTCTGCAAGTACTATAGAAAATTGTAAAATAAAAATTACAATGTAAAATTCTGCATATGTCGATCACATGATTAAATCTCTCGTTTGTTAGACAAAAAGACAATGAAATGTGTATGAAAGAAATTATCAAAAAGGAAAAAAATTAGAATTTTTTAAAATCGTATTTGAGTTTTCAAGTAAATTTTTGCTGCAATTATCATTAAACTGCATCAAGTAGAATCATTCAAACAGAATTTCATACTTGCTTAATAAACTTAGATTTGATTAAAATTTCTTCAAAATGATTTCTACAGCAAAATGTATTTTTTTATCATAAATTATTATTTTTTCACTTGGATAATGTCACCAATTTTCTATAAATTTCAACAGGAAAAAAGATTAGACAATTTTGAGTTTTATTTATTTTTTCTTTCTCTCTCTCAAATTATGTACACGCCAACTGTGGAATAAGCGGGCACAGCCACAACGCACTGGGTGTTGCTACTGTGTTTTCCTTAGCCAGTAGATTTTTCATGGAAAGGATGTGTTATTCCCATACCTAACCAGTTTTTAATTCAGATTTGTCTTCTAGACTTGTTGCCAACCAAGACTAAAGAATCCAGCCCTCCCCACTATTTAACACATAGCTATGGGATGAAGGTATGGAGTCATACCTTTTCCCAATGGTATTTGCATGAAAGTGAATGTGATGAACTGATTGGAATTCCAAGTCAGCTCACTATTTAATCACAAACCGCCATTACACAACCTGCACATTTCCAAATCTCTTCAAAATGATTTTAGCTCGTTTTTTTTTTTTTTAATCTTAAATGATCATATTTTAACTTGGATAATATCACCAATGTTTCAGAAATTTCAATAGGGAAAAATACTAGACAATCTTCATTTTTATATTTCTTCAAACCAAGCAAAATTTTTTATTATACAGCCACTTCTCACTTAACGACCTGGTGGCAAACAATTTGGTCACTAAGTGAGTATGTGTACCTGGCTGTTATTTTAGGCATACTACACATGTAATAGGTTTATGTCAAACAGCTTCTGATAGCTTTAATATCACTTTTGCACCATTTATTAGATTTCTAATTCTAAATGTTTAGAGAGTTGTGTACTGAACAGTAAACATAATAAACAAAGAAAAATCAGTTCTATATTCTGTACATCAAGTAAAATTTGTATTCATTTTTCACTTATTTATTTTCATGCAAGAAAACAAAGATTTTGTGCAATATACAATACCGACTTGTTGGATTCTTTTTACTTTTATTTGACGAGATTTTATGTTTTTAAGTGTGGAGGTTATTAAAGGGAGGAGTAGCAACTGTATGCTAGTTTACTGAAACTAACAACCTATCTTAGTTGCTGCCATCATAACGTTTCAACCATTTTACCCTCCACCCTTCTTCAGGTGTCTGTCATAGCTTTTAAATTAGCAGAAGGTTACAAACTAACACTTTGATAAATCTAAAGGAAAAGATTGTTTTCATTCTGCTGCCCAGTCCAGAGAATTACTCCATATCAGTTAACTTATCCTTGTGATGCCACTTCTCATTTCTGTGGAATCAGATGATGATTTTTTTTTTTGCACTATCTGAACCAAGTATTGAACTCATGAACATCAGGTAACTTGATTCACTCAGTGATGTATCCTAGGACACATAGACACATTATTTGAATAGAATTCACTTTGTAATTCCCAGGTTACCAACTACAGCAGACACTTGAAGAAGACCAGAGAGCATAATAGCTGACATATTGTAAAAGTAGTAACCAAAGGGAAGACACTAGTCAAAGTCAGTCAGTGTAAAATAATGATAATTCCTAATTTCAAAAATTCAGTCAAAATACTTTTACTTAGTAGTAAAAAAAAATAGAAATATTGGGGATTTTTTTTTAAATTTAAAATGATTCATCCTTTGTGAAGCTAATGTTTTTTCCTTATTTTCATTTTAAGATTTTATTGATATTTACAGTACAACACTAGAGGAGTATAGATGCTAAATAGATCATGTCAGTTAATTTAATCTTCTGAATAAAGGGAGCCTGTCTATCTGCCTTTGAAATCAGCATCTATAATTATGGGTTTTTTTAACTGGGACTGAACACTAACCACCTGGCAGTGGCAGAAACTATTCAACTATCTCAGCTACAAGTCTGGTTGATGAAATGTTCACTGACATTAATTAAAAAGTTTGATTTTTGTTACTGTTTCAGTTTTCAAACATTGTGTTTGTGATTTTAGACCTTTAAATTGGTGGTTACATAATGTAACAAAAAACTGTGTTAATAATAGCAAGTTTTAATTTCTGGATAAATTAAAAGAGAAATTATAGTAAATCACACACAGAAAGTTTTTATCTTGTTCCTTAAAATACTTTGTTTAAAAAACACATTTCATTCAAAGAGTAGAGCTTATTGAACATCTCATCAACTCATTAATATAAAATACTTTAAACATTGTGCAACAGTGAACTCAAAAGGATTAAGATTTGAATTGTATTTAAGTTACCTTTCACTGTCAAAAGCCCAAATGGAAAAAGAAAACAGAAGGAAGAAGATTATGTTACACCATTTTTTCAAGTGAGAAGGGCCTGTTTGTCTTTAAAAACCAGCATTCAAAACACTGACCTCTAACAATTATAGAATATGAATAATGATTTTGACCACAAAGAAGGAACATCTTTTCACTGTAGCAATCACCACCACATCTTGTAAAAAAAATAAATCAAGTTTTTGTTTTTTTTCTTTTACAAGTTATTTTCAATTTTTAAGTCAAACGATTTTCAAATATTATTTTAGTATACAGGGTGAACTGGTGTAACAGCTCAGAGCATACTCCCAGTCCAGAATATACCCTCAGCTCAGAGTATAGCCCCAGTCCAGAATATACCCTCAGCTCAGAGCATAACCCCAGTCCAGAATATACCCTCAGCTTAGAGTATAGCCCCAGTTGAGAATATAATTCCAGCTCAGACTATGCCTGGGATTATTTTGTTGTATAAGTTAGTTTAGATTCTGGGATATAAAATTGGTTAAGCCTGAATATACTCTTTCATTTTCCCATGTAGTATCAAAAGCTATCAATTCAAAAACCCAGAGACATAAGCTTTTATTATGGACGAATTTGTCCACTCTAGCAAAATGTTTGCTTTTATCCACTCCCTCAACTTCAGGTAAGTTTTGTAACCTGTCAGTCTAGTAGTAGCACCTCCATATATCGAGGTCTTCTGTTAATGTAAGTAGTGAGATTATATCTATCACCAGCTTGCTAGGCCTGCCTCATAGATTACAGCACCTAGTATTCCCCCCAGCAGTCACCGATCTCAGTATTGGTCAGATCAGCTTCGGTGATCAAATGAAAACCAGTTTCAATGTGATATGACTGTATACCAATATCATGTGCATTTACTAAAACAGTGGCATTAATTAAAAAAGTTTAGTTCCTTTTTAGAAACCTGATTACTGGTGAATGAATTCCTATCAACCATTATTAACTGATTGTAGACAGAAAGCATCACATAAGATTTGAGTTAAGAAAAACAGTTATTGATACTGATAGTAAAAAGTGGATATAAACTAGTCTGAGGGTGACGTTGTTTAGATTAGGCTATCTTATATCTTGTGTTATAAAATAGTCTCAACCTAATCCTTCTCCACTGATTATTCTCGACTAAGATAAACTATGCCCTGGTATATTCTGGGAGGAGCTTAATCTGGGCTGCTACAATGGCTTTACTCTAATATTAGTTACTGAATGCAGTTAATATGGGGAACAGTGGGGGGTAGAACTCACTACTCAGTAATAAAGATTTATGGGACAAGCATCATCTTATGATGATAGATATGAGCAGACAAAGATTTCATAACCTTTTACTGTAAACAATTTAAAACTCTTTTCATAATTTGTGTAATGTCAAAAGTTCTTGAAAATGCACCAATAAGCAAAGAACACACATAACTTCACAAGCCATCTTGATGATGTATGTCAGGCTACAATTTATAAACAGAAGACAGGTTGCATTTTTAAACAGATATATCATTACACACATACGTACACAGATATATTATCACACACACACACAATTATTATTATTACTACTACACATACATACATACATACATAATTAAATATGTAGACATATTATACACAAGCATTTATTTATTTATATATATATATATATATATATATTATAATATTTTTTGTTTTAAAAATATGATTCAAACATGCACTAACCAAAAGATAGCTTATTCCCAAATTCTCGCTTGACGAGGAAGCGTGACCAGACATCTTAACTCAACATAATTTCAAAAATTATATTAAGGGTCTCGGCTCTCGCTTTTGAAACATGAGAACTCTTATGTAGCAAAGGAATCATATTTTTAAAAACAAAAAATATTATAATATAAGCTCTACTTCTGTATGGAGCACTGTCTTTTTGAAAATAAAAGCAAAAATACTAAGGAACACCGGATTATTTACCTAACATGTTCTTTCCTATTTTTCTGCATACCTGCATATATATATACATATATATATGTATGTATGTATAAATATTATACACTAATGGATGACGGTTCATTGTTGCCTTATTAAGCAGATAAAAATCACTTGAAATTAAAAGTTGACCAATATAAAAAGCATAAAATTGTTTTTCTAGATAAGATGAAAATAAAATCTTGACATATCCAGAAAAACATGAGAAGTGTCAATTTTGCAATCATAAGGCTGGCCACAAGAAGGTGGTGGCATGTATACCACTGTGTACTAATTCTAACTTGGATGAAAAGAGCAAAGCTACAAGAGACAGGAAGTTGTGGAGAGCCATGATCTATGCTCTGAGAGGACACAGCACATAAAAAAGAAGAACCAATTATGATCTTATATTAGAACATTCTCTTTAATGGTGATCTTAGTGTCATTTTTCACTAAATGAATCCTTATCAGTCCTTTTAGATCTGCACTTGATGGTCGATTGGAAGTCGTAGTACCTGCCTACAAAAACTAAGATACTAAAATAAAGAAAAGAAAAGTCTACATCGATGCAATCATAGATCGACCACAATCGAGATTATAGAATCATTGTGAACTTTATGATCTTGTCAATGACTGGATAATAAGTGCCACACCAGAGCTACATATGGTAATGAATTTAGAGTTTTTCTTCTCCGATGTTGGTTACCAGAGAGCTCAGTCAGCACTTCTAACACATAGTGAAAGTGAATATAACAAACCTTGGCTGGAATTCGAACTCAGATTGCAAACTCTAACTTCTCATTCCAATCCACTAACCATTAGATCACTTGCACATTACCAGTGATAAATATATGCAATTATCTCAACTATGAAATAAACTCACCTTACAATTGTTATTAATATTTAAAGAAAATAGCTCCATGAACTGACGGTTTTTGACTTCTAGTACACCATGTAAATGAAATGCTATTACATTTAGACTTCAGTAGAGAATGTTTATCTAGCCAAATATTCCCTTCAGGGGTCATATACAGGGTGAGGCAAAAGTTACGTATCAGAGGGGCTAATCAATCATGTTTTAAATGTCTAATTTGTTTAGATATTTTCTTATTTTGCAGAAACAATTTTACAAAGTAAGATGGCTGAAAAACTAAAGAAATATTGAAGGACTTAAAGAATTAAATGTAAATGCAATAAAATAACCGAGGAAAGTCTCTGACGTGTTAATGAATCATGCAGACACAGAATTGAAATGTGTTTTGAAAAGAAGGACGACATTTTGAACAACACATAACAATTAGATAATTCGTAAATAAAATGTTTATGTGTAATTATAGTTTTAATAAATTATCCATATTGCGTGCGACTTTTGCCTCACCCTGCACTTTTATTTAGAACTTTCTAACAAAAATAATACGACCTTAATTTGGCAGTTGAAATCAAAATGAATTAACACCCCAGAATTTTAAAGGCCAATGAAAATGATTGTTTATACAGTAAAACTAAACCATTCTGCAAATGATGGTTTCATGCCTTTCCTCATTTTTGATAGAGTTTAAATTCAAGCTGGGGTTCAATTCATCCTAATTTCCTTGGGAAAAGCATTATTCCATTTTTACATTTGCCAAAATCTATTGGCACTAACATATGGCAATACTTAATGGAGAAGAATAAAGAGAATGCAAACCACTCTCCCATTACTACCTGACACCTTTCCCCAAAAATGTAACTCTCATAGTCAATCTTGGTACGGTCTAATCATATTTTCAGTGACAAATACTGTACATACATATGTGTGTGTGTGTGTGTGTGTGTGTGTGCATATAACAAAGATTGTATTTTGCCTCCAATGTTTAAAATTGATTCTTTCAAATTATGAGATGCCGGAATTAAAAACTTGTTGTGTTAACTACACAGAACATTCCTTGAAAATGAATGGACTATCATTCAAAAGTTCTTGGGGGAGGGGGGGGGAATATAATATAAAATAAAAGTTAATATTAATTTGGGCAAATTTACCGATAAAACAAAAACAACTTATTTGGAAATTTGAAAGATTTAATAAAAAAAAAATTAATAGACAGAACTTGTCCACATTATTTAACAAAACATGTTTGAGAGAATTCTTGCTCTGCTGAAATACACACACACACACAATACTTATCAAGTCTGCTGAAGAGTGGATACAATTCTACAAGACTAAAAGAGTAGAGTCAATTAATGATAAGTGAACAAATTCCATTTATTTTTTGTATGTGTCTACATCCAATGTATGTTTTTACCATATATCTCCAAAAATTAAAATCTAGCAGAGAGAATTATAATAAAAACACACACACACACTAAAACGTTTGAGAAGTATATAAAAAAATAATTGGGGCAATTAAAAAAAAAAAAAAAAATCAAAGAAAAATGTTTTAAGTTGTATTATATTAATTTCTTTCACAGAAAGATAACAAATCATACCAAGGGAGATAACTCTGAATTCTTTACTGTTCACACATCTTAGTCTTGTTTTTATACGTCTTCACAATCAATTTTATTTTTTGGGCCATATCAGTGGAATTTTAATGAAAGGAACTGTTGCACCATATTTCCAAGTAGTTGCTTTAAAACAACAACAAAAAAAAAAAATGACTTCACCTGGAATTAAGCACAAACCATTAGCATAACTAAAAATGTACGGTATCTTGATGGATATTAGTGATGTTTTTGAAGTCAACCCCCAAGCATTTTTCTATAATATACTTACATATTTATTTAGTATCTAAATTATTTAGCTTAGCACAACAAAAGATCAAATGAGGAATACGGTAGAATAAGAATATGCCAGAAGAGAAGAGAGAAATCTAATATTTAATTATAGTTTGGCAATTTATTATCAAAGATAAAACTACTATCTTGGTTTCAAAATAAAAAAAATGTTACAATGTGTCTTAATCTTTTTATGGACCAACATTCCAGTCATTGCTTGCTCAGCCCTTTTTTGATGTTGATTGTAGTTGATAATATTTTGAGAATTTCAAAAGCAAATAACGAAGAAGAGGTCACTTATCCAAATATTGGTGCATGAGCAAAAATTCCTAAATATGTAAATTAAAGGAGGAGTTTATTACACTAATTCACTGATAGAGCTCCATTACTATGGCCTTGTACCAAGCTTAGTTAATATTTTTGGCAACTCACCATAAGTAAAGTGATGATTAACATGTCAGTTTACTGTCATGAGTTTAATCAAAAATCCCCAAAATAATGGACACACCTCACTGTAAATTACAACTAGGGTGCTGAGTAATGAGTTTGATCCTCACTGCATGCTCCATACCTCAAAAATAATACGATACTACCAACAATATACAGCAATTAACCAATCATGGCCGTTCAAAGCTTCCCTTTTCTTTCCTAATACATAAATTGTGCATTGCTACGATTGTACTTAGAGAAAATATAATTTTCCCCTGTACCTTCTCTGTAGTTTTGAATTTAAAGTTTTCCTTCCCACTCAAGGCTAGAGAACTGCCTTGCTATTTAATCCATAGCTAGGGGGAGTAGAAAAACAGTTTTATGCAACTGTAGTCCAGAAATTTAACTTCCTTCATAGATTCTACTTTCCACACCAATACCTATTACACAACAAAACATACATTCAACATTAAATAACTAGGGTTAACTGGTAAACTTTGATTAAGTTAGCAACCTAACATCTGCTGATTAAAAAGTTTATATATATATATATATATATATATATATATATATTCACTTGTTTCTAATATTCACTAATAATAGTTGTTATATTTGCATACACATTTCATACATCATATGCAAAAAACTACTAAGGGACAGAAGTACGTTGTATATTACTACTTCTGTCCCATAATAACTAAAATTTGAATACACTAATTACTATTAGTGAACAGATTTAGACATAATTATACTGAGCATGAAAACAAAATAATAGTATGTCTAAAGTTCTGTCTAAGGCCATGATTTATGAAATCATTTCAACAATGTAATGAAGAAAGAACAAAGATATAAGAAAGTATTGGATAGATTCCAACCGAAATATACATTTATCAATCACCATCAAGTCTGCTTGTTTAATAAGTGCATGCATATCAAGAGGTCAATTATTTGGAGAAATTGTCTTTGTAAGGCTGGTTAAAACTTTTCACTCTAACAGGTGGTCAAAGTACTGCTAATAAGTAGTAGTACACTTCATAGATAAGGAAAAAAAATCAAAGTTAAGTAAAAGTAATTCAACTTGCTATACAAAAACAGGAATTCACAAAAAAAAAAAAAAAAAAAAAAAAAAAAAATCAATTATGAAGGTAAACGTTAACATAAGCAATTTGATATATATTTGTGGTTGGGGGTACATGTATTCGAGTAGATATTCCTATTAAAGAAAACAAAAGCAATCATGCCAAGATATTTCTAGGCCAATAGATATTAACTGCAGTTCTAAGAGAAAAAAAAATAATAGGAATGTCTCCTCAAACACATGCAGTCACTAAATATAAGTGGGTTTTATTAAATTCACCCAACAAGGTCTGTCTATTTAACTTTCCACTGTATTTTTTCTAATTCTCAAGTTGGGATCAAAATTGTGGATAAATTGCCCAAGGTTCATATTTTATTCAGGTACTTTCAATTGTCCTAGTCATTATCAAGAACTGGGTGTTGTCAGTATGGCAGACAAAATTTTGTTGGTTACATTTTGTTTTGTTTTTTTTCTCAAAATGTTGCAATCTTGTTTACCACACTAACAAAACTGTTCTTGATAGCCACTGAGATTGTCAAAAGTACTTGGGCAAAAACAGAAGAAAACAAACTTTGGACAGTTTATCCAAAGTTTTATTCCAATGTATAACTTATTTACAGTTTCTAAAAAATACAGTAAAAAAAATTAAAAACAGACTTTGGTTGAACTATTTTTTTTAACAAAATTTGTTTGGATGAATTATTTGTACCTAAATATCCATTTCATCATTCATGTACATTATATATAATATATATATGTGAATAATTTCTCAGAGTTAACCTGTAGATAAGACAATCTTTATAAATATAAATGACAATAAGAAAACAGTAGTAATTGCTGACGCGTTTCGTCCAATATGGACTTTCTCAAAGCAAAAAACGAAATGAATTTAATTAAACAAGGAAATTAATAAAAACAAGACAGTGTTCTTAGCAAGTGGAATGTAGGGAATGCTATTTTCATATTGTTAACTGAAAATAACGTCAGTTAATGTCACGTGTGGAGAATATTATCATTATATCTGTGTTGGCAGATTCAACATTTTCTTTTGATTATATGATATTGTTGTGTACGTTTGTGACAGCAGTAATTTTGTTAAGAAAGGTGAACCATAATTTTGATTTTAAAAATGCTATACTTATAGAAAAAGAAAATAACTCACTCACAAGGAAAATTCTAGAGAGTGCCGGCATAGAACATTACCCAAATATTAATCTATGCCCAGGCCTTTTCCCTATTTCACCTTTAACAAAATTACTGCTCTCACAAACGTACACAACAATATCGTAAAATCAAAAGAAAATGGTTGAATCCGCCAACACAGATATAATGATAATATTCTCCACACGTGACATTATTTTCAGTTAACAATATGAAAATAGCGTTCCCTACATTCCAGTTGCTAAGAACACTCTGTCTTTAGTTTTTATTAATTTCCTTGTTTAATTAAATTCATTTCGTTTTTTGCTTTGAGAAAGTTCGCATCGGACGAAACACGTCAGCAATTAAGTGTTTTCCTATTGTCATTTAAATTTATAATATATATATATATATATATATATATATATATATATATATATATTGCTTGTATCCCCTGATCAGTGAATGAAATGATTCCCAGAGGGTCCATCTATGAAACTCTGGAATCAGGATGCTGATGGTAACATCAATCAGCTAAGTGACATAACTTTTACTTGTATTAATTACATATACGTGTGAGGAAGAGAGAATTTTATAGATTAACTCAGACTTGCATTATCATTTTCCTATTCAATGTAAAAAAAAAAACAAAAAAAAACAAAAAAAACACAAGTGTACAAACATGCTTGAAATCACAAAATAAAAAAAGAACAATCAATTTTTGATGTGAACACAAAAATAAACAACAACAAAAATATAAAAAACAAAGAAAAACAAAAGAAACACAGTATTTTTCTAAACCTTATTGTATTTTTTATTTAATTTTTTTATTTTTGTTTTTTTTATTTGAGATTATTGAAGATCTCACCCAAAATTGAAACAGAAAAAAAAAAAAAAAAAAAAAAGCCGTGAGGGGAGGGGTGTAGCTTTACATAACAGCAAAAGAACGTAAGTAATATTTAACTTTTATCGTACATTTAGACAGGGCTCTGTCTCTTTTTAATAGTTTTCTTTAAGAGCCACTTGGAATTATGTTTTTTTTTTTTGTCTTTTTTATTATTTTGGAAAAATGTTTCGTTTTTATTTTGATGTGTGCAGTGTTATATTACAAGGGGGGGAAAAAAACTGCTTTCTGTCCTTTGTACCACATGTCAACCAAACATCAGGTCCCTCCTCACGTCCCTTATGAAAAAAAAAAAGTAACAAAATTAAAAACATTTTATTTAAACTTTCTTATTTCTCCATTATTTTACATTTCCTGTCTGCAACAACAACAGAAAAAAAAAAGCCTCTCTCCATAAATCCCAGAGAGGGAAAAAAAAAAAAAAAAAAATCATTTTATCCTTTCCAAAAAAGTAACAAAAACCTAAATGCAGACATTTACTTTGTGAAGAAGGTGTTATTTAATTTATTTGTATTTCGACAAGATTTCCTAAGCTGAGAAGGGGGCGGGGGGGGGGGCAACCTTGGTAGTCATGACCACATTTTAAATTTCTCTTATGCCACCATCACACACAGACAATTTCCCAGTAATCGTTAAAATAAAACATTTCTTTCTATAAATTTAAACAAAAAAAATTTTAAATTTAACCCCTTTTGGAATCTTCAGGAATCATAATTCAAAATAAACTCAATGTTAAAAGAAAAGAAAAAAAAAAAAAAAACAAAAACATAAATATATTTTACAACAGTGTGAATAAATGTCGTCTTACATAAAAAAGAATGAGAAAGAAAGACAACACAGGCACCATTTGTGAAAAAAAAAAAAAAAAAAAATGAGAAGAGATACTTCTTGAGCATTTGCGGATTTTACAAGCATATCAATGTACAGAACACGAGGCATTGAGTGTAGATAGACTTGCCTAAGGTCTAAAATGGCTCCTCCAAGACATTATATATTTGTTCATTTCACTGTGCAATGTCCCCCTTTTGATGAGATCGCCATCAAATGTTTTGAAGAGTGGATGTGTCTCCATGAAACTCAGAGTAGAAACATTGAACAGCTTAGTGAACAAATTGATTTTATTTAGTATTAATGCTTTGTTTCTTGATATCAAGCACTCTAATTCAAAGACTGCTTGCCTTATAAACATTATCTCCCAGAATTATCTTGGTTGACTTTTTTTTTTATGGCAAATTACAATCTTTGTTATTATTATTATGTTTAAAAAAAAAGAAAAAAATGAAAAAAAAAAAGAAAAAAATGAAAAAAATAGAGAGAAAAAAAAAAAGAGATTGATGTCTTATTAAAGCCACAACAAAACTCCTGAACTTCCTCAAAGAAAAATGGCATCCATACTACAAACTGACCACATAAAGTATATAAAGTCAGAGACTTTTCCAAGGGAGACATTTCCAAAGACAGCGGAAGGACATTCTCAAGAATTATACAATCACACTGCATCTAAAAACTGGCCTTCTTTACCAATGGAGACATATCATTCACCCACCACTATAAGAGAGAGAGAGGGAGGGAGAGAGAGAATGAGAGAAAGAGCAAGAGTAAGTAAGAGGGAGCAAGAGTAAGAAAGAGAGGGAGTAAGAAACAGAGAGAAAGAATGAGAGAGTAAGAGAGAGAGACAGAGAGAAACTATGTAGTAGTATGCATGTAGAAATGTACTATTACTTTTTTTATATTTATGCATTATTTCTTTTTTTTTTTTTAAAAGATTTACCTGTACACACAGATTAACAAATCCCAAACCTCCCACATAAACCTGGTCATATAATATATAATGATCATATATTTAAACTTCATAAGATATCATCAATAGAAAAGGAAATAGAGAGAGGGAGAGAGAAACACATACTGTACCTGGAATAATCCTATACACACCAGCACATTATCTACACATGCTATACATTCTGCAAACAATATATATCACACAGACACACATATTTATGTCAAATATGCATACATATATACACATGCACACTCATGAAGGCATTAGATCTGCAAAACAATTGGGAAGTGATTGGCATTCAATGGTCACAGTCAGTTTTATGTTCGTACAAAAGGCTGTATGGATATACAGAGACAAGAGCTTTTAGATGCACTTAGATCTTCGAGAAACTTAAAAAATAAAAAATCATCTCAGACAGATTCTAAGAATACATAGAAAGGTAACCTTCCATTCTGGGGTTCAAAATAGAGTTTTTTGTGCCTCTTCATTATATCTGAACACATTGATCAATCACTTAATTAGAATATACTTTTCAAAAAGAACTGATAGCAGAGAAGTGGAACACAAAGTTTTCAAAGAGTCCTCCTCGGGTTCAGATTCAGAGTTTTCTTTCTCCTAGATTGGTTGCCAGCCAAGGCTAGAGAGCCCATTCTACCTTGCTATTGACCTATAGCTGGGGTGGGATGGGACGAGAGAGAAGAAACCAATTAATGCCTTTTCCAACAGTATTTGTGTGAAAGTGAATGCAATGACCTCAACCCATAATTTTTACTCTGGCTGCTGACACCATGGCAATAACTGCAACACTATATATATATATATATATATATATATATATATATATATATATATATATTACACACACACAAAGAGATTCTGAAAATTTCTCGGGCCAATTCACTTAGCTGAAAACACTTTCAGTGATCAAACATTTGTTTGAAATGTTAAAAAACACTTGAGAAATAATATGCAGAATATGTCGAACAGCAGGTAAATGTGCAGAATAGTGTGCACATTTCATGGATCTAAGTCATTCCTCTTGGTTGACCTGAAAAGTTTTTCGCCGCCTCTTTCTGCGTGCGTGTGTATATATATATTTATTAAACACACTCGTATACATACATGCAAAATGTGTGCATGCATGTGTGTATAAATAATGTACTGCTTGGACTGTAACATCTTTCTAGTCAGATAGATATACACATGTGCATGAATGCATATCCAGATGTACAAAGGACTGCACGTAAGTGCATACTTAAATGAGTGTGGATATGTATTGCATATGCAGAAAAAAAAATTGTTACATTCTGTTTTTATTTGATATATTCTTTAAAAGTTAACCATCACAGACACACACATATTATATATATATATATATATATATATATATATACACACACACACACAGAAATACAGGTGCTATTGGAAAATTCTGAAAAATTTTGAATAGATTGGGCAATGTGTTCATTTGTCAAGTTTATCAGGTTTCTCCAGACATTTCACACACCTATTGAAACCACTTCACTAGGAAATGAATAAACATTTTGTCATTTTCTTTTTCTAAAGAAACCATTTTGTGTCATATTTTCAGAACTTTTGTATAGCACCAAGCTCTCTCTCTCTCTCTCTCAAAAATATATATATATATATATATATACACACACACACACACACACACACACAAAGCAAAGTTCAATTTACCCTTTTAAGGAATGCACATTATCTTGTTCAGATTTTTTCAAAAGCCCATATCTGCTTGATTTTTGATCCAAAATGTAAACAAAACAATTTCTAAAAAATTAATGGATTTATTTTTAATCTGACAATTTTATTACTTCAAACATTATTTTTAGTGGATACCCGTGTTTGAAATAGCCACCCTATTTTTTTAACAGTGTGTAGTATGCCTACCAGCCTGTGCACTTGAGAAAACTTAAAGAAAATATGTTCTCTGGTAGAGTTCTAACCAGTGATCTCCTTTGTAGGAGAAACCAGAGTCTAATTTAGTGTGCTTTAGACTGCTGAGCCACAGAGAGCATCACAGCCCATTAAGGTTCTATTTACCCTTTTAATGAAGGGTTCAGATTTCCACATAAGCCCATACCTGCTCGATTTTGTATAAGAAACATAAACAATGCAATTCCTGAAGAATTAATGGATTTATTTTTAATCCAATATATCTACTAAAAATAACATCTGAAGTAATAAGAATATCAAATCAGAAAGAAATACATTCTTTAGAAATGACTATATTTTTCAGATATGAAATCAAGCAGATATGTGTTATCGAGAAAATCTGACCAAAATGACATGTATTCATTAAAAGGCTAAATACAACCTTGCTGGGCTGTGATCCTTTCTGTGGCCAAGCAGTCTAAAGCACACCGTGTATGTATGTATATATATATATATATATATAAAATACATACACAACATGATTTTATTTATTTTAACTGTTAAGAATAAGGTAATAAAAAAACACAGAAAAATTTGTATTGGTTGTTTTGTTTTTTTTCTTTACCAAATTTTCCTAAGTCCACTGACAACTTACTGAAAAAATATTTTAAAGTGGGGAATATATTCTGAAATAAGATTGTGAAAAAAAAACAAAAAAAAAAAAACATATGTGGGAGAGGGTATGTATACAGATATACAGTATAGAAATTACTGAGGCATGAAAATAAAAGAATTAAAAAAAGAAAAAAAAAGAGACCTCCACATACAAAAATAACAGCCTGTACAATTGCACTCACACAATTTGACTTGATTTATAGACACATTGATAAAGTAGCCTTGCCATCCACAATATTTTCTATCAATAACAATCAAAAACTTTTTTTTAAGATTGGTGAATTTTTTTTTTTTTTTTTTAATTCATTAAACAAAACCACTTTTTTGCACAATATTAATTATTTATTTATTAATAATTAATCTATCAGTTTTTCTTTATTGTTTTATCCAACATACTTTTCACCAAAGACTAGCTACCAATTTCTCAGGATGAAATACAAAAATTACCTTCCATAATAACAATTGATTAATAATAATAATAATAATAATAATAATAATAATCAAGGCAAACAATGTTTTAATTAGGACCTCCAGGTCTGTGTCCCTGCCCCTTAACACACATATTGCCATTCTTAATTTCATTTTTGTTTCTTCACTATGTCCTCAAATTTGTCAAAGGTTTTTTTTTTGCCTCTAATCCAGCAAAGAAAAAAAAGAAAAATAATGGAAAAATTACATTAATAATAATTTATAATATCGCCATGTATCAACATAACTCAGCCAATATGCTTCTAAAATACTTGACAACTGCACTCTGCAGTCCAAACACTGTAGTATAAACAGCCTACAAAGAATTTTATTTGTTAAATCTTTCAAACCACTGTTTGGGAGATGAGGGGTGAAAGAAAAACAAAGGAATGTTTTTTCTCCTCCTCAGAAGCAACTTATTCACCCAGACACAGATACATTTTTTTTTTTCTTTTTCTTTTAAATAAAAATTGCTGGAAACAAATCAAGGCCTTTTTTTTTTTTTTTTTTTTTTTTTTTTTTAATTTTCTTTTTTCCATTTTTGTTTTTCTTTTTTTTGGTGGGGAAGGGGAGAGTAAAACACACAAAATCATTGTTGCTTATTGCCAAAGCCGTTAACACCACCGGAACTGATTTGCTGTTATCACTAGAGATAGAGCACAGATCTACATACATAGACTTCTATAGCCAATTGAACAACACCACCGCAGGTCCTGACGTGTGTGCAATGCCTTTGGCCGCCTAATAGAAATGCACCATGACTATCTACACACACGCGCACGCACACACACACATGCATGCACGCGCACACACATTAGCATTATAAATACAGCAAACATGTATACTTACTTTCATGTTTGCTAATATTACAACAAGTAGAGTAAAAATTTGGCTTTTATGCCACAAATAACACTCAAGTCACTATGATTATTGCTGATATAAGTTTGTGGTCCCCAAATTGTGGGAAGAGGAAACAGGAGAAAAAAAAATATGTATAATCCATTCGTGGGTAAATTTATAAACAAGTGAGTTGAGTCTTTCTTTCAAATCATATCATGACAACTACAGTTTTTTTTTTTTTAAACCAATAAACTAGATTTTTTTTGTCTTTTTTTGGGGGGTAGTTATTTTTTTAAATATTTTCTCATCACAATTTATTCAAAGACATGACAGTAGAATATATAAAGTTATTACAAAAAAAAAAAAAAAATCTAAAAAATTTTGTTTTTAGGCTAACTACTTTTTACTCAAGGCTTTTCTCAATAAAAACACCAATGTAAAAAGAGGGGGTGTAGTGTTATCTGATTTCCTTTATTTTCATCACCCAGCACTTATTTTTCTAGATTAAACATTTTTGGATCACAAATTTTATTGTTATCATTACAATATTATTATTATTATTATTATCATCATTATTATTATCAATACAATTATTATTTACACAATTTCTTGTCCACAAGTCATTTTTCTACTTTTTAGCTATTTTCTCTGCTTCCACATACAATCGTTGAAGTCCCATTTATTACAAGAACTTTTACGACAAGCATTTCAACTATTAATCAAGATAACTATTATATTACATCTTCAGAAGTAAATCTCTGAAGAAACTATAGCATCTTACACACACACACACACACACACACACCATTTGTTTAAAAGATATCCCAGATATATTATCAAGAAAAAAATTATATAACTATCAACTTTCTTCTGAGGCTACCAAAACACAGTGCCCACTGATATTCATTATATATATATATATATATATATATATATATATATATATATATATGTATGTATATGTATATATATGTATATATATATATATATATATATATATATATATGAGAGAGAGAGAATCTGAAATCTTATCAAATGCACTTATTATTTTTTGAGACTACACAACAATATCACCCATCTTTGACCAAGAAATCCAAATACCATGTTTTTTAAATATCTAAAATAAAAAAAAGGAAATACATGTTTTTATTGCTATTGTCATCACAAAAAGAAAAATATTTTTCTCAGGAAATTCATATTTTCAGGAAACATTATTAAAGATATCTTCCCCCACCCCTAAAATTATCTGCTATCTATTTATAAGAATCTATTTCAAACATGTGTGTGTGTGTGTGTGTGTGTGGTGTGCGCGCATTTGTGTGTAAGGGTACTTGGTGTTTTGTTATCTGATTGATTGAAAGTAATAAAATTTACAATATTATTGTCATGTCATCTGTATTTTTATACTATTGACATGGGGGGGGCACCAATGTGGGTGGATTTGGCCATTCTTTTCTTTGTCACAGAAATTATTATTATTATTATTCTAGTTGCTTTCATGACACTTGTCCAGATTTCTTCCCTCTCTCAATCCCAACTGCCCCCACTTCCCACATATTTTTTGTCATCATCACTGTTGTTGTTGCTATGGTTACTATAATCATCATTACCCACATCAAGTGATAACAATTGGCACCACTGATGTTGCTGTTGATGATGATGATGATGATGATGGTGGTGGTGAGGGTGGTGGTGGGGGATGATGGGAAAGAAAACAATGAAAAGACAGATGATGACAATGAAGACGAAGAAGATGACGATGGTGTTGTTGTTGTTGTTGGCGGTGGTGGTGATGAAGATGACTATCTCTCCTATCTAGTAGTAGGTGCTGTGTGTGGACACTACACATCATGGGGTCAGTCTGCGTAACCTCTTCACGTTGGGCGCTGGGGTACGGACGGACGGTCAGGAATCCTGGGTGGAATACTTGGGATGGGGCGTCTGGAAAGAAAAAGAAAGAAAGAAAAATAAATGGATTTATTCAAAACAAGAGAAAAATCAATGACAAAAAAGAGTTGGTCTGTGCTTCCTGGATTACAGATACGTTGTCTACAAGTTTCTTTGCTTCGCACCGACTAAATTGCATAGAAATAAGCGATATTAAAAGAAAGGACATAAACACTTTCTCTTTTTTTGTTTTCTTTAACCACAGAATATGGTAGGCAGAAGATGAGTCTCGTCTTTTACTCTGGGGAGACTTCTTAGTCCCCAGGCAAGCCGACTACTTAATTTCAACCCAACTATGTTGCGTACTCACACCTGTCATTGGCAGCTTTCTCTTGTATCCAAGAATTTAATTTCTTCTTTGCTGATTGCTTCCTTTATGATGATGGTGTTGATGACTATATTTACCGTCAATGTGCAGGTTCAGGACTAGAAGCTTCCAGTTTCACCAAAATCTGCTCCTATCAGCCATTCCCTATTGGTGTTTGGCTTTACAAGAGTTAATTGAAGGTGAAAGAAAATCAGAGTAGAAGAAAATACCAGTGGCATTAATTTCTTTAAGGTGGACCTCGACTTGCCGCAAAGTGACCCACACATTTGATTTTATGACCTTTCTCGTCAGCGCATATGGAACGAGGCATGCAGAATCAAGTTATGAAACTGCAACAAACGGCCACTGTTATAATTTGGAGTGTCGACTTCTGTAGCATGTCCGTAATGCATAGCCCTCTTCATCCAGAGCACTGCTATTTAACATATAGCTGGGGAGAGAAGAGACGGATTTAAATATTCCCCAAAGGGCATTTGTGCGAAAAGTGAATGCATCAGGTTAGCTTTGAATTCAAACTGCTTGCTAATTCTATATTGATACCAGTTACACTACCTGTACGCTTCCTATAGAGGCCCTCATCATTAAATTTTGAATAAATTACCAGCAGAGACTCAAATTATTGACTTGGTTGTCATTAATAAATGTCAAATGTTCAGACGAAAGCAAAGTATTCGTCACCTTTGACTTTTCTTGATTTTTAATTACTCGCATTGCTTTTGTATTCGATGACTGGAGTTAAGAGGACATATGAAAGAAAGAAGTGACATGAGGAGGAAATTCAATCAGAAATTGTCTGAAGTTTGTTTTGGAAGAAAAATACAAGAAATATGATTCAAGTTTTTGACTAAGTCATCATCAGGGGAGGTAGAGACAATTGGCGAGTTTCATAAATCTAGTGATTATTGTGATGTAGACAAAGAGTGTTGTAACATGTGTGATGTATTTTTTTTTATTATATACATTTGAGAATGCAAGCTCTTAAGTTATAATTGCTTTTATTTATTGATGGTTGATTTTGTTGTACGAGTATCACTTCAAGGATTATAAGTATTTTGGTAGTGTTTGTGAGTAGCTGTCTAATGTGACTATGATCCTTATACTGCTTATTAATAGGCTCTCTGATGGCACTATGGCCCAATACGTGGACTCTAGCTACATATGGTCCAGCTATTATTCACTCTTTGCCTAGGAGGTCACTTACAGTACGTGATGTTCTCAAGTGGTCCCCCATCTAAGTACTGATCAGACTCAACACTGCTTAACTTTGGTGATTGAACAAGAACTGTTGCTTTCAACATGATTTGGCCATAAGGCAGAATACAAACAGCTGTAGAGGAATAAATATAGAACAAAAATAAATGTGAAATAACAAAACTGATTTTTGTATCTTCTTTTATGTGCTGTGTCCCTTCAGGACATAGGTGATCATGGCCCTCCGTATCTTCTTGTCCCTTGTAGCTCTTAATAAATTTTGTCTTTTTGTTATTTCTCCCTGTACTATCATCCATTTGCTCAAACTCATCAAGTATGTTATACGCTGCTTTCCTCTGTCCCTCAATCTGTCCTATGAGTATCAGGTTCTCCAAACCCTCCTTCCTCATTATATGCCCCAGAAATCTCAACTGTCTCTTCCTAATGTTAAGTATAAGTCACCTTTTGGTTTCCATAGCTGCTTACATGTTCCATGGTATCCTCAGCATCCTTCTGTAGGAACACATTTTTGTTGCTTCAAGTCTCTTCTTCATCTGTGAGGAGATTGTCCAGCATTAACTGCCATACAGGAGGACAGATATCATAACAGTTCAGTCCTCTTTTCTTTGTTTCTAATGAAATTTTCCTGTCTCTTGATACTCTGCTTAGCTTTTGGAATGCATCTTTGGCCACCCCAATACATCTTCGGATCTCAGTGTCGCAATTTCCGATCTTTGTTAGAACATTTCCCAGATATTTAAATTTCTGTACCTGCTTGATTTTAATATGCCAATGCATTTTGGGCCCATCCTTTTGCTTATAATCATGCATTCTGTCTTCTTTTTTTCTTGCCAGGACAATGGTTCCAATGATGTCAAGAAAAAAAAGACAAAATACTTGCTGTGAACCACATTTCGATTTACTTACAGGGGCTGAGCGGACATGTGCATGGCAGCTTGTGGGGCATCCGGTGCTGGTCTTGATGGGACTTTGGGAGCTGGTCTACTCGGGATAGACGGGTTCGCAACTGGCCTGGTAGGAGGCATGGGTGGTCCTCGAGGTCTGCTAGGCCCAGGCGAAGATGGTCTAAAAGAGATAAACAGCACCGATGCAACGAAAGAGAAGAGGAAGAAGAAAAAAAACTGGGATAAAATCCGGACAAGCAATAAAAACAAAAAAAAACGGAAAATTGTCAGTGAGGAAGTGAAGCCCAAGCAAAAGTCAGGAAGCATGAACAGAAGCGGCAGACAAAATTTTTAGAAATAATTCATTAAATCAAGTCTAGAATCAATTCTATTACATACATTATTAAAAATTACTGCCCTCCTCAATGGAAGTAACATAAAAATCAGCAAAGTATAGTGAGAATCCTATTTACACAATTGCTGGTACCTCCTGACAAGTAAACTAAATGATTATACAAAGGTTTGTCTACAGAACTCTGGAGTAGAGGGGCAATTAGCTAAGAGACAAATTTTATATTTGTATATACAGTGCAACCCAGATATAAGAGAAACACAGATATAAGAGAGATTTTCTCTGGTCCCAAATTAGAGCCTGTGCTAATGTATATATAATAGACCAAACCCGGATATAAGAGACTTCTTCTCCAGTCCCGATAACTCTCTTATATCCGGGTTACACTGTATAACATTTAAGAAACAGAAGATATTCATTTATTTTTATATATATATATATATATATATATAAACTAGTGCTTAAAAATATTAAAATAAGATTAAAAACAGGACATTAATGATATTATATGAAAAGATTACTTAACTTTTAAATATCAATTTTATCCCGACATCAATGTTTCTTGGTAAAATTTCCAGTCTTCAGGGGTTGTGATTTTAAAAAGTTATTTCCAATTTTTTTCCTTGGAAAAAGACTGGAAATTTTACCAAGAAACATCAATGCCAGATTAAAATTGATACTTCTTTTATTGAATATTTGTATGTGTTTCAGGATTTCTGTGCCCTTCATCAGCCCAAAATTTGCAATGATCTAATTTTCAAGTTCCATGTTACATGGGCATGTTATTGACAATAATTAAAAATTTAGGAAGAGAAGAAATAAAACAAAGATGAGGATGGGGTTTAGTGCAACATGCAGCTGTTGTAATTCTACAAAATTATATTCATATCCTCAAGACTGTCATATCGAACCATATTTGAACATAGAATTTAAATTTTTGGCTGATAAAAGGAACAGAAGTCCTGAAACATGTACCCACATTCAATAAAAAGTATTTGTCATACAGTTTTTGCTTACTATATACATCCTGTAAATAAGCAAAAAGATTTTGCACACCACACAAAAATAGGACTACTTGTAAAATAGTGATGATAGTTTAATATCAATTACTATAAATGTAATCTCAATTAAAAATAAAATAAACTTAAGGTGCCTTTCATCTGACACTTCATCAGAAGTAAATAAATCATCAAAAATCAAATTAATGAAGAAACGGTTTCTCAAAACATTTTAAAAGTGGACAAGAGGAGAGAAGAAAAAGGGGGGGCGGTCATCCAGAATGAGGCAATAATTCCCCATACATCTCCAATTTATGTCTGCACAAAGCCAGATGCTGTGTGTTGATCATGACAGCCTCTAGAATATTCAGATGGTATTTTTTGCAAGCCCTGCGCAGCACAGAGAACACTTCTGAATAGTTGTTCCTTCAGGTATTTAATAGATGTTCACGCTGACATTTATAGCGATAAATAATCAAATTTTGTTGAAGGATAGACAAAATATCTTTACGAAGAGAGGTGAACACACTTCTGGTAGAAAAGGTGGTGCATACTACAACGCAATTAAAACAGTGCATTATAGATGATGAGACCCTATTGCAAAAAATTGGTTACATGGTCTAACGCATGGTAATTTGAAATATACAGGACATTTAGGAGGACCAGATTTTTTAAATTTTAAATCTATGCTACTCAGAATAACAATTTCAGGGTAGCCATTTGAAAAGAAAATGTTAGTAATTGGCCTGAGTTCAGCATCCAATTTATATTCCGAACATATCAAAAATCCATGGTGGGTAAGTGTTTTGATAAGATTAATCTTCCTAGACTTAAGGGCAAAAGAATCGCAACTAAGATATAAGCTTCAAAAAGTGGGTTTTCTGTATATGCTGGTGATGAATGATATAGAAGTTTTCTCAACTAACACATCCAAGAAAGGCAACATATTATATTCAACTTCCATCATAAATTGTAAGAAAGGGTGAAGGTTATTTAAATGTTCAAAAAAACTTTTCACCTCACTAAATGATGAAAAGGATGCAAAGGTATCATCAACACTTAGAAACTGTCTGATGAAGTCCTAAGGGACAAAATGCACCCCAGGAAAATTTTTTCCACTTTGTCATACATCTTTCCTCCACACACAATATATATATATATATATATATATATATATATATATATATATATAAGCACAGGTTACATTAGACAGGTTATTTAAACAGAGAGGATGATAAGCACATACCAAAACAACTACTGTATGGACAAAATGAAGTTGAAAAATAAACCAAAACAGCATTTTAAAGATTCAATGGACAAGTCATTCAGATTTTAAAATGAATCAGGATAATTGAGAAAATGATGCTATTGCCTGATTAAAATGAAGCCAAGATTTATGAGAGAGCAAAGCCCTTTATGAAAACAGGTGATATGCAAATGCAAAGGTAAAAACGGTTACAAGAAAGGGATAGCCAATGGATAATGACAATACACTGTATATATCTGCATCTCCCACCAGCCATATGCATAGCCATACACTAAGATCTCCAACTGACTACACACAACTAATTTCTCCAGATTTATCCTACCCAAATTTCTAATAAAGTATGGAGAAATAGATCCTGATTAGTTTGACCTGTGAAAATTTACAATATCAATGTACAATCCAATAATCAGTCAAAACAATATTTTTGCATTGTTTGTGCAATGTTGAGGATGTGAAAATTTTGGCCATAATTACTTACGGTCAACTGATTTTTGTGCTCACATTGTTTACACAAATGTCCTCGTGTGTGCGCAATGTAATGATTGAAAAATAATGGCACATAACAATTTTTGTGCGCTGAAACAATGTATATCTATAGGCGCACATACTCTTTTCAAAATCACAAAAAGGTCCTTCAATAATGTCTGAGGAAAATCAATAATATCCAAGAGTTTAGACAATTTATGCTCAAACTCTCTTTAAAAACTAGAAAAATGGTCTCAACTAAGCCTGCAGATATATAAATAAAAACACACACATTAATATATGTGTGTGTGTGTGTATATTAGTGGAGGAAAACAAATATTCACATACATACAAATTTCTAATTTATTGTATTTCCTACTAAACATACTTTTCTTATAATTAACTATACTGATGCATAATAACTAAATATGCATTGAAAACAGAAAAGAAATGATGTAATAGAAATAAATCACATTTATCCATTTTAATGGGTTAAAAAGTATTTGTACAATGCAAAAAAGAATACATAATTAGCATTTAATACTTTGCAGAACAACCAACCTGTTCTTGTAGTTCTCAATTAATGATTTACAAATATTAGTTGGTATTTTGTTTCATGTTTCTTCACATATGGTCTTCAAATCCAGGATGTTTGTTGGAGCTCTTGATTGGATTTGAGATTTTAAATAATGCCACAGATTCTCAATTGGGTTTAAATTTGGGGACTGACTTGGCCATTTCAGGATATTTACATTATTTTCAGCAAGCCATTTCTTTGTAGATTTTGCGATGTATTTAAGATCACAATCTTTTTGGAAGATACAATCAGAAGGAAGTTCAGGATTTTCAACCGAAATCATTAAATTTGTTTCGAAAATATTTCGATATGCTGCAGCATTCCTTCTACCATCTATTCCTGAAATGTTGCCAGGACCTTTTGCAGAAAAACGTCCCCAAACCATAATGCGACCACCACTAAATTTCACTGTTGGAACTGTTTTCTTTTGTTTGAAGGCATCACCATCTTTCCTCCATACATGATTTCTAGAATTACATCCAAACAAATCAGTTTTGGTTTCATCTGTCCATAATACTCTTTCCCAGTACAATCTTTTCCTTATCCTTATATTCATGAATGAATTTCAACCTGGCATCTCCATGTCTTTTCAATAGCAGAGGAGTTTTTCGAGGGGAGCATGACTTTAGATTGGTCCTATGAATTTCATTGCTTATTGTCCGTTTAGTGAAACAGATTTCTGATGAAAGCAAATCATCCTGCAACTCTTGACGAGTAACCACTGGATGTTGTTTAAGTTTAAACATTAATTTCCTCAAACATCTTGAAGAAATCTTCCATGAATCACCAGTACTACTTTGGTTTTCAACAGTTTTGAGTTTTTTATACCTTGCAATGGATGAACTAATGGTAGTAAATGGAATATTCAGGTTGTTTGAGATTTTTCTGTAACTTTTACCTTCTTTCCAGAGCTTAACAATCAGTTCTTTTTGCGAATTTGTCAATTCTTTACCTCTTGCCATGATGAAAACCTTCTTGCACGAATATCAATTACAGAATGTTCTGTTTGTATATTTTAGGCTAAAAATAACTACTGATAACATTATTCAAACATTCAAGAATATTCCACTTGAATAATCTAAAAGTTTTAAAATATGAAATTTGCATTGTACGAATACTTTTTTCACCTATTACAATGGATAAATAAGATTTATTTCTATTAAATCCAAATTTTTTCTGTTTTCTATGCATATTTAATTATTATGCATCTGTGTACAGTTAATTATATGAAATGTATGTTTATTCATTAGTTGGAAATACAATAAATTAAAAGATTTTATATGTACGAATATTTGTTTCCACCACCCACTCTGCGTGTGTGTGCATGTATTACGCACACACATTAAACTGCAAGTTAATTAAAATTAAAAAAATGTTCAGGATTGTCTAAATTCTAACCAATTTTGACTGTTAGAAGACATTTTCAAAGATTATATTTAATTATGCATTATATTTGCTTAAATTAATTTTAAAAAGTTTAAATGAATTTTATGTGTTTTGTTAAAAACACTCACCTACATATGTGCTGACTGAAAATGTAACAAAAACATAAAATGGTTTTAAAGCGAACTCTTTTAAGTCTTTGTTGAAACATTTTGCAATCAACCTAACTGAACATTTAAGTCACTTTAGTTTAAACTACAGTTGCTCACTTTCTCTCTGTGCCACATCCCTTCAGAGATGATGGACCTCCACAGTTTCCTTTTGTTGAACTACAATAATCACACTAAATATAAACACAGAGTTATACATATTCAACCAAATTTGACACAGCAATACGAGTATGAACCTCCAGTGGCATCAAATTTAATTAAAGGCAATCAATTCTCACCAAGGAGCCAAATAATTAAAATAACATACACAGGCAAAAAAGAAAAAAAAAAAACAAATAGTAAAAGCAAAGAATTAATCAAAATATATATTATAAATAATCATTTAAAAAAGAAAATAAAGTATTTTCTTTTTTGTAGATAGAAAGGAAAGAAAAAAAGTGCTGGAAGGTCTAGTATGGTGGTGGTTGCAGTAGCAGCAGCGGTGGTGGTGGTGTACAAAAATGAAATGAGGATGAAAGAGGTAAAGATAAAATGGGGTCAATATTAGAAATAAGAAGCTCTGGGGTGGAGGAAGCTGGGGACGGTGGGTAAGAAAGATTGAGATACTCAAGAAGATTTTCCAAGGTAAAAAGAGATTAAAAAAAAATATCTAAGGAATTTTCTTCTCTTTCACCTGATCCATCTTTTGAAATTTCAAAGAAAGAAAGCAGATCTCGATCAGGATCAAAGTGGAAAATCTAACAATTTCTTCTCGTATTCAACAAAGGAGAAAAATGCAATCGGATTTATTTGGAGAACAGGTTCAAGTGTCAAAAATCATACAACAACAAGCATTCAGTAAACACAACGACATTTCTGCAGGTATGAAACAAGGAAGCTATTGATCACCCCCCCCCATCAAATCAAATAAATTGTGCCTGGCTGAGAACATTAATTACAATGCTAATCCAGCTGGTCAATCGCTAGTGTAGTGAGTTTCAGCCTCATAGGCACATCTGGTGTTGTGGCCTGGTCAAGATTATGAAGGAATGTGAATCTAAACACACAAAGAGTTGTAAATAAATGCAAAGTGACTGACGAAACCTTTAGGCTCGAGCTGGTGGAAATAGAAGGGGAGGTAAGCGCAAACAGCTGTGCCAAGAACAAAAGACACATTGCAGAGACAATATGGTAAATGTCAGAATTGTGGAGGATAATAAATTTCATTACTTACAAAAAAAAAAAAAAAAGGAAGGAAGGGGGGGGGGCAGAAATGCTAGAATTTTCTCCCAAATTCCCTCATGATTTAAGACTTTCTCCCAAAATCATGCAAAATTAAAACTGGATTATCTGTATTGAGAATTCAGTTTTATATAAGTGGACACTGAGGTTGGTCAGCAGTGAGTGGTGACAGCCTGTTTCATACTTGAACACAAATTTCAGGCAAGATGCCCTAAAGATTGCATCCAGGCATGAAATAGATTGTCGCCACTCAGTGTTGACCTCAGTGACCAGTTTTATATTCACATAGGCTCTATCCTTCATTATTGACCACTTTTACCCATAAATATAGCATACCTTAAAATTATATATCTCAAAAAGATCTCAGCCTAACCAAGGAATCCTTAAAAAATAAATTAAAAAAAATAAATAACGTGCTTGCTTCTTTGGTCAGCTTTTATAAAGTGGGTAGGATTGGAAACTTTCTAGCATTTTTCATTTATGTATGTATGGAGCACGGTGCAGGGTCTGAGAAGAATTAGCAACACCCCTGCACTACGTGTCCCAAATCTCTTTTTGCAGTGTTAACATGTGCAACTGCAGCAGCAAAAAAAAAAAAAAAAAAAAAAAAGAAAAAAGTGGTCATGAAATATTTAAATTTTAAAATAAACTTGCATGCTATGCTGCCTTAAAAGAAAAACGAATGAAGAAAAAAATGAAAAAGAGTAAGATAAAAAAGAAAGAAAGGGAAACAAGAAAAAAAAAAGAAAAAGAAAAACTGCAACTGAAATTTTCATCAAAGTACTTTGCAATTAATGGACATACATTTTTTTTTTAATTATTAGATATTGTGTTTGTGCATGTTGCAAGAAAACTGTCCAGTGTGTGGCAGAAATACCTCCTGCATAATGGTAAGATCTCATTGCCACTAATCTCTTACCCTGATGTGAGAGGTATTTCTACCAAACCCTGTATTTATGTCCAAACTTCACCTTTGGTTGAAACATTCTAATATTAAGTGCAACTCTCAGGACAGGGTGCAGTTGACATAAAAATAGAATGCCTGAAACACTGCTTCAAGATTCGCTGCTTTGTTGTGACATTAATCTAGTATCTACAATGTCACATCAGCTCACAACTAGTACACAATCTTTGAAAGCTGTTAAGATTCTTCTTCTATGTGCCATGTCCCTACAGGACATGAGCAATCATGTCTCTCCACAATTTCATGTCCTTTGGAGCACTTAGTAAATGTCGTCTTTCTCCTATCTCTCCTAATCCCTGTTCTGCCAACCATTTACACAAGCTCGTGAGGCAGGGGTTATGTGCTGTTTTCCTCTGCCCCTCTTGTCTCCAATATGCCCTGTCAGTGTCAAGTTTTCTAAGCAGTCTTTCCTTATGTGTCCCAGAAATTTCAGTTGTCTCTTGCTGATGTTAAGTAAGTGGCTTTTTTGTTACTCAAAAACTTTGTCATTGCTCACATGTTCAAATCCATGGTATTCTCAGCATCCTTCTGTAGAACAACACTTCTTTAAGTATCTTTTTTTTTATCTGTAAGGAAATTTTCCAGCATCCATTGCCATATTACAACAGTTCAACACTCTTTTCTTTGTTTCTAATAAGATTTTCCTGTTCCTTAATACTTTGCTTAGCTTTTGGAAGGAATCTTTCACAATTCTAATGTGCCTTCAGGTTTTGGTGTCAGGTTTTTCATCCTCTGTTCATAGATATTTAAATGTTTGTACTTGCTTGATTTTGGCATCACCAAAACTGGCAAATTTTATTAAAAAAATAATTTACTAGAGTAGATTTAGTGACCAAAGTTCAAATTCCAGCCTAGTCTGTTGTATTCACTTTCAAACTCATGCCCTTGAGAAAGGCATAAATCCATCTCTTCCTTTGATCCAGGTAGCCTTGAGTGAAAGTCAGTCAAGGAGAAGGATTACTCTAAATTCAAAACTGAAAAAACAGGTGCCTCACTCTGTCTTTTTTACAAATACTTTCACGGTAATTGCTCCGAGGAGCTGCTTTCGCTTGTCCCTAGGCCTCATGAATTTAAATGTCCTACGAGGCTGGCATCCCGTTCCCAACCCTTCACCGTTGAAACTGTTAGATGTAGACGTCTCTTCTACTCCAATAGCTTCATGTCTCGCACATCTCACCTGTGGAACTCCCTTTCCTGTTACTGTTTCCCTGACAAATACAATCTCCAACGGTTTAAGTGTAGCGTCAATCGTCATCTCCAGTTGCCTTGATCTATCCACTTCCCTTCTCCACATCCTTTCATTCCTATCTGCTCTCGCTCCAAATCTTCTGTAACCCCCTTGCCTTGATCGATCCACTGTCTTTCTCTTTCTCCACATCCTCTCCTTTACCACTCCTATCTGCTCTTCCTCCAACCCTTCTATAACCCCTTGCGTGATAGTGGCCTCCAGCCTTGCTTGGGGTGATACGCATAAAAAATAAAAAAACATTCTGTAGAGATCCATGTTTGCTTAGATCCTGAAGAGACATGGCATTCAAAAAAAGGAATCTTACCATTAAGAAGAATAACTATTTCCTTACAGGAAAATGTACTGAACTTATATTTAGACTTTCTTTTTCCAGTGACTATATTTAATTCTTTTCAGCGTTTCTATCTAGAAGAATATTTTTTACTTAAAACGAAAGAGTTCAATGATTGTTGCAGACGGAATGACTTCCTTTACTCTCTGCTTGTTTATGATTTTATAGTCTCACTTCTGATCTCTGAATGACACCAACCTGCAGAGTTAGAGTTACACATCTGGAAGCTCATCCAGGTTCAAACATTAGATTTATCCTTTAAAATATTTGAGTGTCCAAGACGAATTGGGGAAAGTTAGACAAAAAAAATAAATTACTATAACAGAAATGCATAAGTTTCCCGAGAGAAAATGTTAATTATTTTTCTTTTGTTTTTTTTTTCAATCTGACTTCATTTTAAAAAGATGATAGAACAGAATTAACACTTTCATTGTGGCAGTGTTATAGCACTGTTGCCTGGCTGTACTGGTCCATTTTGGAAAAATAAGAAATTGTATTGGTTTCAATTCCTACTGGAATGACTGCAAAATACTTTCCCCTCCCCCTTTATAGGCAGAAGCACACAAATGTGTGCTGGGATTTCTTCCTCGCCAATAAAATAAAAGCTGGTTCTCAGTTTCATCTGACTCTGGTCAGTCTTGTCTTTAAGTCAGAACACTATGTAGGCTTATCCAAACTTACTCTTGTGTGTCAACCCCAATTATTAATGGGTGAACTTTTCCCCATATTTCTGTTAATTTACCTTGCATAGATCGTTTGCTTGCTTGCTTTGTATTGTTTTTTTTTTCTTCCTTTTTTTGTTCAGTGCTTTTCTTTTTCTTGTTTATTGCAAACTATGTCAACTCTGTTTGTTGGACAATTCTGTTATTTATTTATTTACATTTAAATGATGGCCACTCACTCTACAAATTGCCATATACTTGAAATAAATGACTATAAAGACACCGACTGATTTCCCATGGGTGCTACCATTTTTGATATTCTGCAGTAAAGACTAAGCTGAATGCCACCCCCCAACACACAGTCTACCATGTCCCAAAACAGATTCTACTGTAAGTTTACACTGGTTTCAAAATAGCACCAAACATGAATTAGTCTATAACACAAAGACTAGGGACCAACATTTCACAATGTCTTGAAAACATCTGTATACATTGACAGCAGGTAATGCAAACTTCATGTGTAAGATGTGTAAGTTTATCCACAGCAGCAGAAGCATTAATATACAAATTCATCTGGCTCACATGTTCAGTCCGTGGTATTTTCAGCATCTTTCTGTAGAGTAACATTTCAATCGTGACTTTTTATTTTTATTTAAATCCTTCAGCCTCTCTCTGGCGTCTTCCATATTCCATAACATTTAAAGAATTCTAAACCAAACCCTTTATTCAATCCATGAGAGAGATTGTTCTCACCCATCTCCATGCAGATGACATTGTGATTATAACAAAGTTGATAATACTAGTCTAATAAGACAGTGTATAATAGTAATAATAATAATGATGATGATAACTCCTTCCGTTAGAAAGTCAAACAGGAGATGATAATGTTCTATAGTGCAAGAAATTTTATGCAATTTTGAAAAATTTATTTCTGCTCACACCCAAGAAATAGAGGGCATTTTTGTTGTTATTTACATTTGGACTAATGTCCTGATCTTTGTTTTTATTACTATAATGTTCTGGCCACCATTCCCTCCAGCCCTCTTCAGTCAATCCATCTAACCTTCAGGAAATTCTGAACTGAACCCTATATTTAATCTACAGAAGCAGATTGTTCATCTTTTTTGTGTGTGTACTGCTCACATACTGCTATCCCTGTTTCCACAGAGTGAGTCTGTTCTACTCAGCCCAAGGATTGAACTTGCAATTACCATGAAGGCTGCCTGAATAATACCAACTGAAGAACGCTGAAGGTAAACAGCCAAAACATAGTAATACCAACAACAAAAGTGAGAACATTAGTCCACTTGTTAATATTGCTAACTTCTCATTCAAGAAATTCAAAAACGGCTCTGACTATCCTAGAGGCAAAGGTCAAAGGAGGGCTGAAGAGGTTAGTTTAGTGACTAAAATCTAACACGTGACTGTGTGGAGTTTTGTCTTACACGCTGGCACTCCTGGGAGGAGTATCACTAAAAAGGAAAAAATGAGAGAGAAAAAAAAGAAAAGAAAAAACAAATGACTATGTCTGACAAGAGAGAAAGAAAAAAAAAAATCAATCTAGCAAAAGAAAAAGCAGGACTCATTTTTATTAATCAATGAATTTGGTCAAATTTTGCAAAAAACTTTACAAACTTTAAAAAGGTCAAAATTAAATGACAAAATAGCTTTATTTTACTGAATCTAACAACTTTGCAAGGAAAGCGGTGGTCTGATGACAATTTCCAAAATGGCATTATCAAACAGCCTTTGCATTTAGGTATAAAAAGTTGATTTGTTTCCAACCCAACAACTTTTTGGGCGATTTCATCTCATTTGCTATGAACAGTGAAATTGCAAAAATAAGATTCCATTTTTTGCAACATGGAATCACAGAAGTTAAACAAGTATACTTCTCAGCAAATTAACCAATTGTGAGAGAAATTTCAATCCTTCACAGGTGAGCCACAAAAATATGACTGACTGAAATTCCAATCATCTGTGCTTAGGGGATTAATTCCTATCAATGATATCCACATGCATGTCAGTTTCTATACAAACAAATTATCATTTTATAATACTGGAAAAAAACAGAAATGATCAATAAAAACATGGGATTGAAAGGTACACTTTTTACCAGGAAGAGAGACTATGCTAGATTAGAATTAATTTTAATCTGGAATCACAGTGAATTTAATGTCATTGTAATTGGTTGAAGTGTCGTATCAGATGTGATGAGAGAAATTAATAAATAACAAAGTTGCTTAAAAAATAACGTCATGTTTTGAGCGGGAATTGAAAAAGAAGTTAAAATGCAACAAGATATATTTTGGTTGTTCTGCTTTAGTCTGAGAATTTCCAGCAGGAACAAAAGGACATCCCCATTCTTCTACCAGCTTGGAGAAAGCAGGATGATGTTGCCTGCTACAAGGTCCTGAGGTACCATGTCGGCTCAAAGCCAATTAAAGCAAATATGTGTGGGACTCGGGACAGTGCTTCTAACCATACAGCCAACAAATTCTACAGAGCTAACTTTGCTATTTTATCAACAGCAAACTTCCATTACTTCTCCAACCTGAAATTGAACCAACAAGACTCGGCTGTGTGGAGCATTTTGAAAGAGGCCACATACACGATATCAAACTTAAACATCAATGCCCTCAAGGAAGAACGAGTTAAGTTGTCCAATGAATTTGTGGTTAAAGAGTGTGCAACTTTTCAAACTTGTGTTGAGGATATAACTGAAAATAATGGAACCCACTTTGAATAAATCATTTGTTTTGACATAATCTGTTAGTTTTATGAATACCCTTTTGCATTAATAGTTTTCAAGGTCACATCATTATATAAAGAGATTAAATAAAATGTTCATCAAGTCCCCCTGAGAGTGGAGACAAGATAAGTGAACACTTAATTTTAATGCTACTAATGCTCTATCTTGGGGCACTACGCTTACAAAAACCGATTACCTTAAAAATGTTATCTTCCACAAATAACCTGGTTAACATTTTTTTTTGCAAAAGACAATTGTATATATACAGTGTAATAAGAGAGTTGTCGGGACCGGAGAAGAAGTCTCTTATATCCATGTTTCTCTTATATCCGGGTTTGGTCTATTTTGTTTAGGTAAGTATGGGAACACTTCATATAACGCTTTTTACATACAGAACACTAGTTTATTTAACAGTTATAGACATAAAAAACACAGACAAAAATACATTTTCAATCAGTTTTCACAAATAATTCAATCAAAAATTACTTTTTCTTAAGAAAGTCAGTCATTTTTGATTGTACAGAAATCTCTTTGTTAACATCATGAACACTTTCATACAGTCCGTAAATCATTTTCAATGCGCCATCAGGATTACTGCTTTTTGCTTCAAAGTCGGCTGTCAGAGTTTCAAGCGCATTCAATGCAGCCAGAGAATTTGGCACTGGTTTGTCACTTTCAGAAACTTCAGAACTTACGCTTTCAGCATCATCATCTTCGTCAAAATCTTGATCATCCGATTTTATACCAGTTTGAGTTTCTTCACTTTGACATCGTCGATGAGCTCCAACTGTTTAGAAATGCTCAGAGTTTTTCGTTGAGACGTCGACGCCGACATCACTAATCGCAATGATCGCAAGCAAACGGTTTTCAGTGGCAAAATTAACAAACAGACAAACTTCGGACTCAACAGAACAGTGGGTAAAGTGAAAGTGCTGTCCAGTAAATGCAACGACAAGCAAAGTCGGCAAAAAAGCGCTACCCTTAGACACACAAAGCAAAATCATAAGGTAGAGGGTGTCTCCCACAGACACAGATTGGACACACCGTGTCTCTAGACTAGTCAAGATTAAGTCATTGAACTTCACTCTCTCTCTAACTGACCTCTGTTTGACCGATTTACGACATCACACTGTCACTCAAAACGAACTCTCTTATATCGGGGAGGACGGGACCAGAGATAATCTCTCTTATATCAGGGTTTCTCTTATATCCGGGTTTCTTATATCCGGGTCTAATTTATATACATTAACACAGGCTCTAATTTGGGACCAGAGAAAATCTATCTTATATCCGGGTTACACTGTATATGTGTGTGTGTGTGTGTGTATATATATATATATATATATATTATACACCCCTCATAGACATAAATATTGGGAAAATAGAGAGTAGCCCAAACCAGAAAAATGTGACTTGCTCTTAATTTTGGAGAGCCAAAGGAAAATTGCAAGCAGTGTATAAAGAAGGAAACTGAAAAAGAAAAAAAATGTTTAAAACAGATTTTTTTTTTTAACATAACAGAAAAATGTTGGAAGTGAAAATAGGGCATAAAATGGTTGGATATTTGATTTTTCTGCTCAGAATTGTTTTTATTTGAATTTTAATTATTGATAATGTGGTTGTGGAAAACTAACATTCATTAAATATTTTAAAAAATACAAATGATTTTTGCCCACAGAAAATTCCCATGAGAGATTTAAACAAAATGAAGCAAATCTATTTATAAACACTTTCTTTCTCAGCCACTTTCTATAAACTAAACGGTGATTTTTTTTTTAGTTTTTGTTTTGTTTTTCTTTGTCATTTTTTTCAATCTGTCCATATCTTCATTAAAATGAAATCATTGATTAATCAAATTCCCGAGTCAAACTTCTAGAAGACGACTTACATTGTGCTTAAGGATGGGCATCTGGCTGTAAAAGTCTAAAATTGTGAGAAAGATCTTTCTTACAATATAGACACAAGAACTTTAGATGAAATATAGACTGTGAATTTTATTATTAAATCAGTATTCTTAATTAAAATGAATAATTATTAAATCAATCAATAAAAATTTTGGAAAATGTGGCTTCATGGTAAGTTACAAGGAAACAGTCTCAATTAACTATAACTTTATTTCTATGAGGAGCTGCTTTAAAGCTTTCAGAATAGCCTAAAGGCATAAAGCGTGTGATATTCCGTATACGTCAAAGTTCAACACACCTGGATACATGCTTTACCAGCTTCTTTAAAGTTTCAAGACAAATATATAAAAATTAAAACAATTCTAATATGTTTATTCATTGAAATGCTAATTTCTGTAAGTAATCAAACCGAGAATTTTTCAACTTTTCTCTTGTGTTTGTGTATAGCCATTTTGTTTTGATACAATTTCAGAAATTTTTTTTTTTTGTGTGGGTATGCATTTTATGTTTACTAAGAAAAACTATTAATTTAAAGCATTTAACTTATTTGAAATGTTTGAAATTTTATCTTTTTATTTTAAGTATTTACAAGAAAACAAGAACATTATCATTAATACATTCTTAATAAATAAAGTAATTAAACAATTGAATTAAATTTGCTTTTTTTCAGTGATTATTTAAGATGCTAGAAACAATCAAGACTGAAAAGAATTTAAGCAAAGCGAGAATAGTCTATTCTTTTTAAATAAGCATTTCTGATCAATAAAAAAAAATAATTGGCAAAGTGTAACATTCAGACACCCAAAAACTGGTGTCAAAAGAACAGTTTTTCTCTTGACATATTACTGTATGCTACCTCAACTTCGTTGGCAACGTTTGGCATTTTAAAAAGCTATGTTTACAATTTCAATAACAACAAAAATGTTGCACACTATTTAGTTATTAGATTTTTTATTTACAACATTATAAAAAAATGTAAACCAAATACAATGCAATAATTATTATTTACCATTTTATAGAGAAATATAAAAAAAATATTTTATTAAAAAATTTCTGAACTATAGAACAAAATTTAAATAAACATATGATAAAATTCTTTATTCTTCTCAGATTGTATTGTTTTAATTTTCCCTTTTTTTTTTTTTTTTTTTTTTTTGGACAATTGTATGATTTTGGATAAAATGTGCCTAATCAATAGCCAGTAACTTTCTGTAATTACACACAAGGGAAACCTTGTCCACCTAATGAATAGCGAGATACATGCTGAAAATATTCAGTGTTTGCAGTCTTCTCAAAAATCTAAAATTAAAAGATATATGGTTTAGAGGAAGCGATGCTCTCAACTTATTTTAGAGAATTTATGCAGTGAGAGCAAATGAAAGAAATTGCTCAGAAATTGAATTTTTTTTTCAAGTTATTATAATTGCGTACATTTCATTTTTCTTATTTGCAGACTTTTTTTATATAAATTTATGAATAAAATAAAATCTCTTTTCATATTTATTTCTTCATAAAATGAGAAATAATAAATATTTCATTATAGTTGGCCCACATATTCTAATAATCTCGTAAATAAACAATCTAACAACTAAATACTTTGTAATATTTTTGTTGTTATTAAAATTCTAAACAATGTTTTAAACAATAAATATTGCCGAGAGAGTCAAGGTAGTATACACTAATGGTGGTATCATGATAAAAAAATGTACTTTTGACACCCCATTTTTTGTGGGTCAGGTGGTTAAAAAGTGTCAGAAAATTATAGCTGTCTGCATGCAGGGGCAGAGTTATGCTGGTTTGTCCCTTCCTCTTAAAAGTAATTCATTTTTTGTGATGAAATAAATCTCCCAAGAGTCAGTTTCTTTCAAGCTAATTGTTTTGCCACATTTTATGGAGACTGTTGAGTTTTTCTTCTTTTCTTAATAAACTAACCAAATTACTCACACCTTGCTGCATGACACACATTTTCTTTTTTTGTAAGAAAATGATGATTGATTTTAAATCATTGTTATAATTTGCAGAGAAAAATGATGCATTTCAATATTACTCAATGATCTTGCCGATGTGACCTTCATCTTCTGGCTTTCTCCTCCTATATTTTGGATAGGAGTCATTCCCTTGTTCAAATTTAAATCAAAAGGGGAAAAAAATTTCAGTGGGAGGTTTGTGCAAAAACAGCTTGATCTGACTCCTTTGATAAGTATTTGATGCAATACTTGATTGAATGAAATGATGAGCAGACACTGATATTTCAGTTGAATTGTAGCAGCAAATAGGTATTTTAAGGCACTACCCACTGATTTCTTGCTCAACTTTATATTGTCTCATTTTGATCTTGCCAATGTGACCTCCATCTTCTGGCTTTCTCCTATATTTTGGATGGGAGTCATTCCTTTGTTAAAATTTAAATTTAATTTAAATCAAAGGGAAAGAAAAATTTAGTGAGTGGTTTGTACCCACCAGGGATCCCTTTTGATCAAAATGAAATATACTTATCCAAGTACCCTTGGTAATGTAGTTTCAGAATATATATGGTTATGGAGGTGTATCTCCAAAACCCTAGGAGGAGTTTGATAACAGACACACAAAGGCTACAACTTACAAATATTTCACCTTGAGTTCCACTCAAGATAAATAGTTACAGTCAAAATAGTAATTCTTAGTAACGGTGTGTGATACGAACAGAAGAGAAGTTGGTATGAAATGAAGATTAGTGACTTAAGAAGGAAAGATAATGATAATTGACCTTTGACTTGAATGGGTCAACATTGAAATGTTCAAACAAAATATTGTTAATTAGATTTGAAACATTTCCACCAAGTCCTGCTTAGTTTGTTAATTATTTCTTCTAATTTCTGAAACTGATAAAAATACATAAATTAATTTCTTTCAGATTTTGTGAAAAGAAAAGCATTAAATTTTTCAGCCCTCTTTAAAATAGCTTCTGTTGAAAAATATTTAAGAAATAAAAAAAAAAGGCGGGGGTGTAGCACCTACTACCTTAAACAAGCACTTCATGTTGCCAGTGTGCATACACATTCTTTTTTTTAATAGCAAGTATTGAAATGCACAAAAGAAAAGAAAATATCACATAAATGGAAAACAAATAGTTTTCATGGCTTAAAAAAGATTCTAGAAATATAATCCGAAAGAAATTTGAATATCTGGAAAAAAAAAATTTTTAAATTCAAATTGCTGAATTTAGTGGATTTTTTTTGAAAAACCAGAAATAAAGCAACAGTTTTGGTAAGCAAAATGTTAGTAAGGTTTTGTGTTTTTTCTACCTGATTAATATTAATATAATCTACTCACAGCAAACATGTTAATAGAGTTAATTAAAATTCACTTTTATCTACACTAGCATACAAACCATCCTGAGCGGCAATTGCTCAATTCCATTTGCATGAATTAGAAAATTCTTAGGCATCCTACATCAGTTTATAGTTAAAAAAAAAAGAAATCCTTTTGCCAGAATTTATCAATCAATGATCAATACAGAATCAAGAGAGTGATTGAGATACCCCCCGACCCTTTCGGTTTCAAATAGACAGACCAGGATGATTTACTTACTTAGTTTGGATTTTTAGAAAAATCCACCCAGCTTCTTTATTTTGAATGTGTAGGTTATCCCACTTGCCCCTGCCAAACCGCCTGTTGTTTTGCATTCTTTAAGTCTACAAAAAGGCAATCATATTATCTCACTCTTTTTAGCCCTTTTTAACTCTTGCTGCCGGGATGTAGTTGGACATTGATAAAGAATGCCGTCATCGCTTCCTTGGTCCTCTGTTGACTTTCAAAATCTCTCAGACATGCACACCTGTCTATCACACATGCTTGTCTCACACACACACTTATAACTACTTTCAATGTCTTTTTCTTTCATTACAATCGTGCACACATGTAATTCCTTTTGTTAATAACATGCATTGTTGTCCGTTTTATATTCATTGTTTTTATACAGATTCACACCTAGTCCGCAATATTGTTTGCAGGATAAATGTTCCAGCAGCTCATAAATATTTACTATAAATCATCTATACACCTTGTAAACAAAGAGGTGATACCCACAACATGATAGCAACTTGATTATTACCCAAACATACTAGTATCCCGCAACAAACTTTCAAATGAAATGTTTGTTTTTTTTGTTTGTTCTACAATGCTCACAGCCTAATAAAATTGAATATTTAATAAAAGGGGTGGTTGGAATAAGTATGTCTCTTGTTTTTGGGGAATTTTTCTCTAAAAAAAAAAAAAAAATTGTTCCCACACAACTGCTTGAAACTAAAAGGTACTTGAAACTTGTTAATCATAACTTTAATCTCACAAAGAAGCCAGAGTTTCTAAATAAAGTAAATTAGCTTTATGAAGTTATTATTATCATTTACAAAGCTTAGCTAGTCTGGCACAAGCCCACATGTGCAGAGCACCCAATGCAGTTTCAACTGTCTACAGTAATAACAGTATGCAAACCCTATGTTATAGGAGGGTTGCTCCAAAAGTAATGCCTCCGGTTATGTTAGTCATATGGCAAGATGTGCAGGTAGTATAAAGGATATCAGTGTGGAAAGAGGATTTGGTGATCAGAATTTAAATTCCATTCAATCCTGTTCACTTTCATCCTAATGCCACTTGGAAAGGCATGAATCCATTTCTTCTCCCCACCCTCTGCTAGGGATTATAAAATCGCAGGGTAGACTGACTTCTCTAGCTTGAATGGCAAACAGTGTAAGATAAGGAAACTGAAAACCAAAAAGTGCAGAAGACAAATGGAAAAGCCACTCCATTATCTTTTGCAAGAAGTTATGGCAATTCTCAGAGAAAAATCAGTGGATCACCTACGGCCTGAAGGAAAATGTCATTAAAAAGGAATGAAATAAATTATGGCAGTAGAAGTTAAAACTTTCTCCCAACATCTCAATTTCTTTTCTGTGTTATTACAGTCTAGCAAAATAGCATATGATATAAAAATGTGTATGAAGCAGAGATGTTTCATTGAATTCTGCCATGTGGAAAAAAAATTGTACTTCTTGGAACTTAACGACACTAGCTGTATCCCTTCAGGACAGGGGCTGATCATGACTGCCCACAACTTCTTGTTCCTTGAGCTCTAAGCATTGTTTGACTATTTACCATAGCTATTTGTCATCCTTTCAGATATCCATTCACATGAATGTCAGGTGGGTTACTCAGTCTTATGAATGTTAAAATTTCCAAGCCCTCTTTTTTCATTATTTATTCCAGAAATTTTAACTGATTCTTTCTGATTTTAAGTGTCCTTTTAGCTCCAATTTTCTTAAAACTTTCTCAGATATGGGAAGAATGTCTACACAAATATCATCAAACCAATCTTCAGAAATGCCAACATATTGGTTGACTATTCTGGGTTTGGTTTGAATTTCAAACAAATATCACCTGAAGAAGGCCAGAGTGTTCAACAGACGAAACATTGAGAATGTGACAATAAAGATGAAGGTAACACTCCAAACAATGTAAATAGTGTAAATAACTTCCTCAGTATTCACATGTTTAGCCCATGTTATTCTCAACATATGTCTGTAGGATCATACCTGTCACTTTTAAGTCTTTTATTCAGATAGTGACTATGAGCAGAATTGGGCTGTGGGTAATGCATTTCAGCAGTGGTGACAAGCTATATTCAGGCCAATGGAAGATGAACTATGTGGGCAACGTTTTCTTATCATTATCAGTACTGCTGTGAAAAAGTATAAACCCAAAAATAAGACTTGTATTTTGTAGTAGCTGAAAATGGGCCCTATCCAACTGTGCTCCTTCTGGCAATAAATAGGAGGAATTACATTTTCTGCAGCATCTCTCACAAACACATACACACTCCACGGTCTGCAACCTTCACTTCGTCCTTTGAATGATAATCGAATTGCTATATATTAGCCCAAGAACCCACGTTCATTATTCTATCCTTATTTTCAAACCAGGGTAGAGCTAAACAGCTGAGCGTTTGGCAATGTCGGGAAGCATGATAGTTATCAAAATGAAAAAAGAAAAAAAAGGACCTACTGCTTGTGCTCAACTGCATGTTAATACTCTTGACAAATGCATGAATACTTCTCCCTGCACTTTGCCCTATTATCACATATCTTGACTAAATATTTCAGTAATAGTATGCTAGGATGATTGGGGGAAAAAAGAACAATGTGAGCACTTGGATAAAGCACTCTCCCAAAACTATATTGCTGATGCCACCAGCAAAAAAAAAAAAAAAAAGCGGCTACCTCCCATTGTTTACGTTGATAAAGAGCCAATAGACAAAATGGTGCCTGAAATTTAATTTGACAACTTATACAATAAAAGTCAATCCAGAGAGGCAAAAATACAAAGGAAACACTAAAAACGTTTCAGTACTTCCTTATACTAGAATTGTCTCATTTTAGAGACAAGCTCTTTTACGGAATGAAAAGTTTTATACAGGTGATGCTTAACTTATGTTGGAGACCTGTTTCTACGGCGAGATGTAACCTGATTTTCGGTGTAGCTCGGAACTTACCTAAATAAGCACCTATGAGTCTGCCTTATGCTTGGGAGCCTAAATGAAGGCAAAAAGATTTTAAAAAAAAAAAATGCCGCACAATCCAACATAGTGCACAACTGGTGAAGAAACAATGCTGCCATCATCATATATTATAGAAGGTGTGGCACTGTAACCACAAAACGCTGAAGTGAATGTTTTTGTTATCTTGTTCTTCCTTTTTTATCCCATTCACAAGAAATCCACTGTAGCAAGTGGTTTCCTGAAACAAAGATGTACATCAGTCTACCTACAGTTTTTAATGAATTTACTATAAACAACCACAATCAAGATCCACAGTAAAGACATACAAGTGTGTAACAAGACAGAAGGGCAAGGTAGATTCATGTGTCTCAAGAAAATGTCAAGCATGTTTGAAAAGCCCTTGTCCACACTATACACAGACACACTGAAACATGCTCAGAAAGTGTGTGTGTGTGTATATATATAATTAGCAATAATGACATTTCCAGATTCAAAAATAATTTTGAATCAGAGAACCGAAGTCATGAGCCATTGCATACATACAAAAAAATTCCTCTTAAGCTCATATGAGGCTGGTTAAAAATGTATGTACATTTCAATTACCCCCCTCCCCTCGCTACTGATACATTTATAATACCTTTGCCTTTTCTCCTCCACCCCTTTTTCTTTTCTTTTTCGCATCCTCCCTTTCCCAATGCCATGCATTTGCTTATTTATTTTTTAAAATAATATAGTGTTCATTGTTTAGTATGTTTGCTTTTTTTGTTTGTTTTTTTTTTTGTAAATAAAGCATTGGGAGGTCAATTGATAAAAATCACCTAAGGATACTGTAAAGTTGAAACCAAAGCAGTGAAATCAACTTATCTCCTAATTTTTAAGTTATTTTTTTTATTTTTACATATGTATTGAGCACTTTTTACTACTACTGTTTCCTGGTCCAATTATACACAGAGACACAAAACAGATAAAACATACAATGTGTATGAATCTAGAAGCTATAACTATTTATATCAATTCCTTTTGGCGTTTGTGTATGTATATATGAAAGAGAGTGAATATTGGGATACGATAAATAAAGGAAGAAAACAAGGGGGGGGCAACATGTACAGTGGAGCTAAACAACTATTGCCGTTTTCAATTGAGCAAAGCAAATAATGCTATTCTGATGACATCATTAACCCGCATCTCTGCCTGGCAGATTCCGAGTTCAGGCTGTTGATATAAGCCAGTATTAAATAATGTGCTGGAAAATATCATTGACATTATGACATTTTTCTCTCCTCTGCCATATTCTATCATTTCACTTTGAAACAACCAAAGAGAAGAGATCTATCACATTTCAGCAATGTTTCTATCAACATCAGCAGAGAATCAATGTAAAAAAAATGCTAACAACTATTTCTGGATGTCTTTCAATTCATTAAAGGATGAAACTTTCTTCTTTTTTTTTCTTTTTAAATAAATATCAACAATTTTGTTAAAAAGAAAAGTAATACACAGTACAGGAGATACGGTTTTCTGATCTTGATTGGTTCCGCTGAACACTCATCTCAATGAAATATTCAACTGGCTTTGAACGGCACAATAATGTGTTCCGCCTAACAAATCATAACAGTAGATTCTGCTGAAGCTCATGCAAAAATGTGATGATGGCCTGTTGCACATATTCATTGCCAATCATTGTAAAGATTGCAGAACCATTTCAACACAATGGTGCAAATCCTCAAATATTAAATTGAAATAGAAAGACTGACTCACTTGGCCAAGTAACAAAGAGCATTAGAAGCTTATGCACTTCTCTAGACATATACAACTCCAATATATACTGTCAAACCTTTTCTTACACTCTTAGATAATTTGGAAAACTAGGGGGGATAAACAATTCCTAAATTTTGATGTCTGCTGTGTCGAAATAAATGAAATATTATCAAAGATTGTTTTTGAAAGCATATTTACTCTCACGTGTGTGCATCTTGTGTATTGCCTCTGATATATATGTGCATCCATACTATTGTCTTATTGAGGTCATTATTTACAGCAATGATAACAGGCCACAACTGATTATAAGCTATGGCTTCTTTCTTCATCCGTAACCACTGGTCAACCATTGATTATATTCTCATGGTCATTTTTTTTTTTATCCAGAATTAATCTTTACATTTTTTTTTATCTTACCCCATCCATTTCCTTTCTTACCAAAATACCTTCACCAAAATGGACCAAAACTATCCCTAAAGAGAGAAGAGCAGAAGTCACCAATTATCGACATTGGTGATACCATTTACTGAATTATCAAAAGTACATTGTCATCTATTCGAAAATAGAAAAGAGGGAGGAAACTTTAGAGGTAAATAATTATATTTATACAAATATTTTTTTTCTTTTCAAATTACATACACTAAACATTTCATATTAACCTTTTCTAAGCATTTTGGTCACTGTATCTTAGAAGAAGATATAAATTTGCAAGAAGTTTCTTCTTATAAACAAGACTTTCTGAAAATATACCATTATTTATTTTTTTAAAAATGGATGAGTGAAAGTATGCTCCAAAAGAAAGCATCTGATGCATTTTCCTTTCATCATCCCAACCTTGTATAATGCATGTTTTATTGGAACAATTATAGCCATGAGAATATTGCAGAATTACATTTCAAAGATTCTAAAGAAATTAAGTAAAACCTTTCAATAAAAGAGAAGCAAATGAAAAGCTTTGTTTATTTTATTTTTTCCAATTGCTGTAGATGAGAACATAAATATTACACATTGAATCGAGGTTCATATCCTAAAACTGACATTAAATTCAAAATATACTTTTATTTATTTCTGATATTCCATTTGTAATAAAAGAGGCGGGGGCTATTCTAAAAGTTTATAATATGCAAATGTTACACTTCCTGAATAAAGTGAATCCTATTATGGCTTGAACCTCTGAACTAGAAGTAGACAGGCAAATAACATAACTATTAAGCCAGTCTTCTACTGCTTGAATATCTATTTAACTTGGAAATACAAAATTAACTTTTATTTTCTTTTAATATTTGTAGTTATTTCAATTCATTACTGCGATAAGATTTTTTTTTTTGTCTTAAATTAAGTTTTTATTTATTGAGGTTAACACTTAATTATTATTTGAAAAAAAATTCCAACTTAATTTTATACAAGTATTAGAACTGTGGCCCAATGGATATATCATTGCCTGCTTATAGGTTTAAGGTTCAAACCTCATGCAATTTTCACAGATCCAACTAGTCCTTATTAATTACACTGACACATATAGGATCTGTAGTTATTAACTTGTGCCATTTTGCTGTTCTCAAGCATTTTTTCTACAAATTGACAAACAGCATTTTACATCAAACATTTGAAAATGACAGGTTTTAAGGTGGGGTTAACTGGCTGCTAATATTTAATTAAATTTATAGGTTTTCATTTTGTCATTTGAATTATTTAGTCAATTTAGCCAATATTACAGAAAAGATACCTTTTTACATTTTAGAAACATATAAAGACATCCTAAGAAAAGTTTTCTTAAACAGAGGCCCATCAAAATTAGCTTTTTAAATTTTTCTTTTTTATATAAAACATATGTAATTGGGAATAAAAGGTAAAGTGGTCAGTCAACTCACAAAGACGACATAACACTTGGTCTTCATGCACATCTTTGTTTTTCTTTTCTTTATAAATTTTTGCAAGAAATTAAAAATTCATTTTTTCTAACCTCAATAAAAGGGGAAAAAAAGTGGGGAATTAACTGACCCCCCCAAAACATTTATAAAAATTTTATATTATGAAAATCAAAGACAAATAGCGATTTGGACCTTTTTTTTTCTTAAAGCCAATTATTTTTATTTATTTATTTTTAGGGAGTACATTTATGCTGGTAAACACACACACACACACACACACACACACACACACACACACACACACACACACAAAAGGTAGTATCACAAAGTTTCTGGACTAGGCTCATCTGGCAGACTCCATCACTGATTCTAATCATGTAAGAGAGAGAGAGAGAGAGAGAACTGACAGTGACAGTCCTCATAGATGAAGTCAGAAAATTTTCCACATATTCTGGTATCCAAGAATTGGTTGCTGTAGCCATCAAAAACCTGTGTTTAACCCAAAAGCTCTTCCCCAAGATCCAGACAAAATATTTTGAAGATTTCAGTAGCAGATTAGTTGAACATTATGCAAAATTTAATGCAGGTTCATTGCTTGAATTTATCAGTCATTGGAAAGAGCACAGAGCCATTCCAACACAATGTTATAAAATCTCATGTAATAAATGAACATGATCAGATAGACCAAAGCCAATTGGCATACTGACTCAATAGGCTGGGTACTAATGAGTACACCTTTCCACTAAACAGTACAATCACAGCATGGAGAGTCCAGTAACTTTCCAATACTCCCTTCATATATACATGGTTGTTTAGTTAAATTCCTGTAATACCAATGCAAGCCCTGTACTTAAGAGATAAAGGATTTCAAAAGATGACTGGATTGGTTAAAAATCTAGGCAACACGAATAAGAATAACCTACCTCGGTGGTTTCATGAATCCATTTTTCCCAGATCTGAAATTTCGCAAGAGTGGAACAGAAGGGAATTTAAATTTGGTTTATATTGAAAAGGTAGTTGGGCAGGCAGTCGAAGGCTCATTTGGGTAACCTCAAACACCTCATGACACTCAGGTCTGTTTCAAAAACATCCCCCACATCCCATTTTAGATAAGCTTCACCAAAACTGATATAAATATACCAGAATAGAAAAATCTACCACCAGTAGATACATTATTGTAAGTAGAATAATTACCAAACTTAACTACCTGTCTGCTAATACTGCAAATATTTCCTTTTACCTACTGAAACATTTACAGTGGGGTAACTATATACGAACAGTTCATTAAACCATCAACTTTAACAGTGAACAGAATTTCAGAACATTTGCCTAACAAGTTGCCATTTGAACAACAAGTTGCCATTTGAACAACAAACTGCAAGTAGTCTAGGCATGCATATAAGTGGCTGGCAGCATCCAACACCAGCTCACTCTTCATATTGTAATTGGTCTATAAAAAGTAGCTTGCAAATTTTCACATTTTATATTGAAAATAATACTTTTTCAGAATATTCTTTTTTACTAAAAGCATAAACCTGGTTCAACAGAAGTGAATGAAAAAAAATCAATTAATGTAGAAATTAGGAAGATCATTTCTAAACATTAAATTGGGACAAGAGTTAGCAAACTTAAAACTTAATGCAGAGGATGGAATGGTAAAAATCAGCAATCAATACTATACTGGAAAACAAGAATGAATTAAAAAGTGTTCAGGTGGTTAAGGAAATAATGAAACTTAGTAAATCCCGTGACAGTTTTATTGGAGATGGAAAATTTAACTTTTGGTGTTGATTAAAGAAAGGAAATTTCCAGTGATAGTATATGTGAATAAATAATTTATATAAAGACTAAACAGATGTTTATTGAACTTAGAGGTAATACATCCATTGCTAAAATGCCAGATTTTCTTACTTCAATTTATTTACACACACACACACACACACACACACATATAAGCAAATATGTGGATGTAGATCCGACGGTATGATGAAAATGTGGAAAAGACAAAGCAAAATCCGAATATGTGAGTTTACTGTTTTTTTAAACAAAAACAAAATAAAAAACAGTAAACTCACATATTCGGATTTTGCTTCGTCTTTTCCACATTTTCATCATATATATATATATATATATATGTGTGTGTATATATATATATATGCTTTTATGTGAAAGTTGGAATGGGTTACACCTATTTCCATATAATGAGCAATTTGGTTAATGAACAGTGATCCTGAATGGATTATGTTCGTATAGAGAAACCCCACTGAACTTATTTTCCAAAACCATTTATTTACAAGAATCAGGTTTTGTTGTTTATAAATTTCATAACGGATTATTTAATATCCTTAGTTTAAAAACTTTACATTTGTTATCATGAAAATTTTCAAAAGATAAAATGTAGCAAGTTATCTGCCAATATTATATACATTGTATTTTCGTATCATCTGGAAGCTGCTGTTGCTTTTTCTGAATATCTCTTTGTTTACAGCAAACTATAGCATTCATAAACAATATTCAGTTGGCAGCAGGGAGAAGAAAAGGGAAAAAATAAAAACCCTTTTTTCTTTCAAGCATAAACATTCATTTTTAATATGTTCACCTATAAAATTAAGTAAAATTTAATTACATTTACAGAAAAAATATAGGAGGAAAGAAAGAAAAATTAGAGGTCCCAAGTGATTTAAGAAAAGTAGATATTTACCAAGTGAGGAAGAAATTGTAGAGAAAGGTTTAAAAAAGGAAAAACATTTTTTAAAATAAGTCCCCCAAATTAATATAAAACATGCAAATTTTAGGAAAAATAAATAATAAATAAATGCACACACACAAATATATATATAATTCAATAACAAAATCAAAATAATTCAAAATAATAAAGAAAAAGCATGCATTACAAATGAAAAGAGAAAAAAATAAATTTCATTAATAAAAATAAAGTAAAAATAATGCATGACAAAACGGAAAAAAGCAAGAAAAGATTTTGTTAGAACTGATTTGTTTACAGAGTGCAGAATGCAGTGGTGAAAACAAGTCAACAAATATAACACTGGTGATCATTACTAGTTTACCAATAATGTGAAGAAAAAAAATAACAGCAAATTTAAGTAACTTTACAATTTTTTGAATAAGAAATCTAAGATATTTATCTTTACAATTAACTATGACTGCATGTAAGAAAGTATATTGTTTCCAAAATTCTTTAAAGTAAAAAATCTAAAGAATGGTAACACAACCTAGATGGTCAAAAGAAGATAATATTTAATTCCTAATTTTACTATATATATATATATATATATATATATATATATATATATATATATATATGGCTATATTTTTTGTAGGAGCCATCTGGGATTTTTATCTATTCAATTAATTCTATTGTTACAGATGAGAAGTAATACTTTTTTAAAATTATTAAAAAGCAAACGTATCCCAAAAAACTAACAAAACTTTTCTGTTAAAAAAAAAAGAAAAAAAAAAGGAATTTTACAATTGCATTGGTTGTATTTTCTACGTATGTCATCTCAGATTTTTATCAATGCAATTAACTTTACCATTGCATGCAATAAAGAACTACTTTTTAATTAGCAAAAAAAAAATAAAAGCTAGTAAAATTAACACGACTTGGATCAGTAAAAGGTGATGACTATATTTAAATAATTTTGCACTTGCATTGTTTACACTTTCTGCATTTTGGATTTTTATTTACACAATTTTTACTCTAAACAATTATCTATGATCACAAATAAGAATTTTACTTTTTAAATTATTAAAAGATAAATATGTTCAAAGAAAGCTAACAAGAAGAAAAAAAAAAATACAACAACAAAAGCAACTAGCAAGCTGTTCCCACTCTTTAATTATAAGATCCCATTGTTATAGTAAAAAAAAAGGCATGCTTGATTATAAGTATCCAGTAATGCCTCCTGTTTTCATAACAATGGAATATCTCATTACTAAGCAAGGGAGATGCAGCTACATTACCAATAAATCACATAGTATTTTATCTTATTGAATAGATTAACTTGTTATTTTTACAAATAACCATTATTGTTACCATTAACCAGCTTCTATAACTTAAGGCCGGTCTAAATCTTGTTTATTCAAGATCATTACAGAAAGCAAACGTCTGTGAAAATGACAAATAACCATTTTACTTGTGTGAGGGTCCATCAGACAAATTTCTTATATTTTTTTCAACTTTGTTTAAACAAATACTAATGTACTAATAGGATAAAATCAGTAAATTAAAAAAACTATTACTACTAAAATTACCAAAAAGAAACACTAACAGATTAAATGAACAGAAAGAGCCATAAAAAATTATGACTCATAAATGTTCTATTAAAAGATTTATATAGTGCCATTAGGATTGTAGAGAAATGTTTGGTAAAGTGATGAAAAACCCAAGACAATTCTAATTTAGATGAAAGATTTTTGTGTATAGAAAAATTCATAAACACTATCTTCAAATTATTCTTTTAAATAACTTAATTATCTTCAATTGTGAATGCTGGATATTCGTGCATTGTGTTGGCCAAAATGTTTGCACAGTTTATTAAATAAAAATGAAAGCTTATTTGGCAAATATGGCAGATGAGCAGAAACTTCCTAGACGAGTTGTAACAAATTAAGAAAAAAGACCTTTATTATCCTAATGAAACATATCTTTTCTCTTAGGATTTTCATCAATTACAGGCTCTTATTGATCTAACTGGGAGCAATACTTGTTTTAATCAATTGTTTGAATTTCCTTTTCAATCCTGCCATATATATATATATATATATATATATATATATATATACACACAGTAGATGAAGACCAACATTTCATATAATTCATACTGGTTCATTTTGATGGATCCATGGCTTCTATTTCATGTTGTAAATTATACACTTTGCATCACCCATAAAATTAGTCAAAACTAAAACTTCCTAATGCCATTTAATGACACAAATTTCTTAGCCAACCCAATATATTAAAACATTAATATTACTAACATTAATAATAATTATGCGTATTTATTCATATTAAATATAACTCTGAAGATTAAATGGGAAAAATGAAAATTGTGTCTCGCCTGAGCAGGCCTTGCAGATTTCCTAAAAATAGCCTACTAAACTATCAAGATAAAAAGAAAATAGAAAAGTTCATTATAGACCTTGATTGGTAGAAAGATTTAGTGCAGATTTGATCAATGGCTTGTGGGAACGTAGTGTTAAGTGCATTTCAACAGAGAGACAATTGTTGGATTTTCAAAATGTGCCATAAATAAGGGTCCTTGGTTTACATGAGAGAGAAAGGTAATGGCTGTGTCTCTAATGATAACACAACTAAATCTGGTCTAAGTCACATTGTCTATACAGCAGATGGCACCTCCAATGACTCAGACAGAAATGGTTCTCTCTAGTATTAGAAAGGTTGTGGGTGTTTATTAAAATGATGGCAAATACTAAATACCACATCTGACACTGGAAAGAGAAATATTCTACAAGAGTTTGCATTCAATAAGTAGTTCTATGAATAAAGAGGATATATTCTGAGAGATTTCATTTTAAATGTTATCAAAAATCAAAAACTTATCTTTAAATACATTCTAATTAGTACTTAGGTACCTAATACAAAAGAGGAGGCTGAATAATTTTTAGGGGGGGGGGGGGATTTTGTCATTATGCAATAAATGAGGTGTTTCAATAAAAAGGTGAGGTTGGAATTTAGAATTTAAGTAAAGAAGTTTCTTTTTTAAGATATAAAATTTATCAAAGAATGGACTGCAGCAATTCTAAAAGAATAAAAATAGAACAATGGACACTTAAAAAAAATACAATCATAAAAGCATGCAAGTAAAAACTTGAACCAATTATATTAATTAATGTTTACTGGGTGGAGGAGGAGTGTGAAATTAAATGTGGTAGTGTGTATATATATATATATATATATATATATATATATATATATATATATATATATATAAATAAAAGGTTCCCCACTGCTATTTCTATTAAGCACATAAAAGCACTCTTAATTGTTCAGGTAAAAAAAAAAAAAAAAACTGCAAAGATAAGAGATAACGGAAATACTTCATATTTAAACTTCACCAATATTTTATGCCATTTGGACTGAAGACTTAACATTACATTATTCAAATTAGGAAAGCGTTTTTGGTTTTTTTTTTTAACTTTATTCTTTTTCAGTATATGGTAAATTAACTTATTTATGAAATAACATGATTTTGAATCAAATGAAAACTAGTCAAATTCTTGAACTTCTTCCAATCAATAACACTGATTTCACAAAATCAATTACAACAATCTGGATTATAAATTTAGCTATTTCTCAGCTAAGTGTGATATTTTTGTGGTTGTTATAAATTAAAAAATGAAACTGTTTATATTTAATTAGCAAACCATATACAGAAAAAGGATTCATAGTTTCAGGACTTTTTTCTTGAATTACCTCATGTGAAGATTATATATCATCCAATAGCTTTAGGACCTTTTTTTTAATTAACTTACATGAAAGCTACATAAAATCCAGCATATGAAACCAGGTTTTTTATAGCTGTTATAAAAAAAAAACTGCTTACTAGCCAGGACTTTATTTTATATATATATATATATATATATATATATATATAAAAAATAAAGTCCTGATGGAGACTAGGTTTCATTTGTCATTCATGTACATTTGTTACCAGTCTGTCTTCAACATTTAACCTGTGTAATAGTGAGTTAACTGAGAAGTGTTCTGTTTAACAATGGCAGGACAGTCATATTGTGAGCAAGCTGATATGATTTTACATACAACCGTGCGAATATCAGATTGTGTTCCCAGACCAAATGTAACCCCCCCCCCCTCATCCAACCCTTGCTGCTGTTTATCATCATATTGCCGAAACAGAATTCATGGTACCACATGGTAATAAGTATTTTGGGATGGTATCTTGCATTGTACATTTAACTGTCTACTGTAAATTTAATAACTCAAAAATGAAGAATTTGCGGACATATGTTTATATGGATTTTGCCCTTGCTTTGGTATGAGGAATCCACCCCTGAAGCTTGTAAAAGTATTTTTGATACAACCCCTGTGTGTGTGTGTATATATATATATATATATATATATATATATATATGTGTGTGTGTGTGTGTATATGATTTTATGCAATGACATTCTCTCAGGATGAAGTATGAAAAATTATGGATATTTGTCTTGTGTATTTAGTGATTTTTTAAAGATTTTTTTTATTTCATTTAAATTTTATTCCATACATCTATACAAAATCTCATAAATAAAATAAAGTTTTAGATGTAATATCTTATTTTCAAGTCAAACTGAAATTTTTAGTTTTGTTTAAAAAAAAGAAATTTACGACTATCCTCTTTTTAAACACGTTTAATCTTAGAAGCTTTCTGGGCATTTATTTTTGTTAACTTTACAAAGCCATTTAAGTTGAAGTAAACATTTAGCATTTCAAACCATTAAGAGACCTTAAAAGAGAAAACCATTATCTGTCAGGTCATTACAGGGTTAATAAGCTTAGCTAATGAATGAATGACAATTGGGAGGAGTGTGTCAATTCTTACAGAATCATTGAATTTCTTGGAGAAGATTCTCTGAAAGAAAAGCAAGTACTGAGAACAAAACAAAATAAACAAAACAAAAAGCAGGCAAACAATAGTGCAGCTGATTCTATTACAAACCCCATATCCTCTTTTCTTAATAGTCACCCAATATGAAATAGAATTCAATAAATAAGGTCCTTATAATTTATATTTCCTATCAATTAAAATAAAAATAGCAGCAAACAATTTCCCTATCACTAGCAACTAACCAGAGAAAATAGCAGGTCTTACATGATTTGAACCGACTTACACCAAGATAGAAATAAATTACAGAAACCCGATTATCCAATTTCTCATTTAATTTAAAGTTATAGATTGGTAAAGACAATCGCCAACAACAGTAGTAGTAGTATGCTGTAGTATTATGTCTCGATTATAAATGCAACTGAAAATTGTTATTACAAGCTGTATGCAAAATTAATGAATTAATGAATATTCCTTTTCATAGAAAGTCAAAAGCACATCTATGGGTCTCGTAAAAGACAAACATACAAGTTTTTTATACTTTCTATTAAAATACAAAAGATCCTGTCTAAATTTTTCATATGAGAAACAGGAGAATATATAATAAAACTTATATTATAAACTCTTTACTACCTGTGTTTCTACCTCACCAATTGATACTAAGCAATTTAGAAGCTGAAAATAGTGGCAGGCATTGTAAACTGATTCTAATCCCAAACATGAAGCAAAATTAAATTCTATTGTGTATTCCCTAGTTGAGTAAAGATAAAGTTCTTTTTTTATTTACTCCACTCCCATGAAAAACACTGCCTTGTAATCTATAATTATTTGTAGATCAAAATATAAAACGGATCACTTCATCCAGAACAATGGATCCATTTGTGGATTCTATTCTTCCACTTGAAAACAGTGTAGTGTTTTTCTCCCGCCCTCTCTCCTATTCTTCTCTAAAAAATGTAACATATTTGTCAGTATATAAGATACACATTTAATAAAATCTATACAAATATTACACTGCCACTATTAGTACTTATATTATAACCAGGGAGCCATCTTATGAAATTAAAAATGGACAGCAATGGGGTTGTGTTGAGTGGTAGTCTTTTGAATATCCTTGTAGACGATTCAATTTATAAGTGAAATCTGACTTTATGAGTTCTAACCTTGTTATTCCATATACTTCTTCAAACATCAAGTCAGAGATGTAGAAAAGAAATTGCTCCCCCTCCTCCCCCCACAACATGATGCAGACTTTTAAATAATCATAACGAGTTAAAAAAACATCTACAGCTTATCTTCAGATCATGAGGATTAACAGATAAAGATTGGAGCAAAATTTCTTATTGATACAGAAAAAAAAAATCATGATTCAATAACTTAGAAAAATTAATTATTTTTCTACTGATTGCATATTTCCTAATTAACATTGATATTAGCACCTGCCCTTGTCCCTCCCAATGAAACAAGTGAGGTCATCAAATAGAAGCAGGTTGAGTGTGGTGCTGCATACCTTGAAGGTCCATTCTCTGCTCTTTCTGCACGAAGCCAATCACTGTCAACAGGTGGAGGAAGAGGAGTGGTCACTGTGGTGGTGGTCACATCCCCAATGATGTTTAATGCATCCTTGGTTGCATGATACATGCGAAGAATCTCCTCTCGTCTTATTCCCTCTTCTGCAGATTCTTCCATCAAAGTATTCTAAGAAAAAAAATAAAGAAATAAAGAAAAGAAAATGACAAACAACAAATGTTGGGTAAAAGATTAAAACTAACAAAAAAAAAAAAAAAACCTTGAATTAATCATTTAGTATTTTTTTTAACCTCTGCTACAACTAACACCTCTTTCTAGGAATGCTAGTTTCAGAAGAATCTACATTTTTATATTCTTGGTTATGTATTTTAGCCAAAATAATAAATGTCAGTGTCGAATGTGCTATGAGCGAATTTGAGAAAATTAAATACAGGTGTTATTATTTTGGTTCCAACTGTCTTGGATGCGGGTGTTCATCCATCAAACAGGTGTACTAATTGCAAACAAAGAAGAGTGGTTATTACCTGGTCAGCAGCTGAATAAAGCTGTGCCAACATTTCACCTCCACTGATAAATTCTTTTATCTAGAGAGAGAGAGAAGAGAAACATTAGACAAACCCTTTTGTAATAACGTCAAAATTATTTACAAAAAATTATATCAACATGATTAAACTCCTGGGAAAACTAGAATGTATCTTTGAAGTTTAGGAATCCAACACAAAATAAGTTTGTTTTTGTTTTGTTTTTTTTCTCTAATTCCATATCCTTTAAGGCTGTAAGTTGGGTCTCCAGAGATTCCTGTGAATTGCCATATCTTGGGAAAGATAGTGTAGTAGTTTCTCATTGCCTTCTCCACTGCTTTGAATGTTGAGTTTTCCATCTTAGACTCGCTACCACCAAAGGCTAGAGTTTACCCTGCTATTTAATCCATAGTTGACAAAGAGAAGAGATGGATTCATTCCTTTCCCAAGAAGCATTAATGAAAAGTGAATGAACCAGGCTGGAATTTGAACTCTGCCCACCAGTTACAATTTCTCTGCTGATAGATTTTAAGAAGAACAAGTTATACATTTAAACAGTAGATTATGCATTTACAAATTTAAATAAACATAAAAAAAAAACATTCAGTGGCAAAATTATTCTTCATCTCCTCTTTTGTTGTTTTTTGCTTAAAGAAAATTTATGTTACTAAGGAAGGTGGAACAATATAAAATGCTTAGCAACTAAATGTTTGTGTATATTCAATATTTGTTGAAAACCTCACCTGAGGCCTCTTGCTTTTAAATGGCATACATTGTATTTTTTTTTTGTTTTTTTAATCCCTAATGTCAATACTTGCATCCTTCCTGGGAAATTCTAGAACTCCCATGTGTCCACGTTTCCTTATTATGTCAATTTGCCTCACCACTCTACCGGTGTATGTTTTCCCACCACATGTCTCGGAGATTGGATTCTCAACTTCCAAAGAACCAATACTTTTATCTCTTGAATATATCATGTAGTGATTTTGTTTTTAAAGTCTTAAATCTAATCTCAGTTCTTTCCAAACCTCTGAATTCCATATCATATTCACAAACCTACGGACTGCAAAGTGTGTGTGCTACTTTCTTTCATTTTTTTTTTAAAGTGGGTCTGTCTTATTTTGTATAAACACATTTATTTAAAAATATCACAGAATGTTATTAATTAACTTAGATAAGTAACAGGTCAATTTTAGGCTGAGAAAGAAAGAAATTTTCTTAAAAACACCAACTTTTTCTACATAAAACCAATAGATCAGAAGTAAAACAGATTAGAAATTGGCTTTGTATGTTTTATACACAAAGAAATGGAGAGGAAAGAAAAAATAGTGCCAACTCTTTGTTGTGAATCTACTTACATACTAAATAACCAGAGAAAAAAAAAAGTTACTTACATCATTGACAATAAGGTGCATAATGGTTTTAGGCACCAAATCACGTTGTGTCTTGTAAATAAGTTTTATGTAGGAGTCGACCAGGTTCCGAATAGTCTCAACTTGTCGCTCAAGCTGGGGATCCATCGAGATATTTTCATCCTTAGTCTTGGTCAGGAAACGAATAAAATTATAAAAGTTTATTGTATATCTTAAAATTAAAAGCTTAATAGCATTTTTATCTTAATCATAAAAATATCTATCAGATTTAATGATTTTCATAACAGAATACATCAGATGGAAATTTTAGCTACAGTTTTCATTATAGAATTTCATATAGAAGCATAGCAAATATTTTCAAATTTCTTTCATAAAACACCATTATTCTTCCGTGTTTTTCTTTCTTATTTTTTCTGTTACTTTTTATCACAATTCTCATTCCATCTTTGGATATCTGTTATTTATCCATTGTGCTGTTTACTAGATAGTTGGATAACAATTTGGCAGTTGTGACAAAAGCCAACAGAAATTAAGATGAAAGAAAAACTAGTCAAATAGTCAAAAAAATATTACTTGTATAAAACACATGTTAAATATTTGAAAAGAAGCGTTTTTATTAATACACTTTTGTAGCAAATGCCAGCATGATTAAATTATTTTCTTCAATTATTTTCTGCCAGGTAGAGTGCTTATTTGATATGAGAGGCTTCTTTTTTTTTTTTTTCAAAGATTTTCTCCTTGGCATGTTTATTCTGTTCCAAGAATCAAAAATTTCTGGCACAACTGAAATGTCATATTTATTTTACAAGTTGAAAAATCCCAACTGGCATGACTATTCAAAATTGTACTTGTATTTGGTACAAAAAGGTAATTCATGGTAGCTTCCAAGTCATATTTTTTAATAGATCTCCATAAGACAAGAAGGGTTTCATCATTGATAAAGAAAATAAAAGAAAGATGCAATGTTAAAAAGTCAATAATAATGAAGCTTTGATTTTCTATATTCATTCTTGTAAAACATCGACAATTTTTAAACAAAGATATGTGCCATATTTGACGGCATACAAGGCACACTTTTTTTCTTTTTACTAAAAGTATCTTTTAAAATTCCCCTGTGTATTATATGCCACATGTAGGTAGACTAATTTTACTAATTACTAATTTTTTCTTGATTTACCCTGCTGAAATTGGGTTGCATCTTATGCACCCATGCGTCTTATATGCCATCAAATACGGCAATTCTTTTACAAAAACTCAATGCATCAATCATCCATTATAATATATAAAACCATAATTTTGACTTAAAGAATGAGTTTCTGATTAACAAAGAAAATTTATTAAAGCAAAAATGTTTTCAAGATGCAGTAATTTTCAGTTTTCCATAGCATATTTACATCTAGGATTGAACAACATATCTCCTTTCCTAACAAATCTACCATGATTACAATATGGGAGATTTAAAAACAATTATAATAAAAAACAAAAAAACAATAGAAATCTGAATTAGGGTGGCTAGGTTATGTATCTACAAACATTGGATGGCAAAAATCTAAAACTAAACATTTCTCTCAATGTAGAATTCTAACTGGTGTTTCTTGTATTTCTTTCCTCACCAAAATAGTAATGATATTAAACATATTCATTAACTAAAAGATTATTTCTCTTTAAATTCTGTTTATCCTCACACACACACACACATAGGCATTCGAAAGTCTAGTCACACTGAGGAGCTGTGATACAGCGAAACAGTACTGTCTGTGAATGACATATATATATATATATATGTGTGTGTAATTACTTCCGACTTGTCTTTGTAAAAGCAATCTCACCTCATCGTCTTTCTCCTGTGTTTTTTCAGGATACACCCCAGCTCGGAGGAATGATGCCTTCCAACTGTCAATCTCCTCTTGACTCTCAGCTGATAACTCAAGTTGTTTGTAATCTTTGTACACATTCCTATAAATAATCAATAAATTACAGACAAAAAAAAAAACAAACACAAAAAAATGCAATGTTATCAGCTTTCCTGAATACAAAAAAAAACAAAAAACAAAAAAGGAACACATTAAAAGAAATTCAACCAAACATCTAACAAATAAATTCTAATGTGTGTGTGTATGTATATATGTATATATATATATATATATATATAGAGAGAGAGGCAGTAGATCATTGTTCAAACATATATTGTTAAATATAACAGACAACGAATGTGTATGATGTTTTGCCATGAACCTTTCCAAGCATTGTATTAGTTCCAAGAGAAAATAAGTGCAAAAACTGTCCAACATTTGGATATTTCTTTATTATATTGGTCGTCATTGATCTAAACTTTCTTAGAAAAATATAGCTATTCACATAATATTAGACAAATATTGGTTGATAACACAACAATACTCACACATACACATGGTAAAAAGAACTTTAAGATATTAGAGGCCATCTACATTAAAACAAAGCAACCCACACTCAACAGAATTACATTTCAAACCGAATATTACAATGCATTTAAACATATAGTTCTGTTGATAACATATCTTTCTCTCACGTGGTCATCTGGTATTCAGTAACTTATCATCGTATAGCAAACTTTTATGTAAACAAAAGAGGATGTCATCTTTGACGGTGCACATCTCTGTTGCAATGTCCATATACCCACCCTGATGATGGCTCTTGTGAGCTGAAAGCTTAGATTGACAACAACCAATAAAGAAATATCCAAATGTTGGACAGTTTTTGATTTATTTTCTCTTGAAACTAAAGCCATTATACGATGCTTGGAAAGGCTCATAGGAAAATATAATAGACATTCATTATCTGTTATATTTTATATATATATATATATATATATATATATATATAAAATTGTATATGACAGATACAACAAAAAATAACAGGCTACTTAACTGTTTATAAACATCAACAAGCAAAAAGCACTTAAAATCAATTAAAAAGAGTCTTAAAATATAAAAAAATGCCTATTTATAACAGCATGAGATTTAAAAAACCTGGAATTCCAATGTATATGAGAAAATCCAATCAAATAGAAAAAATATAACAAATTACAAAAGATGTGACAAAAAAAATCACAGTATGTTAACTTGACACAGTCTACCAAAAGAAAAAAAAAAAAATTAGATTTGAAATTTTTCAAGCCTGTAACAGCAGTAGTTCTCTCTTTCACTAATATCATATTCAAAAGTCAGTTTAATTTTGATGTTGAAATTTATATCACAAATTATTAATCTATTTTCTTATAGTGAATATTTTAAGCATTTAATGAGGACAAATTTTTTAACAGTTCATCATTTCTTGAAATGAGGATATTATTTTACGAACACTAGTAATTATTTTGGCTTAATGTTTTTTCTCCTTGTTCTCCTTATTTGGACACTAAGGAGTTCACAGTAATTTTATCCTTTGACAATGATTGTCTTTGATTTGCTAAGATATCAATTGTAACTTGGAGTAATTAGAAATTGATACAGTTTGGATTCTGCACAATTGTCTGTATGATTCATCTGGCAAAAAATAAAATAAAAAAGTTAAGCCAACAATTAGAAAACGATCAATTCTGATGGAATCCAAAATAGAACTAAATGCTGAACGTACTTTCATGAGGGAAGGAAATGCGACATATCTTCCTGGTAATATATACAGGATTTGTATTGACTAATCATTTCATAGGGGCTTATACAAGGGAACTTGGAAACGTTTCTTAGCATTTCGTTAGTTTCTTCTTTCTTTTTAAACTTTCATTCTTTGAAGTCAATTTGCAAACTTGTAAAATTAAAATATATGTTCATCACATACTTCTGTCTGGATTTTTAAAACAGGTGAGAAATAGTTTTTTCTCATTTCAAAGAAAGAAAAAAAAAAGGTGAATAAGACATTTCAAAACATTTACACAATACATGAAAAATTTAATTGACAATAAAAGAGAATCACACAAAGATGAAGACAACAAAAACAGTAAAACAAGTTACATGAATAAACATAACAAGCAAAATCATTACAAAAAAAATGAAGAGCAATGTAAATAACACATTGTTATAGGAATGGTGCAGAATGGAATAAAAAAGATAGTCTTTGACAAGTTTCTTTTGTTTAGTTTCTTTCCAAATCACAGAGAATGGGAGACTGAATGATTAACAGCCAAGTACTAAGGAAGAAAATCAAAGTTCCCAATTAAATCCACTTTAATTTCATGTAAAAGATCCATTGTTGTCTAAAGATTTATCTAATGGCAATCAGTAACCATAAAAGCAAGCTAAGAATCTTCCTTTTGTAATAATCTTAAGTGGTTTAGTGTAATGCATTATGATAAAATATAGTATCAATATTGATCAGTAAAGATAAATGTTGTTATTTTCATTATGATACACAGGAAATGTCATTGAATCAAAGCCTGATGGTCTTGCAAGCCATTATAAGAGAATTCATTCTTTGCCAAATGTTGTGCAACTGAAACATTGTGCTAAATAAAGCTTTTTCAGGGTGTGGTGATTTTATTAGTCAATCTCAAAAATGACACTTTTGGATTCTCTTGAAGATGCATGAAAAAAAAAAATTTTTAATAAATGACCATTTCTAATTATAATGAGGCTGCTTACTGTAAAGCAAGTTCTATTTAGAAGACTGTAGGCAATTTAGTCAGGAACTAAAAGTAGTGATTCAATTCAAATATCTTGGCTCCAGAATAGAAATAATTTCAAGAGCAGCTGAGAAGACAAAAACATCTTAACCTAAACTCAACATTCAGACTGTTGCTTGCAATGATCTTTTCAATTTTTCTGTATGTTTACAAATCTTGGACATTAACAGTGAAGAATTACAGAGGAGAAATGGGATACTACAGAATCATTCTAGGCATGACCTCTGTTGGCCACATCCCAAATAATGCAGTGAAGACTCCAACAGACAAGAAACAGGGTTGTTTAAAGACTTCATAGCCACTGTCAAGAAGAGGAAGTTGGAATGATATTGGTATGTCATAAGAGACAACGATCTTTCCAGGGTCACTTTACAAGGTATCAACATGACAGAAAAGAGGCACTGAATCTACTGGAAGATCCCACACAGAGGTTCAGACATTGGCATCCAACTGAGATATGTGGAGGGAGCTGGTCAGGTGCTCAGCTGTGCAGCAACCCTATGATCACATCTAGTCATGGGACGGAAGGTGACGAGAATGCAGTTTAAGAAATTAAGTAATCACAGAGGAAGAAGAACAGTCTCCAAATCACATTTATTCTCTTTTTTTTTTTTGTTAAGAAACTTTTTTATACTCTACATTCAACTTATACTGGCCATAATCATCCTATATGAGATAGTATCTTTTATAAATACTAAGTTATCTAGATCACTTAGTATAGATTTTACTGACCATAGATAGGCACTTTAGTCTTGAAATAGTTTTAAAGTTCTTCGATTATAGACAAGATTCTAATCAAAAAATTCTTGGAAATTAAGGTACAGAATAATTTCTTCAAAGTAGGAATTGATAAAAAAATAAAAAATAAAATAAAAATATGCTGCTTATTTCCTGGAAAGTGCTTTGGAAAAATCTGTGAAATGTCCAGAAATATTCACTAAATTGAAATTTGGACAGATTCATCAATCTGCTCAAATACCAAAAATTGCAGGTCAAATTTTATTCCCTTATGCACCACATTATAGCCTATTGTCATTATTCAAATTTTCGTTCGTCTCATATTTCAAAATGCAAATTTTGACAGCATTAGAATTCTTCCTGACCTTTTTCCTATTTTAAAATTGAGAGAGAAAAAATACTGACCTGAAATGAAACACGTTTTAAAAATTCTGAGAATGGAGCTCTACTCCCAGATGTTTTTTCAGGCCAGCTTCACTCACCACCAAATCTTAGAAAAGAATACCTCATCTATTCGTAATTAAATTATACATTAAGAAAATGACTTCATTTGTCAAGTAAGACCTGAAAGCTAAGTTTTTACTTGAAAAAAAAAATATAAATAAATAAATTAGGTAAATTTCTTAGCCCAGATTAATAAGAAAAACAACTGCTTGTCGAACTGAGACTATTGTAAAGAACAGAAACCAAAAAGTGTCAGTAATTCAAAGGAAATAGCAGCAGTATGCACAGAATTGCACCAAGGGGATAGAAATTCATTCATTTCAAAATCCGTAGCCAGACACAATTATGAATAATCTCTTGGTTGATGGAAATGGATCACTAGACAAGATGTAATCAAATTGAAATGATGATAGATTACAGGAACTTTATTTTGGGTAGTGGATAATGAATTGCTGATCAGGTTACATCCTTTTTTTTTTTATAGGATACCACCCACCAAAACAGTTTTTACAGAGAGACAGGAAATATTAAGGTATTCAAGCCATAAAAAATCAATTATATAAATTGCACCTTGTATAACATCTCTAACAAACTATCTTCTGTTATCTTATAAATCAATGTAAGGCGGGACAATCTGTCATAATCCCATGTATTTAATTATGACAGAACAACAATTACAAAACGAAACTTTGATATCACATACATCTGATCGTACACCCCCACAAAAAACAAAAAAAAACAGTGAAAAAGCATCTGATAGCAATTTAGAAAGTTCCTGACACACAGTATTTTTTCTTGTCTTATAATGAAAATTCATCAATGTTGTGGCCTTTCTTTTTTTTTCTTTTGTTTTCCTCTAGAAGACCTAGTGCTGTCAAACAATATGCTTTGGAAATATGAGATAAAACTGTAAAATAATTGTTAGCCAAATTATAAATGCTTTCATAAGTTAAAATTAAATCAAGCAAAACAGATAAATAGTGAGTAAGGGAGTGTGTGTGTGTGTGTATATATATATATATATATATGTATGAGAGTGAGAGCGTGTGTGTGTGATAGAGAGAGAGAGAGAGAGAGTGAGCAAGCATGTGTGAATGAATCTGAAGTGCACAAAGGCCAGAAATGCAAAAGGCAAACAGCAAGCAGTAGCAAAAGCATCAGCATCTGGGCTAAACTGTATGGAAAATGGTTTTATTAATCAAAATTGCAGATACAAACTTCTATCTCACCCAAACATTTAACAAGTTTTTAAAAATTATTTTAACATTAAAAGTGTCAGCAGATTAAGATGCAAATTCAGAAATTAGAAAAAGAAATGGACATTTTTTTTCTTTCTTCATGCAGTTCCATTGCTTATTTTCAGAAATGCCTAGGAAGAAAGGAAAGAGAAGGAGAATGAAAAAGAAGTGAGAAGATAGCCATTTCCCATTTTTGTTTATCCATTGACCTGTCTGATAGGTTTTTTACGATTTATCAAACTTTTGCAGGTTATTTAAAGACAGAAAATATTTTTACATTGTAAGAATTTTTTACTGATACAAGTCCTACTAATTAACCCATAGCTGGGAAAGAAGAGGTGGAGTCGTAGCTTTCCCAAGGCTATTTGCATGTAAGTGAATATAACAAACCCAACTGGAATTGGAACCTGGCTCTGATTTCTAATTCTGAGCAGTTATCCATTACACCACCCACACATCCAATCTTACAGCACCTGGTATTTCCAAGCAGTCACCCATCTAGATACTAACCAGGTTTGATGTTGCTTAACTTCAGTGATCATATGAGAACTAGTGTTCCAACATGATATGGCCATAAGCCTATTCACATATGTTATCACTAATCTTTATCAAGCAACATGATTGGAATATGAACCAACTAAACAATAGGGTAAACGGATATTAAGAGACAGTCATTTTCCAGATTATAGAAAATCAGCAATCAGCTTGGATATCGAATGAGATTCATGCAAAGCTTTGTGCTACTTAACGAGTGCGAAATTAAAATATTTTTAATCTGATAAGAAATCAACTTGACTTTTTGGGATGGATGGTTATTAATTTCAGTAAAATCTACAATTGGTGATAACTGACAATTATCTAGAATAATTGGGCAGAAATAGAACTCCCACAGTACAAGTGTACAGTTGAGATTTAAATAAATAATACAGTAACAATAATCTTCGAGATAGCATAAAATATATTCCCTTTATCTCTGGCAGTCAGTCTAGTGCTACACTAATTAACAACTAAACAAACACAAGTCAAAAGAGAAGAGTTGAAATATCTATCCTAAGAATATAAATCATTACAAAATAGATTTACAAGCTTGGTTTAAAATTAGTTTTAATTCTAAAAAGAGCATCATCAACCAGACATTTTGATGGAACGGGAGACCTTGTTTGGATTACTGAATTCATTCTATATGTTGCTTTTACTGTGACAACAACATCTCAACCAATTCATTCTATGGTATCTTACAGATGTATGAGAGTTGCTCCAAAAATAATGTTTCTTATATACACAACATCAAAAGCAAATGTATATTGTATGAGAATTCCAACCAATATCTCATACTAAGAAAAATGGCATCTGACATGAATGTGGGTACAAAGCAGGGGTGTATCACTGAATTTCTCCATGTAGATGTGTTCATGGTTATCAGTGAGAGTCTGTCAAGCTTTCGATAAAGACATTGCAGCATGGGCTGTGGCTTTAGATATCTCAAAGGTGTTTGCTGTAAAATTCTACAACGGGGTATATTGAAGTTGGGGGAAACATCTAACCGATTGCTCTCCCAACCATCACAGGAGTAATAGGCAGAAAAAGGAAAGAGATGGGTGGTAACAAAATGATCCTGCCTCACAAGACACAGCAACTTTAGAGGAAAAAAATGCCCATGGGACCAATTTCACAAGACACTGTGTCTTGCTCACTGCTGGTTTTCCTGTCACTTTTATTGACAGCAAACCGTTGTCAGAAACCTGGATCTAGAAATTTTGCAGAGAAGCCCTTATCTGAACATGGCTGCTAAGAGGGGAAAATCCAGATGTAACTGGTTTTGACAAACATGTCCACACACAGTCCAGGGCCTCTTTTGCATCTGTACGGACACAAGTCCACCAGTGTTTGGCAGGCTGGTCTTCATAAACTTGAGGGATATGGTGCCCCTGGTCAAATTTTCAATTTCATTCAATCTTAACAAATCAAGTTGTGTTGAAGAGCCACTCTTCTAGTTCCTTTCACATTAATCAAGGAGTACTACAAGGCTTTAACCTTGGGCTTGCTTTTTTTTATCTTCAATGACCTTCCAGATATCATCAGTTCCCAGTTCAGTATTTATGCTGATGATAACTTTCTTTTTTTCATCCCATGCAAGGCAGTAATGACAGTAAGACACAAAGTCTTACTTTTTCTGAAAATAATTAAACAAAATGAAATAATTAAATGAAAAATGTAATAATAGGCAGATCAATGGGACCAAATTAATCTGGCTGGCTAGATAGATAGATAGATAGATTGAATGATAGAAACAGATTGATAGATGAATAAAAACAGAGAGATAGTTAAGTCAAATTAGGTAATCTGAATTTTGGATGCAGTTAAAAAAATACAAGGCAACAATTAGAATTCAAAAATTGAAAAAAGAAAAAAAAAGGAGGAGGAGGGTATTGGTAACCTACCTTAGTTCTGAATGATACAAAGCGAACATGTTTTTGTGCAAGAAGGAGCCTTCCAAGTCTCGGATCATCAATCCATCTAATTGGATTAAATATTTCTTGTCTTTCTCCTACACCAAAACAATGATACCAGTGCGGAAAAATGAAATGCACGAATGACATCTGCAACTAGGGAATGTCAAATTTGAGGGGAATATGGGCAAGAGAGCTAACATTTTGGCTAACAGTTACAAAATAGGGTAACACAGAGGAGAGCCACAATTTTGACAAAGAAAATGAAGTCACAATATAGGAGATAAAGTGAACTGCAATTTTTTAAGAAATTAGTAAAGGGCTCTTAAGTGATTATAAAGAGTGATAAGGATGGGGCATAAAAAGTTAATGACAGGATAAAGTCATTGTTATGTAGTAAGGGGTTACATATCCATGTCAGGTTTCTAGCATTGTCCTGTGAAAAGTAAGAGAACCCAGCCTAGCCTTATTACATGTGTAAAATAAGAAAGATCTTCTAAAAGTATTCTCCATATTGTATATGCATATAAAGGGTCATTTGGTAGAGAAATTCATTAATTTCACAATATGCAAGATGATTTAAAATAGTTTCATAAGATATAAAAATAAAAATTTCTGCAGTTTATTATAAACATAGTGTGTCCATTATTTTAACTTAAAACTATAAAAATCCTTCATTTTCTTTTTGAAATGTAATACAGAATATAAAAAGAAATTACATCAAATTTATTAAAGTAGCTACCTGCCTTCCTACTTATGTAAGATATATTGCAGAAGAAAATGAAATTTGACTCATTTAATTATATATATATATATATATATATGTATGTATGAGTAACAAAACTCAAGATGTCATACTTATTTATATTTCTTTCATCTACATCCATTTCTTTACACCCCCTTCCCCCCATTTTTCTCTTGATTTTTCACTTGCCCTCTCCCTCACTTTACCCAATTCTGTAGCTCTGTAGAAGTGACTAGCCGATTTCTATCTTCATGTGTGTATACACACAAACACACACCGGGTATGGGTCCTGAAAAGAAAGTTTTGGGAACAACCCTCTTCCCCAAATATGAACCCATTATCAAACATTAGAATTGCAGTGAGAAAGGCATCTTAGTTTGTTCAAGAACATTTCAGCAGTGTCTCAATCATTATGTGCGGATAACACTTTTAAAGCATACAGACTGATTTGAGGAAGTATGCACAGATACTCTGGTCCGAGAGAAAAATACTGATCTATATGTAATTAATCTTGTGGTTTTTTTATGGGTATGATGTTAGTAAATATTGTGATGAACAAAGTGAAATTTATTATTTCTAAATTTCTTGTTACAAACTCATTTCAATTCCAGTTGAACTTGTTTTATTATAATCTGATACCAACCAATGTACATTGACCGCTGAGGAAATGAGAACAATTTCAAATGACTAACTCATTCAGATCAGAAACATTTTTACCGTTGCAATATTTCTTCTCATCTGCTATATATTAAGCTCTAAGATTTACATATTATGTGCTTGAAATTTTCAAAATCATTACATTCAAGTGTAATATTACTGAGCCATGAGACAGACTTATAAGTAAACAAGTCAAGTATGAGGATGTACAGAACCATAAATAACTTACCTTTCTTATTTGGTTTGGTGTCAATGGTAGCGAGACATGAGGGATGGAGATACAAGTAGAGATTCAGATAGAATATAATGCTAAACAAAATTTATAATTTGGAAATTACTGAATAGAAAAAAGAAAAGAAAGTTATTTTTCTTCTTTTGTTTCAATGAATTATTATATTAGACTGATTTATAATTATAGGTCCAGGTAATACTTTAGATAGTGCACAAGAACTCAAATATAAGAAATGTTCACTTATTTAAAAGATCAAAACATTATTCATTACTTTTAAAAGTAATATACAAATATTTCTCTTAAAAGGTTGCTAAGCATAGCAAAATTTATAGACTTTTTTTTTTTTATTATTTTAAAAATATCTAAATGTTACTGTGTTCTCTGTAGAAATGGCTACTTCCTGTTACGCAAGTGAAGTATTTTCAAGTCATCCTGGAATTGAGTTTTTGATTACTTTAAAGTGTAGTTAATGAAAAAAAAAACAATCTGTTTGCATGACAAACAAATGACAGACTTGCTTGAATGGAAATCAGTTTTAAGATGATGACAGAATATGTACAAGTAATGGTTGGTAATCCAGAAAGCAAATGATATGTGGAAGAGGAGGCAATGTTAATATGGTTATGAAGATGATGCATTTTATAGTGCAGAGAGAGAGAGAGAGAGAGAGAGAGTCTTAAGCAAAATATGTTGCACTTGAATGCATAATGATACAAGAGAGAAAAAGAAAATTCAATAAAATGGACACAAACCTTACACAGACTCTTGGGAATATTGGCAGAAAACAAAAAAGAAAAAAAAAGGCAAGATTCAAAATTTGATAAGGCACTTAAACCAATAGTCTGCTATTGAAAAATGCACAATTTCCTTGGTGGTTAACATAAGAGGGGATTACAAGCATATTTATTGGTCTCCCATTTGAATAAAATCTTTATAAATATGAAAAGTTCTCAGCCAAACCTTCATAATAACAAGCAAGAAAGAAAGAAAAAAAAACATCAGTAACATACAGGCCACATTTACATCAATAAACCACTAATTTAATGATAGATAAAAGTATTCATTTTTCAGCATAATCACCTTTGTCAAGGCACATAACCCAAAAATAAAAATTCACTTAATAACTGACAGGACACAAACTTACTGATGTAACTTTGCATGCACGCATATAGATGTGTATAAACACATACACCGTATCCTTAAGTATAATAATATGGCTTAATATTACATTTGTCATTTTTTCCAGCATCCAATAGATAATCCATTTTCACTGGCAAACACTTAACTAGTTTTTTTTCACTCTTCAAAGTCATAAATTGATTATTTACTGAAATAAACCATAAATATACAACCACTACCTCTCTCTACCCATACTCAATTATGACCATATCTTTTTCATTTGTTTGTCTTTTTACAAGAATTGCTTATATTATATAAAATGTTTTATGCATATGTCGCTTGTATATTGGTTTTTCACAAAATCCTACCTGAAAGAAAAAGAAAAGGAAAAGGAAAAAGAAAAAAAAGAAAAGGAAAAAGAAAAAGAAAAAAAAAAGAAAAGGAAAAAGAAAAAGAAAAAAAAAAGAAAAGGAAAAAGAAAAAGAAAAAAAAAAGAAAAGGAAAAAGAAAAAGAAAAAAAAAAGAAAAGGAAAAAGAAAAAGAAAAAAAAAAGAAAAGGAAAAAGAAAAAGAAAAAAAAAGAAAAGGAAAAAGAAAAAGAAAAGGAAAAAAGAAAAGGAAAAGAAAAAGAAAAAAGAAAAGGAAAAGGAAAAAGAAAAAAAAGAAAAGGAAAAAGAAAAAAAAGAAAAGGAAAAGGAAAAAGAAAAAAAAGAAAAGGAAAAGGAAAAAGAAAAAAAAGAAAAGGAAAAGGAAAAAGAAAAAAAGGAAAAGGAAAAAGAAAAAGAAGAAAAGGAAAAGGAAAAAGAAAAAAAGAAAAGGAAAAGGAAAAAGAAAAAAAAGAAAAGGAAAAAGAAAAAAAAGAAAAGGAAAAGGAAAAAGAAAAAAGAAAAGGAAAAGGAAAAAGAAAAAAAGAAAAGGAAAAGGAAAAAGAAAAAAAAGAAAAGGAAAAGAAAAAAAGAAAAGGAAAAGGAAAAAGAAAAAAAAGAAAAGGAAAAGGAAAAAGAAAAAAAAGAAAAGGAAAAGGAAAAAGAAAAAAAAGAAAAGGAAAAGGAAAAAGAAAAAAAAGAAAAGGAAAAGGAAAAAGAAAAAAAAGAAAAGGAAAAGGAAAAAGAAAAAAAAGAAAAGGAAAAGGAAAAAGAAAAAAAAGAAAAGGAAAAGGAAAAAGAAAAAAAAGAAAAGGAAAAGGAAAAAGAAAAAAAAGAAAAGGAAAAGGAAAAAGAAAAAAGAAAAGGAAAAGGAAAAAGAAAAAAAGAAAAGGAAAAGGAAAAAGAAAAAAGAAAAGGAAAAGGAAAAAGAAAAAAGAAAAGGAAAAGGAAAAGGAAAAAGAAAAAAAAGAAAAGGAAAAAGAAAAAAGAAAAAAGAAAAAAGAAAAGGAAAAAGAAAAAAAAGAAAAGGAAAAGGAAAAAGAAAAAAAAGAAAAGAAAAAAAAGAAAAGAAAAAAAGAAAAGAAAAAAAGAAAAGAAAAAAAGAAAAGAAAAAAGAAAAGAAAAAAAGAAAAAAGAAAAGAAAAAAGAAAAGAAAAAAAGAAAAGAAAAGAAAAAAAGAAAAGAAAAAAAGAAAAGAAAAAAGAAAAGAAAAAAAAAGAAAAAAGAAAAGAAAAAAGAAAAGAAAAGAAGAAAAGAAAAGAAAAAAGAAAAGAAAAGAAGAAAAGAAAAGAAGAAAAGAAAAGAAAAAAGAAAAGAAAAAAAGAAAAGAAAAGAAAAGAAGAAAAGAAAAGAAGAAAAGAAAAAAAGAAAAGAAAAGAAGATTGGCATCATTCTTTTCTATTCTTTGCTTTTTTTTGTTTTCTGTATGGGAATTACAAAAATGACTTTACATAAAGAGAATTTAATATTAATTCTATCAAAATCAATGTAACTGGCAAACAAAATCTAAAATACATGATACATCACACAGCACAATGATTGGTTGGTTGATTTTGTTTTGCAGCATATCAACCTCTATGGGTTATTTAATGCCGAAATCTAAATATTTTGAACATAATTTTATGGTTTCAACTAAATATATTTTGAACAAAATTGTATGCCTTCAACTAGAGAATTGTATTATTGTTTTTTTTTTTCAAAATGTATTGCTGGTATTTTTATACTTTCATAATGTTTTGCTTCTGTTGGGGAGTGTCACTATTTGCCATGATGAATGTTATAGAACCAATTAAGTGAAACAAAACCAGTGAAATGTTTATAAGGAGATGAAAGGTCATTAAAAAAAAATATAACCATGTTATGTCAAAATGACTAAAAAGCATAATTTAATCTCAATAGATATTAAAATATAGAAGACTGGGCATGAAAGACACTTGTTCTTTAAAATTTACTGAAGGAAAACATCAACAATATCAAGACCAATATTGCACACGTGTGCACAACAATCACATTCAAATAACGAGTGTACCCAATTTTTGTCATGAAGAGACACCAGATATCCATGTGTTACAGAGGATCTGAAGTTGAATACTGAGGTTATTTAAAGTCACCAGAACTCATCAAAGAACAGAGCATGCTCTTGCTAGCCAAATGTGCAAAACAGTGTGTGATATTCAGTATTTTACAATGCTTTTTGACCCACAAATGATAGAGCAGATAAAAATTAAATTCTATCTCTGAGGTTATTGCCGATAGAATTCATTGATGGCCTTTATATTCATATTACAGCCAAACAATTACATTTTTGGAGGTAAGTTAATACATGAGAGTAACTTGGGTTGAAAAAGATGAGAGGATAAGTGCTACTAACTTCCAAAGTCATTGGAGATGACCAGAAGCCAATTGTGCATTAAAATAACTTTTCACTGACAGACAAAAAAAAAAAAAAAAATTTAATTTTTTTTTTATTCATTTTGTTTCTAAAGCATTATACAAATCTGAAATAAGTTTTTTGACAAAATGTCTTGGATTAGAATTATCTTTTTCAGCTAATACATCTGTGCATGTGTGTATGTGTCCCAAAACTATAGGAACTGCCAGCGGCTATGTGAGTGAGGTATTCTAGCTCCAAAGTATGATGCAACTGAAGAAAAAGCAATTACAACAGATTTCTAAGATATTCATATTCCAGACGCATTTAATGTTGCACAGAATCCAATTCAGTTGCTCAACTCTTGAGCTACTGGTGTTCCTCCCAACAGGCTTCAACAAAGTTAGAATGCACATCATGATTTTTAGAAATCTCAACACTCCAAAGTTATGAAATGAAACTTGCCTGTCAAAGAGCTTCTCCCATGTATCACTGAGGTAACTACCCTAACTGGATAGTTAAAAAAAAAAAAAAAAAAACGAAAAATACAGTCCTTTAACTCTTGAGCTACCTATTAATTCAAAGAAATTTCAATTCACAGTAATGTTCAACCTTGCAGTGACCATTAACAAGATATAAAAACAATCTCACAAAATTGATGGCCTTTACCAGACTTTTTCAGCTTTTACTATAGCCAGCACTATTTTGGTTATTGTAATGTTTAGATATGAAAAAAACTTTTCATATTGGCACTCAATGGAAGAAGAACTAATTTCACTGACCTTTTTTCATATTTGCTGATTTTAAAAAGAAACATTTAAAAACATTCATTTTCTGTGTTCTAATATTTTAAGCTATTTTTTCTACCTGAGAACATCAGGTGTCTATGCTAGTTCACAATATTAACCTAAAGTTAGTATTCACATTTAATTTTTTTTTTTTTTCATTTTTAATTACAACTTCCAGAATGTTGAAGAATAAAATCAAAGAGAACATAAAGAAGAGGATAAATATCTGGACTTTGCCGAAGAACTAGAGAATTTGCAGACATGATGACAGACATACCGATTGTTGTTCAAGCAGCATCTAGACAATAGTATGCCACCATTGAAAAACAACTAAATTATAGAGAAGGATGCTGGATTATTAAAGAGATTTGCCGTAACTGTATCTCCAGTGTAAGCCAATTGCTACTGGTATGAAAACTTGAATTCAAATTATAATTTGTACTCAAGTTTTTAAAATGTTACCAATTGTTGTTTAACTCTTATCTGACCTGAAATTATTTAGTGAGAAAATTTCAAGGGAGATAAATTGAGACAGCATTTGATGTCATTTATAAAAAGATTAAAAGAAACAAAATTTGAATTTGGATTTCTATTTCTATGCATGTTTTTTTGTTTTTTCTTGTAGAGTCAGTGAGCTGAACAATTTTAAAAAAATGTAATCAACTAGAAATTGAAGAAAAAAAGCAAACAAAAAACAATAACCTATTTCAAGAGTCAACCACTGATTAAAAAAAAAAAGTACAAAAAAAAAAAAGAATAAATAAAAAAGACCTTTACTCAAGAAGTTAAGAACTTAAAATGACAAACTGCTAAGGAATACAGAAAGATTATTCTTAGAAGATAAACAACAAAAAATATCTGACAACCTGTTGTAATGTATGGCAAGAGTCTGTTGAGATGGGGGGGGGATACCTAATCAATTTCTCTCCCAGCAACTAAGGGGGTAATAGGCAGATAGGGTAAAAAGACAGGAGGTAACAAAAAAATAACATGGTTTTGGAAACCACAGCAACTTTAAGAACAAAATGCACATGGGACGGACTTCACAAGACACTGTGTCTTAACAACTGGTGACTGCTGGTTTTCCCATTGCTGGTTTTCCCATTGCTTTTATTAGCATGAGACATCTTACAAAGACCCAGATCTTGACCAGTTGTAAAGAGGCCCATATCTAGACAAGCCAAACTGTCCCACTGCCTACAAGGAAAACCTGAGTGTGATTGGTGTTGACAAACATGTCCCCACATAATCTGGAGCCTCTTTTTGCATCTGTATTGATGTGTGTAGATTGTATATACGAGTTTCACTTGAGGTTTAGAGAGAGCTTAAGTCCCAATAGATGTTTCAGGTAAGGAGCCTCATTGAGAGTACAACTGTTCATCATGACTGGAGAAAACTTAGGGTTTGATCTGTTATGATGAAATAGTACTAATTTGGTTTTAGAAGTAATGAATGTTATAAGCTAGTTTCTCCCTCATTGAACTGTGCAAGTAAGATCAGAGAGAAGACCAACTGCCAGGCTTTGGTGATGCTCCTATAAACCATGGTACAATTACCAATGGATATATATTTACTAATGATCTGATAATATAAGAGAAAAAAGGCCAGGACTGAGAGAGCCTTGAGAACCTGCATTGATCTGATGGGTGTCAGAGATCTGGCCATTAACAAGGATCTTCATGAGCATACCTGATAAGACCAACTTGATAACTGATGACTCTTCTAGAAACACCATAAGTGGTGAGTGTGTGTAGCAGCCACCTATGCCACATCTTATCAAAAGCCTTTGCAATATTTAAGGCAATTGCTCTTGTGATGAATTTGTTACTAAGCACTTCACTGATTAATAAATAAAAATATTTATTAACCAGAGTTGAAAGCATAAACAAGGAACCTTTTTTTTTTTTTTTAAATTCTTGTCTTGACTCTAGATGTCATTGATGCAACCAGGTTTTTGCACTGATAATTATTGAATTCTTGTATCTAAACTGTCTTTCAAATGATCTGTGGCGGTGATTTTTCATTCCAGAGATTCTTTATTGGACTGGGATCCACTGAGTTGGGAGCGGGGTCATTCCAAGAGCTGCAATCATAATCCTGAAAGCATTATTTTTGCATGTATAATGGTATGACACAGAATACTGAATAAAAATAGTGCCATTGTATGGTACCATTCAGAAGAGACTCCACCATTTTTATACAGGATGGTATGCCCTGCCATACAGGGTAAAACAATGGTTTCAGGATCATGAGATCGAGCTCTTGCAATGGCTAACTCACCAAACATCAGACAGAAATACTGAGGAATATTATAAGATCATCTCCCAATGGAAATCCCTACAGATCATCTGAAAGAAAATTTCTATGACAAGAATTCAATGATGATCTGTGCAAACGCTTTTGCAATATCAATGCTTTTCAGAGTCAAGAATCATAAAAAAAAAACATAGTTGCCTTGTGAATACTAACTTTTCAACAACAATTATTACATGTTTATCAAGTTATTGTAAACAATAAAAGAATGCAATATTTTTAAATTGAAAAAAAAAAAAAAATTATTTTCCCCCCTAATTTTGGGTTGTGATTTCCAAACTTTTGCAAGGCACTCTAAATCAATGCTCAAAATCCTATCTTTTATCTGTGCTTCACTTGTGAGAAAAAAAAAACCAACAATCTCAGCTATACAGCAAGCTTAGTTTCTATTCATATCTTTTCATGACAAAACACAGCAAAATCAAAAAGATATGAAGAAATTAATAGACTGTCAAATGAAGGGGCATTAAATGAACTGTTCTAGGAATTAACACTTTTTTGTGATTTAAAAATGCAAAATCAGCAGGCTAGGGAATAATATTCCTCTAATAGTAAGCAAGGAATAGCAAATCCATTTTAAAAAAGTAAGAGCAGCTCAAGATGACACAGTCATTAAGACTAAGGTTAGTAAATCAAAATCTAAAAGAACAAGAAAATTCTTGCCATTACTACAGCGACTATGGCCAAGCTAGATCTTGATACTAAACAGTAAGCAGAGACTTGGATTAATGGTAGATATTTCTAAGGCACACCGATTTGTATATAATCGTCATATAATGCCTAAGATCTAATTAGACTTTTTAAAACATTTCTTTTACATTCTGTGTCCTTTCCAGGATGTGCAAAATCATAGCTCTTCACAACCTCCTATACCTAGTATCCCTTAACAATGTTTTTCCTGTTGCAAAACCTTCACACACCCTTGTTCCGCCATCCATTCACACAAGATTGTCAAGTAGATGTCCTTTCCTGTCCATCAACATGTTCAGTGTCAAACTCTCCAAGCCCTCCTTCCTCATAAGTCCAAGAATATTTAGCTCTCTTTCTGAGTTTAACCATCCTTTTTGTCTCCATTTTCCTTAAGCCTTTGTTGCTTATATGTCCATACATGGAATTTTCAACATCCTATCAAACTATATTTCTGTTGCCTCCAGATTTTTCATCTATCAGGAGGTTGTCGCACATCCACTGCCACACAAAAGGACATAGCAGTTCAGCACTCTTTTTATTTAATATATTCAAAACTTTAAAGGATTAATCTCTTGGTATGCAATTGACTGATAGGTATGATACATTGCCTAAAGATAATGAGGAATGAAATTAATGAGGTGAGAAATTATTTCAATCTGCATACACAGTTATCTCTTCCTTTCTTTTTACAATGCTGTGTGCTCGACAGATGTATATTTGATAACTCCACATGGCAAAGTTAAATTCATCTTGTCACTAACGACAGTTGCCAATGAGTAAGAATCCATGCACCAATGATAAAAATATTAGCATTTAATCAAAAGCCTTCTTGTGAACAATAAAAGTTGAAAGAAAGAATTAAAATATTATTACAAGAATCTATAAAAAGCCTTAATTTGTTTGGATAGAGATCAGTTCAGCTGAAAGTAAGGCATTGTTCCTAACAGATAATAGTCTTTGTTTAAAAAGCTTTATAGTGACAAAATCCAAGGAAAGTAATTGCTCGTTCTATAGATGAGGCAGGCAAATATCTTAACCTGTTCATGTCCTGAAGGCAACATTTAGGCTGATCTATTCTTTTCTCCTTCAAATTCCATCTTTTCTTAGTTTCCTGGGGATTTGGGGGGTTTTTTTAAACCCATTTCTAATGAAACACTGGTGCACAAAACAAATAAATATGAAATTTGATTAAAGATTTAAAATAGTTCCTTATTACTATTAGTTTCATCAAGCTGGAACTAGTCAAGGACAATTTTCAGGAAGCATTTCTTGCCTGATAAGCCCAGATGGCAAAAAGTACTGAGAGTAAGCAACTATTCTGCATCTCAAATCAAAGTTTATCTTGCTTTGTTCTTCACTGCGCACTTCTTGTTGCCGCAACTATTGTCTAAGTGGTAAGACATGCTCCTTCAACTTTTGAAACATGTCTGCACTAATAATATTTACACTTCATATGTATGAACAGAAATCCATTTCATGCAAATGTATAGAGTGAAATTGTTGAAGAGTCGATATATAAATATATATATACATAAATATATGTATGTATATATATACACACACACACACACCCTTGTGTAAATTAATTGAAACAAAACAAATAATTCCGTTATTTACTTTTTTTTGTATTTTTCCAATGAAACATGACCCAGTGCACATGTTAGTACTTTGTATGTCCATTCCAAGAAGTCATTCCTTGCAGATTGACCACAGATTTTTGATTGGATTTAAATCAGGAGGGTTTCCAGGCCAGTCTATAGTACTTTGATTTGCTCACTGGTAAGGTTTGCCAGTGTATTCGTGCAGTATTACAATTTTCACACGCTTCCTTGGAGTAACATCCATCACAGACAATAGCCGCAGTCGACAGTCCAGACAGTAATGTCTGGGCGTGATAAAAATCTGATGCAAATACAAATGACAATATTTTTCAAAGCCAAACAAATTTCATCATACACCCCGAAAATAGATTCATATTACTGCAAACCACTGCAAGTGTGTGTGTGTGTGTGTGTGTGTGTGTCCCCCAAAACCTTGTCCCAAAATTCTCAATACAACAATTGTTATTTGTTGAATAAATTTAGTGTGCTTCAAGTCAAATAGATGACACCAAGATTCAATATTAACATTATAAATATCAAAAAAGTATATATTTTTTCCACTTTTCTAGACACAAATGAAGTTATGAGATTACTAAAAAACCTAATTTGCATAACTCAACCACTGCCTTATCCACCAACTGTTTAGCTCATACTTATTACTCTTAAGGAAGAAAAGTATTTAATTCAACTAGAAAAACATCTAACTTATACCACTTTCTCATGAGACACAAAGAAATTTTAAATCTGCTCAAAGTAAAAAATAAAAAATAAACATTCTGAATAATAAAGTTTTTCTTTATCACACACAGTTTTGTGGGGAGAAAAAAAAGAAACTTTTTTTCTCTTAAATGTACAAAGTTGTATGACACTCTCTTACAAGTACCTTAAAGTATAAATTGCAACAATTCTTTGAGAAGAAACATGAACTGACTTAATCATATTCAATAGGATTGAATCTTATGTCTTTTACTTGAAAATGTAACTGATAAGAAACAAAACCAAACACAATTTTAACTTAAATAAACACTAAAACTCTAAAGACATAACATATTGAATTCATTTAAGAGCAAAGTGAGTGTCTAAGAATACGATACTTAATGGCATATAGATTCAAGCTATTTACATTTGTAATGAAGTCAGTTTTAAAAAAACAAAACTTGAATCTTTCATATTTAATATTATATTTAATTCAACTCCTAAGTATTTGTGCATGACTCATGAAACCACTTGTCCAATACTTGGAAATATTCATGCACAAACATAGTAATTGATGTACTTAGGAGTTGAATTTGATATAATATTAAATATATCTGAGAGACTACAAACGCCTCTCTAGGGTGGTTGTTTATATAACTGGATGTATTAGAAATTTTTCCCACATTTGCAAGAACAAATCCAGGTGTAAATTCATGTGCTTATGTGTTTGATAGCCAGGAGTAACTCCCAGACCCACCATGCACCTGATTTTCTTAGTTTCGTGTGAAACTGAATGCAAGGCCTATTCTGGCCTAATACTGCATATTTCATTTTTCAGTATCATAGTTATGGTAGATAGCAGTATTGGTAGTCTGGGTAAACTAACCTATCAAATACTGACACTTCACTTCAAATATAGAACCCAGGTGATTTTTGAGACATTTTTTTGGAACAAAGGTAGTGTTAAATGTCATCAAATCCAAACTTTCCCCAGGTAGATTTAAAATTAGCAGCCTTCCTTTATGTGAACAGTTATTCTTCTATTCAATTTAACCATTTCAGATTTGCTTTTTTTTTGTTTTTGGGTAAAAAGTTAGTGTTGCTATTTTTATTTAAGCAGGTATTATTTTACAGCCAAAATAATAAGTCATCTCTTGCTTACAAGCATAAAAAAAAAATGTTTCTTTATTAAAAGATATAAATGCAAAGGTGATCACGAGTAAGTGGAATATTTCATACTGACATGCTGAAATAGAAAGAGGTCGAGAGAATAACCAGAAATTTGGCCATTCTGAAGCTTCTATATAGATAAGAAAAACAAAACCAAATCAACAATTCTTAGCCCAGTGATAAGCAGCATTTTTTTTTGTGCAGTTTTAAGCATTTCCTTTTAAAAAGTTGAAAGCTTTGGTTGGTGCAGTTAAGAAAAAAATAAACGTGCTTCTAGCTGAATGAAAGCAAGCAAAACGTGGTTAATTAAGAAAGAGCGTTTGAGATTTGAAGCTAATATTAAAAAATTAAATTAAATTAAAAAAAACTACAATGATCACAACAATAAGGCACAACATGCAAAAAGATGACAGCTACAATAAAAAAAAAATTATTATGCATATACATATGTGTGTATGTGTGTGCGCACACACACACACACACACACAAGTGTGTATGTTGATTTTCTTCCGACTCACTCCTGGTTGAGAGGAAAGATGAAAGAACTAAACATTGAGAATGCAGAAGAAAATACCTATTTTCTGAAGAGAATAGGGCAAATGTGGGACGTCTCGACAATATTCCAGATTCAGCATCACGTAGTTTCAAGTTGTCCACGGGAAGCATATATTTCTTCTCTTTCTCCTACAAAGGAATTAAGGGAGAATGTCCCAAGCAAGAAAGACATTTTTTCGAGCAGAAGCAATAAGAAGAGATGGAGGAGGAGCAAACAAAGAATTTGAAAGAATAAAAATGCTTAAGAGAATTCTGAAACACCAAAACACTTGGTCATCTTGTTTCCTATTTCGCTTGGACAGTGCTGAAATTTTTTTTTTTTTTTGACAAAATTTAGAATGAATGCCAGAATTCTCAGAACCCCTAAACAATCAAAATAACTACCAATATATTCTTCAATAAGTTTTATAGAACCAACATTAAACATTACCATTAGTTTGGGATTTTCCCCACTTTTTTTTTTTTAAATCAACAAAAGAAATATTACCCCTGTCCCATAATAGTTGCTACATTTGTATACATGTTTCATACATTAAATGTATTTTGGGACAAGGGTAGGCAAAGAAATATTACCTCTGTCCCATAATAGTTACTACATTTGCAAAGACATTTCATACATTAAATGTAACAACTATTACAAGACAGAGGTAGTACCTTATTTGGTTGAAATTAGTTAAAAATATTAATTTAATTATTCTTAATCATTTTTTAATTTGGCCAAGTTAATTGACTGATGTTGGTACTTGACTGTAACTGTTTAAAGCTTATTTGAATGGAAGTAATGCAAGAAACAGAAGAAAAAAAAGAAATTCTAAATGTTAGCCATTTTTTTTGTATATAATTGTACACAATCATCACTTCTGCATACAGATTAAGCTGTAGCTTTTTATAAATTGAAATATGAAATATTCAAACTTAAATTTCTTGTACCCCATTCCTCAGAGATGTTGTAGTTAAAACTCTCGTTTTCTTTATTCTCAATTATAATCAATTAATGCAAAATCATTACTGGTTGTCTTTTTGAATGATGAGTGCATCTTTAAGTTCATGCCTGCACATAATGTTAAGTTTGATTAAATCTTTGCAAAGATTTCTGATCAGAGATAATCCAAGTGACATTTCATGATCAAAATCAAATATTAAGTCATATTTCAAATCGTTGTCTATTCAAATAGATAGAGATGGTTTCAAACTGTTAACTGTTTTTTTTTTTTTTTTTCATAATCTTATTTTTCAACATTTTTTTTTTTTTATTGAATATCTATGTATTTATTTTTTAAACATCTAAAAGATTTGCATCTGTGGAAGTTCTGTTGGCATGCCAAAAGTGCTCCTCCTCCTCCTGTTTCTTGGTTTACATGAAATTCTAAGAAGGAAAAAAAAAAAAAATCAGAGGCATTCACAGAGAGTTGAAATCCAGTAAAAACCAATCACATGCATAATATTCCTGTCAGAAGTTTTTTTTGTATTGCTGCTGACTAAGAAATAAAGAAACTTTATTACATAAGTAAACAAGTGAAAGCAAATTGAGTATTTCCTTCTTTTATAAAGACTGAAGAAAGAGAAGTGTTGTTTTTATTTAAGATACTTTAAACTATACTAGGCTGTCAAAACATAACACTGTCACTAATTTATAGATTGAATCAAATAAAAGAATATATATATATATATACATATATATATATATATATACACACACACACACACACACACACACACACACACACACTCTTTTTGACTAGTGTTGCTAGTAGTATGCTAGCATTTTTGCTTATTTAAACAGAACACAGTCTCTTATTGTTTAGGTAAGTGTCCATTTTCAAGGTTTTATTTTTTCTTAGTTTAGGTTTCTTTTTCCTGTTTTGATATTTTGTTTTATTTGGTCGCTTTGTGTTGGTTTTACCAATCCTTTGTTTTTTTGGAGTGTGTGTGTGTGTGTGTGTGTGTGTGTGTGTGTGTGTGTGTGTGTGTGTGTGTGTGTATTAAAAAGAAAAGAGAAACCGCAAACGTTTTTGGTTGTAATGTGGATTTTTTTGCGGTTCCTCTTTTCTTTTTAATATACACACTTTTCTCTCGTTGGAACTACTATAACCTATTCCCTCTATATATATATATATATATATATATATATATATATATATATATATATATATATGTATATACACACACACAACTTTTATAGTAACTGCCAAAATTATAAAATGTAAAGTAAAAAGTACTCTATACTATGTAAAGTTTAAATAAGTAGATAAAATATTTCATATTTCCTATAATTTTAATTTTATATACAGCCAGGAGGTGTATGAAATTTAGAAATATAATTGAAGTTCATTTATTTTATCATTTAAAGAAAAAGAACAGAGCTTTTAAGTAGGCTTTAATCAATGCCAGAGTGGTTAAGCAGCTGACTTTACAGAATCTGCTCTCTGATGACAAGCAATATGCTTTCTGCTTTGCCCGGGCTACCTCTGACGTGTTCACACCAATAACTGAATTTGTGTATCAAGCAAACAACAATAATGGAGAAACCCGAGCCGTGGCCCTAGGCATCTCTAAAACATTTGACAGGGTTTGGCTTGTTGGCCCTCTTCGTAAGTTTCAGGGATACAGTATTACAGGGCGATTATTTGACTTAATTCAATAATTCCTGTCAAACTGTGAAATGAAGGTTGTCCTAAACAGGCTCTCCTCTGGCTCCTTTATCACAAACAATGATGTCCCCCAAGGCTCTATCTTGGGGCCTACACTGTTCCTGATCTTCATCAATGACCTTCCCAATGTCATCAGTTCTCAAGTTGGCATCTACATGGACAACACCACTACTTACTCCTGCCTTAATAGTAAATCTAGTATCATTGACAAAAAAATCTGGCTGCTGATCTTAAAAAGGATCTCCAATCTGTGGTAGACTGGGGCAGGAAATGGCTTGTAAACTTTAATGCCTCCAAAACGAAAGAGATCCCTTCCTGCCTCCCATCAGAAGGGCTGATTCCCAACTCCCTGTCAGCACCTCGTCATGCCTGCTTGATCTCATGCTGTCCACTGACATGAAGTAAAACAAATACATTGAATCAATAGCTTCATCTACCACAAGGAAAGTTGGCTCTATGCATTGTGCCAGAAAGGTTTTCTCATCTGAGTCCATGGTTCAAATCTATAAATCAACCATCCGTCCTTGCATGGAATATTGCTGTCATATATGGTCTGGTGCTCCCGCTTTACGTCTCGAGGTCATTGACAAAATCCAGAGATGAATATGAAAGATGATAGATCTTGATCTGGCATCTAGTCTACAATCGCTATCCCACAGACATGCTGTGGCCTCCCTCTGTCTCTTCTACAAATATTTTCATGGTAACTGTTCCGACAAGCTACTTTCACTGGTTCCTGGACTACATAAATTTAAACATGCTTCCAGGCTGGCATCTCAGTCACACCCTTTCACTGTCAAAATGGATAGATGTAACTGACTCTTCTTCACAAACAGCTTATTCTCCTGCACTTCCCGTCTATGAAACTCCCTTCCCCTTACTTGTTTCCCCAATGACTATAATCTTCAAATATTCAAATGTAATGTCAATTGACATCTGACTCCCTGAGTTTGTTCCCCCATCCTTCTCTGTATCCTTTCCTCAAACAAGCCTCTTTACTCTTGTTCTCAATCCTCTGTAACCCCTTGCATGCTAGTGGCACTCCCACCTTGCTTGGGGTGAATTGATTAGGGGAAAAAAAGAAAAAAAAAAGAAATTTAACCAATATTTAATATTTGGTGTTGGCTCATTTTGCTTTTAGAACTGCCTTTATGTGTTTTGCATATTGGAGACCAGAAAATTTTCTGCCGTTCTTCATGAAGTTTGGCTTCTAATTTGAAGAATTATTTTTGTGCACCCTCACTCTTGTACCTAAGCATGACCACAGATGTCCAATGGGATTCAGGTCAGGGGATTGAGGGGGGTGGCCACTTCATGACACTCACTTCTTTCTTTTCAAACCAACCCTTCAAAACTCTGGATGTGTGGCATGGTGTGTTGTCTTGTTGGAAAATTACTCCATCTTGTATGTTATTGTTGAAACTTTTCTCTAATGAAGGTTGATAATATTGGTCTAACATGCTTGTGTAAGTGTTGGAGTTCATTCTACCTTCACATGTGAATAACATTCCTGTCCCGGAAGACGACATGCAGCTCCAAATCATTATGCTCCCACCTCTAAATTTTACAGTTGGGGGGCAACACATTGAGCATCATATGCTTCCCCAACTCTTCAATGAATATAAACAACTTCAGTATTAACAGGTATAATAAAGTCAATTATGCTCAATAAATTAGCTTCAACTAATAAAGGAACTTACTTCAAAATTGTTTTCATCAGATCAGACAACTTTGGCCCAATCCTCAGCCATCCAATTTTCATGCTCTTTTGCAAAAGGAAGGCTCTTTTTCTTATTAACCTCAGACAGCAATTTTTTTTTTCTAGCACTACATCCTTTGAGGCCAGCTTCTGATAACCTTATCACCGCACAAGTGAATATCACTGTTTTTTGCCTCTTGAAATTCAGCAGTCACATTAGAAGAGTTTTTTCCTATGACCTAGAGATATCCTCTTTAGCAATCTGTCTTCTCTTGAGTATATACACCTTTTCCAGCCTTGGCCATCATGATTTTTGAAAGAATTGGTTTCACTATTTCTTTTAATGGTTGTTTATACACCATTTCTTGAGCATTTCACTTTTCTTGCAATTTTGACTTGGGATAACCATTCTTTTAGTTTCAGGAATGTTTTTCTTCAGAGACATTTTCAACAATGCGAACCACTTATAAATTGATACTAAACTTGTTACTAAAAAATTAGAAAAGATTTAGCACTACAGATTAAATTTCATGTAACACTGATTATCAGGCTGAGAGGGTCTGGACAAATCTACTGAAGTATCTACCAAGTATCATATTTATATCCTACAAAATGTTAATTGTAAACTCCAAATTTAAAATTTGAAATACAATGGAGTCAGTTAAGAATGGGATAATGTTTAAATATTCAGAATTAGTTAAAGGTATAATTTAAAAAAAAAAAAAAATATTTGTTATAAATTTAAATTTTATAAAAAGTATCAAAAATAAACACAGCAAATTCACTTACATATTATTTAGGAAATACATACACTTAAATGATCATAATATTCAAACTTAGCAATTATGTATTTTAAATTCCTTCGTTAAATTATATATTCAACTGATTTTATATTATCAAATCCCAGCAAATATCTATTTTATAGTAAAATTGTGACTATATTTAATTATCCTATATTTATAAATTTTTAAAAAATTTACCTTAATATAAATGAACTGATAATTTTAATTTAAATTATATGTATATATTGTATATTTTACTTTACCTTATTCTACTTTTAAACTGTAATTGCAAAATTTTATTCTATGCTAAATGCATAACAATGCTTAAATGTTGAAAGGCTACAATTATAAATCTGTAGTTATTCCATTTTAAATTTTTGTCATTACAAATCTTATTTTTTGAAAATATTTATGGAAATGAACTTGGTAAACATTACTAACCATGATATTTTTAAATATATTGGATATATTTTAATTAATGTAATATTCATTGGAAATTATTGATTTTCATATAAAATACCGAAAAAATTAACATTTATTTATAAAATATCTTTAAAGCAATATGCATGTTAATGAAGTCAACAGAAATATCTGACTGAAGAGCAGATTTTTAACTTTCTATTTTGAGTAGATGTTTTCTTTTTTTGTTTCTGTCAGTAAAATTAATGTCTACCAGCTTAGAAATTGAAAGTCTTACTAAAGAAAATGTGCTGCAAGAGAGAAGGTGAACCTGTATTCTCTAGGCTATTAGACATCAATTTCACTTTTTTAACTAAAATAAAAAACTGTACACCTATTAATACTAACTTTCAACCTGCTCTGTAAATATTGGCTCTGAATGTTCAACCCAGCACACACACATATATATATATATATATATATATATATATATATATATATATATATATATATTCGGCCAGAATATATGATGACATTATTGCAAATAATGCAAGAAATCATGCAAGTATCACTATTTGCATGACTTCCTTTGACAGCTGATATTTACAAGGCAGACTTGAGTGTGTTGAATGCTATAAAGGTAAATATAACATTTACAGTAATGAACAAAGACAGGTTAATAAATTCATTAATTGCTTTAACATTAATTAATCATTAACATTTAATTATTTGCTTTAACAGATTTTTTAATTAAAGATTCATTAATTGCTTTAATATTTAATTAATCATTAACATTTAATTGCTTTAACAGATTTTTTTTTAAATTGCAAATCTCATGTTTCACATTATATAAAAGTATATTGTGTTATATGGTGATATACTGAAAAATGAAGGGTGATTCATATTTAAGTCTATTTTTTATAATCTTGAAAGCCTTGTCTAAAACTTTAAGACATACATCTTTTCTATATAAACTATCTTTGATCATCATGAAATGTGCAAAAAGAAAAATATTTTTCATTTGCACAATCAGCATTTTCATTCTTTATATTTATGAGGCTTCTTTTCCGTCATTAATTTGTTTGTTATATTCAGAGAAATGTCTGCTTTACAAAGTAAATAATCACCTAGAAATTTCCATTAGTAAGAAAAGAAGGATGGAGCAAAAGTAAATTTCAATGAACCAAAGTCATTTTTGCTGTCCATTGAGTAGACAAGGAAATATTTACAACTGAATTTGTTTCTTGTTTTTTATCAAACATTTAAAAAAAAATGCTGGATATCTTCAAAAAGCACTTCCAAGTGAAATAAAAGAAAACATACAAAACCCAACAGCAGCAGCAGCATCAATCATAAAACATCTTGAATTGTAATTTAAATTATCTTTTAATAAGAAGCATTAACTACTATAAAAAAAAGAAAAAAAAAACCTAATATGGTAAAAGATTTTATATTACAAAATGGCATTTTTAACACAAGAAAATTTTTTTGCTCCAAGCTTTCCTTTAAAACATCATAGAAACATTTCATATTACCAAATAAGACCAATATGATATTTTTAAATATTAAAGAAATTTTATAAAAACAGAAACAATTTACTAATTTGTGAAAGTTCTACAGGCAATCACTTAATTATGAACCTCAAAATTAATAAGATTTCTCTTGGAATGTACATTTTTAATTTTTTTTTTTTTTTAATGTTTATTTTATGGTGGAATTTGATATGATAGTTAAAAAACAAAAAAAAAATAATTAACTTTTTTTTTTCTTAATTGCTTAGCAACAAAGTAAAATTCAAATTTGTCAGGGTCGGGGGAAAGGTCAGGACTACTTTGCTGCCAAACAGTGGGAAAAGGAATTATCATTGGGAGAAAAGCTTGAAAATGCATTCAAAAAACAGCCGCACTGAATTGCAGGCAATTTTCACAAGCAGAAAGTTAGGAAGGTCAAAAAGTGAAAAGATAAAACAGGGCAAACAAATCATAAAAGGAAAAACAAAAAGAAAATAAAAGAAATATATTTGCAGAGTGTATTGAGGTTGAAACCAAAGAAAACCAGAAAAATGTGAGGTGGATAATTTTTTTTAAACAATGTAAGTAAATTAATTATTTCTAAAAAATACCACTTCCCCCAACCAAAACAAAAGCGCATAGTAATAAATGTGAAATGAAAACATTCATACATCTTTTGCAACTTCACAAATATTTACACAGGAGGAGAGTGTATTATTATACTTCAAATGACAAGACATTCAAAATGTTTCCGTTTTTGTCTTTTTAATTGACATTTTTTTCCTGTTTTGAATGGGATGATCATTATACTTCAGCTGTCTTATTACAGACATATTAACAAGTCAGTAGATCCGAAGTTGGGAATTTAAAAAAAAAAAAAAAAAAAAAAAAAAAAATCACATCTACACAATTTAGATTTAAGCACATACCAATAAGTTAAATCTAAAAGAAACATACTTTGGATATTATTTTTATTATTTGCAGTCAAACTTGTCATTATTTTTCTTATTATTTCACAAGACAAACACAAGATGAGGACATTAGTCAGAGTGAAGAAAATGAAAAATAATGATAACTTCTCATTCCAGAAATTTACACAGAAATTACTTGAAAAAGTAAAATTATTTCACTTTATCAAATAATTATAGGAAAATTAAAAATGTGTTTTTAAAAGCACTTACAACTCTTTATTGTACACTTTGAATCATCTAAAAGGTAATAACCGTATTTAGAAAAAGAATATTAATGATTTACATAAACAAGGGAGACAACAGTTTCAATAAGAGTTGTTTCCCCTGAAAATGCATTGTATGCTGTTTGTTAATTATATAAAAGGATCACGAGGATACATTTTTAAAATGAAAGACTTTTTTTTTATCATTATTTATATATATATATATATATATATATATATATATATATATATATATATTTCAGAAAGTAATGAATCTTTCATATTAATTAAGAATAAGATTACTTTTTAAATCAACAAATGAAACTAATTTATGACAATGTACAGAATGTATTTCATTTACAAAATATGAGATTTCTCTTGTTTTATGAGATAAAATACTAAAATGAAACCAGTTTACATATATATATATATATATATATAAGAATCTTGCTTTGTTTTTTGTTGTTTTGTTTTTTTGTTTTTTTCCTTAGGAAATGTCTGCATAAAAAAAAACAACAAAAATTACCTGCTCCAAAAATGTGAAAAAAAATTGCAAAGCAACATTTGAACATGAATCCAAATGGGAGTGGAGTGTGTATAAAACAAAATGCTTTTCAAATTTAAAAAAAAATGATATATTTTAGAACTTGTTTATAATATATATTTTTAAATGTTAAATACACTTTAAGATCTCAATAACATTTTTCTTAAGTTGTATGAATAAATCCAGACCAGACAGATGTTCACTGGTAGCTGTTGCCACTTTTATGGGAATACACTTGAAAAAGGCATAAACTTAATCATCTGTGCATTATCTTGTTACTAGTCATACTGATATTGATCAGGTCACCAAAGGAGTAGAGTTTGGAGGAAATTCAAACTTTGAATTATTACCGGCTCCAGCAATATAAATGACCAATGCAAATAAAACATAAAAGATAATGAAAGTGAGAAAGAGAAACATTTTCAGAATATTGATCTCATTGAAAATAAAAACACCATGATTTTTCAGAAGCCATCAAATAACAAAACACAGAATAGCAGAGAGATAGTGTTGTTAATCAGATGTTTGTGAATAATTTCTGATAGAAAAGAAAAAAAAATGAAAGAGGCACTTGAGTAAAAAGAAAGTAATTGAAAAATAAATATTAACATTTATAGTTCCTTGTAATAATAATAAAAAAATATCATTTAATACTATTTGAAAGAAATTAGCAAAAAATGTGTCATATGAAAGTCATTAAGATTTAAATTTGAATATAAAATAAAATGAAACCGTAAAAGTTCAACACAGTGAAGATTAATATTACTGTTGAAATTCATCAAATGGCAAATCTGTGAGATTTGATATTTGTGGTACAAATATTGAATTTTGGGATACAGTAATGTGTTTTGATCTAAACATTATTGACAAAGAAACGATATGACCGATGAAAACGTTTACACTTACAAATAGAAAACATGTTTTTGAGAAGGAGTTGTTATTGCATGTCTTTCAATTCCTACTGGCACACTCATCTTGGACGTTTTAACCATTTCATCTCATGTACTCTCTAGCCTTCTTCAGGCCTCTGTTGTAGCTTAACTTCAATTCCTACCATCCATATAGTGTCAAGAAAAATTTTAGGTCATACTTATAAGAAGTGGTTCATTCACATACTAACAGAAAGTGATCAGCATTAGAAACACCTTTCAAAGAACAAGCATGACATCAGCTTATGCAAATAAGAATATAAGAGTTGAGGATAATTTTTTTTAAATCTGCATTGGCCTACCATACATAAAGGATACATTTGAAAAAATTCAAAGGATGTGTGGCCTATACAACATAAGGATGATATTCAAAAAGGGTTCAACCCTTCAGAGACATTTCACCCAAACCAAACGCTGCATATATTTTATCCCATGCAGTTGTAGCAATGAATGAATTAGATAAACCAGCTGCTCTCTAAAAGTAAGGATGGAGGACAATTGAAAGGTTCAGGAAGAGACATTGAAATAATAAATAAAATCATATAATGGAGGGAGAAAGGATGGTGATCCATTCTTGTAGAATGAAGTCAATATAAGAGAGATAAGACAACTGAAAGAATCAGTACATATGTTAAGCACTGATAACACCTGTTCAGCACTGAGATGAGTCTGATTAAGAAATACAAGGACACTTATAAATTCCACCAGCATATTAGGATTAAGGCTCCCAAATTACACTACTGAATGATACAAGTATGTAGCTTAATGATTTTTTTAAAGTTAATACTTTACTCACTTAAATGCTGAAAAGTCACAAGCTCTAATGCAGTGGTCAGCAAACTTTTCTTTTACAGAGGCCCAGATAAGTGAACATGGGCCAAATAAGCATTTTGTTCAATACCCTGAATACACATAAAATTCAGAGACAACAAACATATTTACCAAAAAGTTATCAAAGAAAGTGTTATTAGCAATAAAATAGTTAAATTTGAAACACTGAAAAGGAGAGAAATTTATTCTTTCTTTGAGTTCACAGATTTTCCTTATTACTGTCAGATGCAAAAATCAGATTGGCCAAATTTTGGCATTTTTACTTACATTTATTTTAATTTTTTCTACATAGTAAGTTTAACTACAATCTATTGATAATTCCATATAAATAATTATATTTTAGCTCATTTTTGGCAAAATATGGTGGCAGGGTGGATGAGATGTCATCACAAGCTGGATCTGGTCCACGGTTCATAGCTTGGTGACCCCCGCTCTAACTGAACAGATGAAATGGACATGCAACGCAAAGCTGAATAAGACTGGTGTGTATTAACTGATAGGAGTTATCTCCCTTAAGTATGTAATGCAGAATAAGAACAATCTACACCCATATGTTGAATAAAGGGTTCCGTTAAGAATTCTAAGAAAGTTACTGAGTTCAACAGACACATGAAGAAGGCTGGGGTGTACAATGGCTGAAACATTGTGAGTATAACAACCCAAAATTATACTTATTGGAATGGAAAGGCATATGATGGTATTTTATTTCATAAAAATGTTTATTTTATTAAAGACATGTAAAATGAATTTGAAATTATTTCATCATTTCTTTGTCGTTCATTTTTTTCTCATCCTATTAATTTGGTTTTACTGAGTATAAAGCCTTTTTGTTTTTTTGTGTGGGGGGGGGGTGTCTTTACAGCAGTTTTGAAGATATTGTAATTCCCCAAATGTCCAGAGAACTATAACTTTCACATTTTATTTGATCAATAAAAGATTTTTGTGTTCTCTTAATTTCTGATTGACAACATCTCACATCAGATTCAATCATGAACTGGTTAATGTTTTGAAGTGGCTTGCAGGTGGAATTATTCATAGTTGGGGGGTTGGAGTGTTTCATTTTGTAGTCAATTTGTACAAACAACTGAGAATCTGTTTTTACTAATTATAGAAAAAATTATGAAACAGCCACATCTTTTAATGGTTGTAGTCATTTTTTTAATGTTTTGATATTATTTTTATTTTAACTAAAAGGACTAGGAAAACTGCAGCAGAAACATGGTCTATCAACACCTAGAGGCCAAAATGGACAATAATTGATGAAAAAATGATAATCAAACCAAACAAAATAAACCAAAGTTAAGAGCGATGTACATTTGTAATATTCTCATGGGGCAAGGCTCTTGACATTACTCATTAGCCTCAAAATCAATAGAAAAAGAGATGAGCTTTTTCTTTCTTTTTTTAGTCAATGTATTTTAAGAAAAAGAAAAAATATTTTCAAATAAACACTTCTTCCATCATAAATTGTTGAGGGCGGGGAGAGAATTTATAAAAACTGAGAATAATCAAAATGGAAATTTATTTAAAAAATAATGGAGAATTAAAAAATAATGATGAAAAATGTAATTTAAAATTTCTATTGCAAAAAATACAACTTAATGGCATTTTTTTTTTTTTTTTTAAATAGCAGCCTTGATAGATTTTTTTGTTAGTTGCTGTAATTAATTATAAAACAAAAACAGAAAAAGTTTCATTACTTTTTGTCAGTTTTATTGAGAAACATGAGTTTAATTGCCTATTTCTCTCTCTGCCATGTTCTTTCGGGACATGAGTGATAATGTTTATCCACACTGTCCTGTCTTTCGCTGCTCTCAGAAATATTCAATCAGTTAAGTGCCATACATGATACATGCTAGGGTGACCATGTATCATTCGTTTCATAACTGATTAGGCAAATTTTCCCACAGTGGGCTGCTGTTTCTTTCTGCGGCCGTCTGGTTGCCTGCCAAGACTATAGGACCTGGTCTGTCTTGCTTATTCAACCAATAGCAGAGAGGAGAAGAAGTGGATTCATACTTTTTCAAAGGGTATATACTCGTAGGTGAATGTAACAAACCCAACTGGAATTCAAACTCATCTCTCCGATTTCTCATTTCAAGCCGTTATCACGCTGCACATCATTCAGTAATATTACAAGAGTTATTTCCCCTGACACATCTGCTTCTCCCTCTACAACTTCATTAACAAGTACACACAGTTTAAGCTTTTCATGCAATTCATCTTTCAAAAGAAAGAGTTTTTAATACATTACTTGCAGAGTTGATTTGTTTCAATTTTGTTTAACAGCATGCCAACTCTGATGGGCCATTTTACACCAACCAGGTGACTAAAAATTTATTTCGGTTGAGCTCTCTGGGGAGGAAGTGTGGGTTTGTAAACAGTGACTATTACGGCTCATGATGCAAGACTCTTTGGTAAATCGAATCGAGTTCTCTCTGTCACTGTGTGTTTATCTAAAAATAAATATGCTTAAATTCTCCTTCATCCCTGCCATGCGTTAACGGCTTAGCGGTAGAATCCCCGACTGACACTAATTCAGTTGGGTTTCGATCCTAGCTAGAGACAAATGGACGTCTAGCCACACTGATGAGCTGTGATACAGCGAAACAGTCTGTCTGTGGATGACTATATATATATATATATATATATATATATATATATATATATATACACACACACACACACATGCTTTTCTCTACAATTTATTTTAAATAGATTGTTTAATCTGTCAATTTGAACCATTTAAATCAGTCCTTATATACTCATACAAACAATTTTTAAAGTAATTTAAAAATTCCTATTTCTTTAGAAACCTTATTATCTGGCCAGGGGCCACCATCTTTGAACAATCTTTTTTATATTTGTGACCTTGTAGTATTTGCTGTGTTTAAGCTGATAGCTTTTACATTCAATCAGATGTGCTTAACCGTTAATCTATGATTGCAATGGGTACATCGAGATACATCTTCCACTCTTAGCAGATGTACACAAGTTAGTCTTGTATGTCCAATATGAACTCTAGTTAGCACAGTATCCTCTCTTTACCCTTTTAGTAGTTTTGTGTTTTCCTCTCCAACATTTGGTTGGTGTTTGTAAAGTTTGTTTTCTGGGAATGCGTTTCATATTGCTTACCAATTACTTTTTCTTTTTTTTTGCTTACAGTCATTAATTTTCTTTTTAAAAACTGTATAGGGAATTTTTATATTAGTTATTTCCATTATACAGGTATCTGTTTTTCTTTGCTAGTTCATCTACTTTCTCATTACCCTTTATGCTAACATGGCCTGGTATCCATGTTAAAACACCAGATTTTTGTAACTTCACCAAGTAAATCATGCTGAAGATTTATCTCCAGCATGATTTATCCACAGAGATGCAGAATGGCCTTCTGAAGACATTTTCTTCACCTTATTTTCAAGATTGCATTATTATCATCTTTCAAAGTCTTTTGTTGTATCTTAATGATAATTACACTATAATTCCAATAGAATGATTTCTATTATTTTTTTTTTTTAATTTTAAGCACTGTTGCCAAATGTTTATATATTATTCCATCTTACAACCTAATAAAACCATTTAATATGTTCAGACTGCACTTTGACCAGGAAGTCATTAAATACAAAATAAAATTGATTACATGAACGTCATTTAAAATTTCTTCACCTGTGAGTTTCAAGGGAGACAACTGATATTAAATTTTGATTACAATTTTGATTATTATTAAAGAAGCTCAATTCATATTTGGAACATTGATGGGTCATACTTTAGAAGAGTTCACACAAGTCAAGCATGAAAATTTGGTATTTTACGAATTTATTTTCGGTTGAATACAAGGGAAAATAAATTCGTAAAAGGCCAAATTTTGAATAAAATGTAGTCAGAAGTTAGGAAATTAATCAGATAATTGATTTTCCACAAATATCCCTCCTCAAAAAGTAAAAATAAAATAGAAAATAAAGCAGATGATTTTTTTTTTCTATCAAATTTTGTGTATAGAATTGTAAAGTTATTGCTAAATTATCAACAAGTCTAATTGCTTTCGAATGTTTTCAATTCAAATTATGAAAATTTAAAATAGAAAATTATTCTCAAATGAGTGGAATTTGCTATTAGCAACAATAATAAGTGAAAAAAATTCTTAAACGTCTGCTGAATGAACAAAATAATTTTCACAACAGATCCACTTCCTTAGAAAGGCTACAATTCCACAAACAATACACACCAAAAATTGAGAGAAAAAAAAAGAGAAAGAAAAAAAAAAGAATAAAATGAATGAAATGTAAGAATGATTTCATATGACACTAATTATTATAACTGTTAGTCATATTACAATGAACAGGTTTTGCTTTTAGATACTGAAGATTTTACAAATAATAAATATACTGCCTCTGGACTTGAAACTACATAAAAAGGCCTAAGTTCCAAGGCTGAACCATGTTAACTGTGTCTTTTGATTAAAGTGAACATGGTCCATTTGCAGCTAGAGTGCCTTTACCACAACAGTCAGTATATTTACTTACAAGTAAAATTTGTAGTAAGAATTAGAATTTTCAGAAAATGAAGATGAGGTCAGGGCGAGGATTTATAAAGAAATGTAAGAAGGGAAAGAATAAAAGAAAAACAATTGAAGCAGTGATAAAAGGGCGTAAATTCAACAATAAATAAATGATTAAATGTTAAGAAAAGAAGAAACCAGCAAAAATGGTGATAGAAAAATAATTCTGAAGAATTATGACATTAAATGTGCAAAAAGGACAAAAAAATTAATAAAAAATATATGTAAATGATTCAGAGTTGAAAATAAAAAAAAAAAAACTGGTAGCAAAAAAAAAAAAAAAAAAAAAAAAATGCTGAAAAGTTCTGTCAAACCCACTTCTTAAAAAAAGAACATTTCAATGACTAAACATCAGAATACTGACTTTTTGACAAGTGGGTTGAACCAAGAAAATTTCATCACCCCAACATATTTCAGATTAACTGTTTGAAAATTCAATTAACAAGTGAAGTAATAAAACAAAGCATTCAATATTTTAAAATCAATTTCAGTTTTTAGCTTTTTTTTTTTTTGTCTTTTAAATTTTCCCTTTTATACAAATTAAGTTTATTTCTCTATTCCTTGAGAGCCTTGAACTTAAGATTTTTCCCAAATTGATGAAAATATATCAAAGCTTGATACGAAAAATAAGCAATATATTTAAACGCCGTTACAGAAAATATACTGAAACAATACACAACTTGATGGGGATAACCACCAACCCCCTTGAGTGTGGACTGATTTTTTTTTTAATATTTTATCAACCGATGGTGAGTTATTTAAAGGAGAGACATTTTGGATTGTAGGAGGTTGCAGTACTCAGTATTCCTAAGCAATACCTCCATTTAAGTACCGATTAGGTCCTTTTAGTGTGTGATTAGGAACAATCAATAAACAATTCAATAGAAAAATATGTTATATCCTATATTTACTTTATAAAAAACAAAACAAAAAGCTCTTAATTTAATTTTCAGGTTCCTTAAATATAAAGGCCAAGAATTTGTCTGCCAAGAAAGAAAAGTGAAAATATTTTCTTGCGTTTTGGATCAAATCTAAATTTTACAATTTAGACATGTTCAGAAATGTATTTAACATGTAACATTATCACTTTACTTGGGGGTGGGGCCTCTTACTCTGTAACACTCAACCTCGAGTGGCTCTTGAGCCTTATACAGAATGAACATCATTGTAAAAAATATGTTTCTAAGTTTATTATTATTTACAATGAACAAAATAATGTTTGCCTAAAGAATGGAATAAATCTAAGTACTTGAAAATAATATTTAATGAGTTGATTTTGTTAACATATTTTATTTTTATTTTGGTAATTAAATACAATTCTCTCCAAGTTTCAGGGGTAGTTTCACCCTTATTTGGACTAGATAACTTAGCAATACATGTGACAAGATGACTCATTTTGACAGGTTCAATAATTAGAGAACTTGTCTTGCAACAGTGTTATTCTTTTGCAAATTACAAAAGATGTTATGAAAATTTGGATATTTACTTTGGTGATATGAAAACTATTGAATGCATAACTGTGCTTTATGTGTAGGTCCAGGTTTTAAATTATTTCATAAGATTTTAAAATATTATAACCTATTTCTGTATATATTACATTTATTAGATGTTCTCTCATACATTTGTTGATTTGTATGAAAATAAAAATGATTTAATCATGCGATTAAATTTTTTTTTAGTTTTAGCAATCTTTTATAAGAAAAAAACCTGACATAGGAATTACACTATTAAAATGTATTTGGTAGGGAACAGGTTAAATTTTTTTCTTTCTTTCTTTTAATAAATATCTGTTTATACATTCTAGAATTTTAATTAGATGCAAAAGTTTAGAAATCATTTAGCAACAGAAAACTTTTTTTAAAGATAAATATTGGAAAATATCTATTTTATAGAGATTGGAATATTGTAGAAACAGGAAAAGTTGAAAATGATAAGGAATTAGTTTGTTGGTCATGGGAAGGAAAATCAAAAATCAAAACAAAAAGGAAGAAAAAAAACTAAGCAAACAACTGACCTCTTCATCTTTATACCAAGAGAATGTTTCCGCGGTGAGGACAAACCAGAAATCTTTCGATCCACCTTTCATGAAACTGATATTGTGGAGAGTCAACCAGCCCCGGCGTATGACCTAAAAGAGAGGGGAGAAAAAACGAAATGAATGTAAAATATTGTGGTGAAACACCAAAATTTAATATATTGCAATCAAAAATTATGATACATGTTCTCTTGCACAAAACTGTTTACATGGTTGCGTAAGGGAAGACTGCACCCTCTTTCTTCATAGACAAAATATTGCAAGCTTGTCATTACTATCACTCCATGACAAATCTTCAGATGAGCTACATTTTTTAGTTCTATAAATTTAGAACTGTACAGCTAAGGTATCATGTCACTTCCACAGACTCAAACCACCCACATTTCCTCAGTGTTCCAAATAGAAACTTGTTTACCCTTGAAATAACATTTTGTAAGAGATATCATTGTTTGATTGACACAATCAAGAGACTCATGATATATAGATCATGTTTAAATGGGATGCACAGACTTCCTTAGGGATAGGTACCCAACCAGGGGTCCATGGATTCACAAAGCTAAATCAAATCAGTTGGTAATTTTGAGTGATATGAATTGTGAATGAGAGAAAGTTGGGGAAGTTCAGGTAGGCAAGATTTTGCATATATACCAGCCATTTGTGTTTATTAAGTACAACTTTTAAAAAAGCAAAATTTACATGTAATTTCTCAAATGTGAGGCAATCAGCAACCTGTCACTAAATAAAAAATAAAAAATATTCTCACTTTTCTTGAAAAGTTTAGCTGCCCTGGGCAATTTTTCTCTTCTCTGACATTGTTGACATTTTCCTTTTATTTTTTGTTTCAATTATGCAATTGAGAAAAAAAAACATAGGGATTGAACTTACAGGTTTCCAGGTAATAAAATTTAATACTTTGTTTGATTAACCTGTCTCCCCTGCTGGTTCAAATGAGTTCAGCCCAAGTACATCAATTTAAACTAGCTGTTGCTTTTTGCTAGAAGGAGTAGACTTCAATTTGCCTGGTGAATTTTTGTCAGAGTAATTCAGGACTGAACAGACTTTCTGCTGTCTGGATAATATCCCTAAAATAATTTGGAATTGGTGAATGATCCAAAACATTGAGGATGTCGGTTGTTTCTTTGATGATGCACTGGGATGGTCTGTCAGTGCCAAAAATTCTCTGCACAACATCAAGTGATTTATTCTTGACTAGCTTGTGTTTATTGGAATTCAGAGAGAATATTAACTTCTCATTTTTGTAACAACCGTCATTAGAATCGAGTGTAAATAATGCTTAGATTTACATGAGTTTGGTATTACATTCATTATTACACCATTTAAGAAAAAGAAAAAAAAAGTTAATTTCCTTGATCATATCAAATTATTGTATAAATATCAAAATTACAATTCAAATCCCTCAAGTATGGACCTAATAAAGAAAGAATTAAAATGTAATTTAACTGCTTTAATATGAAAAACAAGAAATAATGTAATTACTTGATTTCCTAGTTTCCTTTTGCTGGTATTTTCTGATTTCTGTTGTGCACTGGAAAAATAAAAAGGATAGATTTATAAATCCAAAATTTGAAAAGCAATGTCAACAAACAATCCAGGACCCGTTAATACAGGTTTCAACAAAATACAAGAATAAATTCAATTATCTCATTTGACAAATGAAACTATTTTTTTATTATTGTAATGTCTCTTCAGAAGGTGGTGATCATGGCTCTTCACAGACTCTTTGTGAACTGCCATCCATTCTTGAGAAAAATAGTGGAGTGGTTTCTCCAAGGTTCTAAATTTCCTTCTCTTAGATTGGTTGTCACCCAAAGCTAAGGAGCCCAATTTATCCTGCCATTTAACCTACAGCTGAGGGAATGAGAGAGAGAGAGAGACTGAATTCCTTTCCAAAGATTCTTTGTGCAAAAATGAATGCAACCTGGTCTGCCAAATGCACTTTCTGTGCCATTATCCATTATACTATCTGCAGGTCTTTTTAAGTTTACCAGAGACACAGAAAAAAATCTTATATTTATAAAATATTTTTTAAAGTCTAAAGAACCTCAGATGTATAAATTAAAAAAGAAACAAAGTCTGAAGCATTTCTGAAATGCATCTGAACCTTACCTCATTTATTAACATTAAAACGTGTGTTGCATGTGAAACTCAAAAAGATATTTCAAAGTAACAAGAAAAACTAGAAATAGTTTTAATTGGCATAGAGCAAAATAAAATTCTGAAAATAAATATCACAATATTTCAAATGATACACATTAGAAGTACAAGAGTTGAACAGACAGAATAATGAGAATGCATCAAAATAAAAACTTAACAAATGTCAGACAATGTTATTTTTTGGACAATTCACACATTATTTTCTCTTCTTGATCTATGCTGAAATCAATTGAAAAAGATGTCTTGATCATCTCTAAAACTAGCCCTGTAATATATGAATTTAAATGTCAATATCGAACTGAGTACAAAGGTAGGACCCCTCAACTACTAGAGAGCATGTCCCAGCATCTATCAGAAAGGGTTGACAAGATAATTTGCATCAGTGTGCTATTGCACTGGGGTCTACAATTGCATAACACCTTATAACAAATCGAGACTGCGTATCAACCTTTCTGTTTTGCGCAAACTGCATTCAAACTATAATTTAAAAGTCCCTGTAATTATCTTAATTAAATCAAAAACAATGTTCCTTATGCAAGCAGTTGTTGTGACTGAATGTAATTTATTTATAAAAATATAACCAATATATTATTAATGTGGGTTTACTTTTTTTCAGGTTTCCTTTTTAGTTGGTCATAGACAAAAATGAATGTGGAATGATAACTGGTTAACTCATTCTGTGTTTTTTGTTGTCTTTTTTCTTATTTTCATAATACCAACTTCTGAAATTGTGGGTTTTTCCCCCCCCATTTTTGTCTCTTTTAATCATATTAGTCTTTATTGCTTTTTTAAAATGTTGTCCCTCTAATAAAATCTTGAAGCCAATTAATTTCTCTTCATAATTAAAAGTTTATTTCTCAACATTAATTGCAATACATTTTACCATAAGGTTCCATCCACCTTATCCTTGTTTATATGAAGAAAGTTTCCGGTTGATTTTTGACCAAATAGGGTGAAGTAACTTTAAATTCAGCATCAAATGTTTGACTGAATAGGGCAAAGCAGCTTTATGATCAGCATGAAATGAGAAATGTTGACCTTTCAGCAACTCTTTCAATTTCAGGAACAACCAGAAGTCAGATGGTGCTAAATCAGGGCTGCACAGATGTTCAATTGAATTTCACATTTCTTACAGCAATGTGGGTTTTTCATACAAAACTGGTTTCCTTTCAAACTTCAATCTCTGCATGTATCATTCGAATCCCCACAGAGTTTCATTACTTTCATACGTCTGTGAATTTTAATTGGTGTGCTACTTTCAATTTACCAAAAATGTTTATCGATGATTAATACTTTATATCTAAGTTGGACACTGTAGTCATGACTGATACTTTTAATGGTGTATCAACTCTGTCAGTTCATAGTACAAGACTAATGAATACTATTACCTAACTGTTACAAAAGACTGACACTTCTTGTTCTATTTGTTGTGTCCCTTCTGAACATAAGTGACCCTGTCATTTGTAGCCTTTGCTCCCGTTCTCACAAAACTGTACAATAAATGCTTTGCTGTTTCTTGATTTCCTACTTGTTGCAAATCTTCATCTGTTGTGCCAATTTTTTAAGAACTCAAGTGAACCATTTGATCCTTCCAACTATCATCCTATTAGCTTTCTACTTCTTTTTGGTATACTACTAGGGGCCCTAGGAGGCACGGTGGAGTAATGGATAGCGGCTCAGATTGAGGAATCGGAGAATGGAGTTCAAATTCCAGTCAAATCCATTACCTTCACTTACGTGCTAATACCCTTGGAAAAGGTATGAATCCTCCTCTTCTCCCCCCAGCTATGAGTAAATAGCAGGACAGACCAGGTTCTATAGCCTTGGATGGCAACTGGTCTACCGCAGAAAGAAATGGCAACCTACTGCAGGAAAAAATCTGCCTCGTCAGTCATGTATCGAAACGTACATACCTGCCTAAGCATGTATCACACATGGCACATAACTGACTGACTAGAGGCCCTAATCAACACTGAATTGGTTAAGCATCTCACATCACATCTTTCAGACAAGTAATATGGGTTTTTGTTTCTCTGAGTCAACTGTTGACATATTAACTATTATTGCTGAAAGAATCTATCAAGCTTTAGATAGGAATGGTGAAGCTTGGACTGTTGTTTCAGACATCTCAAAAAGCATTTGATAGGGTTTAGCATACCAGTCTTCTTCACAAGTTGAAAGGTTATGATGCATCTGGATGAATTTTTGAACTGATTCAGTCTTTCTTATCAAATCACGAAATGAAACATCCATTCTTCTTGATCATTTTGTACTAAAGCAGGCTTCCCCCAAAACCTTATTCTTGGTCCTACACTGCTCTTAATTTTCATCAATGACCTTCTTGGTGGTATCAGCTCTCAACTTGGTATCTATACTGATGACACAACCATTTACTCCTGTCTTGATAGTAAGTCTGATCAGTTTGATAAAGTCAAATTGGCCGCTGATCTCAAAATTGATTTACAATCTGTTGTTAACTGGAACAAAGCTTGTTAATTTTTACACCTCCAAAACAAAGTTGCCCTCTATTAATCATATCTGAGAGGATCCCTTTCCATTTTCCATCATCATGGCTGATGCTAAGCTACAGGAGAGTAACTCATTGCACACCTTGACATGAAGTGAAAAGACTATATATAGGTCTGCTACTAAAAAAGCTTGCTGTGTCATACTAGACAATTTTTTTTCTTCTTCAGAATCTCTCACATACCATTTGTCCATGCTTTGAATATTGCTACCACATATGGTCCGGTGCTCCTGCAATATATTTAGAGGTTCTTGATAAAATCCAAAGAAGAATCAGCAATATTATTGGTCCCAACCTGGAGTGTTGGCTTCAGTTACTTTCCCATCAACATGAAGTTGCTTCCCTGTGCCTTTTCCATTAATACTTTCATGGTAATTGATCATATGAGCTCTTTGCTATGGTACCTAGACTTTGTGAATTTAAGACAATACTAGATTAGCAACAAGGTTTCATCAATTTACAGCTGAATTGGCTAAGATGTAACAATTTCTTTTTTTGCTCCATGCTTTCCAGCCGACATTCAAAAATTTAAATGTAATATCAATCATTATCTACTGTCTTTTTAATTACTCTTCTATTGTTCTCACTGTTTAATTATGTTTCTGTTTTCTAATTCTTTCACACTCAGTAACCCCTTGTATCTTAGTGTCTTTACTGCCTTGCATGGAGTGAATTTGATAAAAAAAAATTTACGCAAGCTTGTTAGGGAGGTCAAGCACTGCCTTTCTCTGTTCCTATTGCCTTCACTGTCCTGTCGGTGTCAAATTTTCCAAGCCCTCTTTCCTCATGTGCCCTAGAAATTTTAACAGTCTCTTTCTGATCTTACGTATAAGTATCTTCTTTATTTCCATTTTCTTTAAAACTTCATTGTTGTTTACATGTTCAGTCCAGTCTTCTTGCTATCATCCTGCAGAATCATATTTCTATGGTATTTAAAGCCACTTTTATCATCTGTGATAAGATTGCCCAGCATTCATTACCATATAAAAGGACTGTTATTACATAACAGCTTAGTACTCTTGGTTTCTAATAAAAAAAATTTCCTGTTTCTTAATACTTTGCTTAATTTTGTTATACCAATGCACCTTTCAATTTTGACATTGTAGTTTCCATCCTCTGTTAAAACACTTCCTGGAAATTTACATTTTTGTACTTAGTTTAATTTTGGTATCCAATTTGTAATTTGCATGTTGGGCTGATTTTTTTTTTTTGTACTGAATCATACATTGTCTTCTTACAATTGATAGTTAGTCCTTTCTTCTCACTTTCCTTTACTACTTTCACTGTTTGTTCTTAACAATAACACTAAGGATGACTAAAATTTTATATACTACAGAATACAATTTCAAATGTTTTTTCACTGATATTAGTAGTCTTTATGTATGTAGTGTGTCTTATTTTACCTTGCAAATCCAATGAAGTCTTCATGGTTTGTATTCATATAGGATAGTTGGATATCAACCAGCAGAAGTAAAGTGTCCTTTGCCTTTTGGTCCCGTTCACGGATGATCGAATTGACAATTCTCTCAGTTTCTTCCCGGAGTCGGGGATACCGAGCCATCTGAAAGCGGAATTAAAATATTTTATCAAAATTCACAATATTTTATTTTTAAAAATAGCAGCTTTTCCATTTCTAAGATTAGATAAAATTTCAGAAAAAATAAAAAATAATAAAAATAAATTGTGTCAATCTATTGTTTTCTGCTTGCTTTAACTTTTCGAATTTGCAATATAGTGACGCTGGATAAAACAACATTAAGTTGTTGATAGATAAAAAGATCTGACAGGCATTTTTTAAAATTGAGACAAAAATTTTGACAATTTGTTGCTTTAAAGAGCTTTAACAAATAACAAAAGCTCTTCTATCCAACAGCAACAAAAAAGGGTAGTGCATGCAAGTAGAAGGGAAAATAATGGTATAACCAAGAAGTTAACTTTCCATACTAGCTTAAATAAAAGGTTTGGAAGGATAACTCCCATGAATACTAGCAAGAGCTATAACATGCAATGGACTTGAGAAGTCTAATTTTCTAGATGATTATTTTAAGAAAAAGATTTTATAAATTTCGGCTGACAGTAATGTTGTATGGAAGCGGCTAATTTCATCGTTACCATTAGCATTAAAACAAAATCATCAATGAATTCACAGGTTGTAATTTAACTCGAGGCAAAGTCAATTTATTCAAGAAGAGTCTAGTGAAAATATATTTTAATCTTTTTATAGTGTAAATTTTTATATAAAAGTACTGAAAGTTTTATATAGATAGATACAAACAAATATAGAATATGAGTTGAAAATATGGATTAAATCTAACAGAATAATTAAATAAGGAACAAGTAGGAAAATCTTTATAATTTGACATGTTTAGCTATTTATTTAGCTTCATCAGAAATTTTGGGGAGTGGAATGATTTCAGGTTTTAAATTCTATTTTAAATTGTCGTCATTGGTTGTGTAGATGTCAGTGTATATTGGTATTAGAGTTTATTAAAAACTGATAAACAAACACTAATGTCAATATATATGCAACATTGATACAACCAATGTAAACAAAACGTAAAATTTAAAAACTGAAAACTCCAAATCATTCCACTCCACAAATTTCTGATGAAGCTAAATAACCAAACATGTCAAATTTATAAAGATTCCCTACTTATTCCTTATTTTATCTTGTAAACATTATATACTAATTTTTTTTTAACTTGAACAATCTATATTTTACATACTTATTAAAATATAATATTCAAGAAGAAATCTATTTTCCTTTGTTCACAATTCTGCCTCATGTAAATTTTAAAAATAATAAACAAATAGTGGGTCAACTGAATGATAGTTAACATATTTACAGACACACAAATAAATAAAATAAAATTTGTAAACAAAGTGACCTGGTTATGTTTTGTACTGTCATTTGAGAAAGGTAGAGATAAAGGTGTTATATCAATCAGAGAAGATATATTCATGATGAAGCATTTTTTTAATTTGTCAAATAGTTAAACAGCAATCACTTACTTTCTCTGCGCATTTCCTCACAACACTAGTTAGCTCAGTAACCACCAAATCAACACATTTAAGGGATGGCTCCCGCAATTTTTCAATTTGTTTTTTCACAATTGTTTCAAAAGCCATGTCTGGAGTGAACAAACCAGTTCTGAAAAATAAAAATATGAAAAGCTTTTAAATCTATGGTAGCTAACACAAATTTATCTAAGCATTTACTGCAGCCATTTTAACCAATATTCTCCTGGTGTCGGTTTAAAATAATGCTTATTTTTAATATATTGTAACTATTTTCCTTAAATGTTTTATTTTGGCTGATTTCACATAAAAACATGGAAAATTTTGAACATATTTCACTGACACTTTCAAAAAAAAAAATATTATAGTTCATAATTATTAAGATATATGGAAAAAAGTGTCAAATTGACAATAGGAGGATATAGGTTAAATTTAACACATCCTAAAAACTCAGTTAATTGTACTAGAACAATTCTATTTGAATCATGAAACCATTGATAAACACAACAATTACTTTTTGTACAAGTTACATATAAAGTCTAAATAATGTTGCTATATGGTCACTTTCAAATGTTCGAAGCCCAACCCCTCCTGCTCCCACAAATCTGACATTTGGTCATTAAAATGATGATTCTGGGAAGCAAGTTGAGCTGATAACTTTTCAGCACTCCCTCATATTTCTTCAGTTTCTATTTTGAAATTACAGATTCTAGTCTTTGACACAAAACCTAATCAGCTTTTCTTCTTCAGCAACAAATGGCATCTGAATATGAAAAACATTTCCATGAATTTACACTTGCAGTTTTTTTTAATTAGCACCAACTAACATTAGCTGAAATTGGTCATTATTAGGAAATTGTCAAGTTTGAACTGAATTTCATGCTTAAAATATAATCTTAACAAGAGTTAGAAATTATAGTTACTTTAATTCCATGTTTAAAATTTAAGAAAAGTGAAATTTTCTTTTTAAGTTGCATAAAAAATATGAGCTTTGCTATATACTAAAAACTTCTATTTGTTGTTGTTGTTATGGCTAACAAGATTTTTTCTTTTGATAAACTTCAAGGGCTCTTTGGAATATTTGCTCTTATTAAATGTTCATACTTGGCTGCTGGCAAATGTTATTTGATATGACTATATATGCTAATGTTTCTGTTTTTGTGTTTTCTATTGTGATCCCATTCTTTGTATAGTAACTTCACTGGCGGTGGGGAATAAGAGGTAGTGCTAATATCACCAGTTAATATCTGTCATAGATAATAGAAAGTTTTCATAGAAATAGCCGATATTGGCGTATGGCAACAGATATCATCAAGAGAGCAACAGTGACCACTATAGCATTGTATTCAGCAAAGAATATAAGAGTGAAATCAACCAGTTCTGCAAAAGAAGACTTGAAGAATATGAGAACCAGGGTCTCATCATTCATCACCATTAATGCAAAATCTCAATGAGATTCTTGCATACTTCTTGTCTGTATAACAGACGTGGTCTATGACGTGGGAATATAAATTCAGGCATTACCAATTCTCTAGAGACAGAGTGAAATCATTATACAAAGAATAGACTAACAATAGAAAACATGAAAACAGAAACATCAGCATATATGGCCATATCAAAAAGCATTTGCCAACCCAATATGAACATGAAGGCAAATATTCCAGAGATCTCTTGAACTTTATGAAAAGAAAAACCTAGTTAGCCATAACAACAAACAGAAATTGTCTGCTATTTTTTACAACAATGTGCAATGCCCCGAGATCACTCAAGGTAGAGGGTTACAGAGTAAGAGGCACAGTTTATGCATGTGTGGAAGATAATGGTTAAATCTGGACTTGAACTGGTTTAGATTGTAGTGACTGGGGAAGCATCCTCTTGGGAGTCAGTTCCACAAGGAAGCAGTTTGTTGGGGAAAAGTTGCCTAAGCAGAACTTACATCTCTCCAAGGGGATAGGAAGGGAATGAGGGCACTTCACTATGTCTGTGGAACTAAGGAGTGGTAGTTCAACTGAACACTTCATAAGTCAATGCAGTTCATAGATTTAACCAACGACAAATATGGGGAGGTGGAACACCACCCATACTGCAATAAGATTGTAGTGGCAAACAAAATTAAAAGGTGATAAGGAAGAAAAAGAGAAAACACAAGCATCACTTCTATACTATAAAAAGCCTTAGGAAACTGCTGTCATCTGTTGCCCACTCCTTCACACTCCATAAAACATCTAGTATTGAGAGAAACCAGTATCTAGACAAGTTGTGGAGAGGCCTGTATCTTAACATGCCAAGCTGTTCTGCTGCTAACAGGGAAAACCCGGGCTGGTTTTGATAGATGTCAACATGCAATCCAGGGCTTCCTTTGCATCTGTACTGACAAGTGTCCACCACAAAAATGAGTAAGCACTTATCCACTCAAACAGAATATAATAAGAGGCCAAGTTTAAGGTAGGAGCCCCATATGTATATGCAACTAGAATTCAAGACAGGTGTAGAAGTTTCATTCAAAACACAGCATTGTCAAAAAAAGTTCAATACCATGTTATTGTATTATTCAATATATTAAAAAAATATGAGCTAAGTAAATTCCAAGCATTTATTGTGTTAATATAAAAACAATTTCTACAAAGAGCATAAGGTGAAACAAAGAAAAAAAAAAACCTACCGGATACCGTGAATGTTACGAATAGCATAACTGATCTCTCGACGAAGTTCAGTTTCAACAATTTCCACTTTGACTAATTCAAAAGGGAAACGCTCATGAAAAATTCGGTTGATCTTTGCACCACCAGACAATTCGTTGACGTTGATTTCAGAACCGGTGCCCTCAATATTCTTATCGAAATCCACAGAAAACTGCTGTACCATTCTGCAAGAAACAAAATAATGCCATCAATAAAAGAAATTTATTTTTCTTTTGAAAGTTATCTAAAGTGATGTCTGATTTCTGGGTAGTAATGTTTCTACGCAAAAATGAATTGCATTGTTCTTTTAAATTTAAAACTATAACAATCTAAAATCAAGTTCGACCAGTTTAATATTTTGATGGAATACAGTTTTATGAATTACCTAGAAGTAAACTGTTATACGTAGTCAAAGAATAGCACACAGACAAGAAAAAGTAAAGAAAACAATAAATTTACTAAGTTACAAATGCAAAAACATTTGAGGAATTATGTTCAAAATTTTTGCAACTGTGTTGGTAGGACCCCAGACACCTGCTGTAAATTAATATATAAAAATTTTAAAATACAAAGCATATAAAGGAAGGAATATATTTTTCAAAATTCAACAAATTATAAATTCAATTATGTTCTTTAATCCTTATTTCTTAGGACAACTATTTTATTTTTGGAAGACTTATTTCAACATATCCATAAAAACTGAAAAAAACAAAAAACAAAAAAATACAAACAATTTCCCAAACATTCTATTTTTTAATCATTTCACCCCAAGCAAGGCAGTATGCAGGGGGTTAGAGGGAGTAAAAGTGAGAGAAAAGACTGGGTATAGGGGGAATTGAGGAAAGGATACTTAACTTTATTTCTAAATAAGACAAAAAAAATTTATATCTGATTTTTCTCTATGAATAATAAAAAAGTATGGCCAACTCTGAGGTGAAATTAAGGTTTGTCGAGACTAGAGATATTCACTGGTCCTCTATATTTGCAGAAAATATAGACACAAGACCTGCAAAAGTGGAAGGTTGCCTAGAGTTGGAATAGAAAGCATTTATATTACATACCTTCCCATTCAGGCTAGCATACTTATCTTGGTTGTTATACTTGCAACATTTCAACTGTTGCATCCTCTGTCCTCCTTCGGGCATCTGCCTTACTCAGTAACATTATTAGAATTTCAAGCTGAACCTTTTATTCAATCCACAAGAGGTAAAGTGTTCACAAGATAATCTTGAGGGAATTTCAAACTTAGCCCTTTATTAAATTTTGCTGTTCATGTCTATGGATATCTTGGTAAATTGTTCACTTATTTCTAGTCCTATTTCCACCGAGTCTGAGTATATCCAGACTACCCAGTCTAGGGACAATTAAGTTACCAAATTCAGTAACCAAAAATTTTGACCAATGTTTTTTTCTAACCTTTTTTTTATCTCATAGCACACTTGAACCTATAGTTAAACTTCCGTAATAAACTTATGATGATCAAAAAAAAAAAAAAAAAAAAGAAAACAAAGAGTATACTTTTATGATTTATTTATTAACGCAAACAAAACAATTTATCATAATTTATAATAAAAAGATAATTAAAATTCTTAAAAACATTTATTTTTCTGTTTATTATAATTTGACATTTCATGAAATAGCTTGACTTCTTTTTTTAGAATATCTTCTTTGCATTATCTACTAATTTTTGTTTCTTAATTAAAAACTTGTCCATTTTAATTGAACGCTATGTAATAAAAAAATTAAAAAAACATACATTCAGTACAATCTACACATCTTCATTGCTTCAAGCACAATTCAGTACATGCACAATGAGAGATTGCCAAGTCATTTCCAAAATCATCCAAAGTTGATTTTGGCATAGTGGTGTTCATTGGCGAGTCCTGGTCAAATCAAGCCATCTATTGATATATAGATGTTTATTTATTATAACAATGATATACTTATATAATCAATTTAAAGAGAGGCTTTAATTTTGATATGTACACTTATTATTGTGCTTTGAAATTCTTTCAAAAATAATTTAACATTTTAAAATTTTCACGGCACACCTATACTCCTCTAGACTGTTGTCCATTAGACAATCTTGTAAATAATGAAAACTCATCATCCCAGAAATTTAGACATATCCATGGCAATCTCCAAAATCTCAACCTAAACACAAATGTAACGGATACAGAAGGGGATTTCTCTCCGTGATTTAAATCAAATTCTTTATTAGAATTTGCTAGAACCTCAACTATTAATGCAACTGGCTAATATATTAAGGATGATCAGCAAGTCTGCAAGCTGATTTGTAGGCTATTAGTTAAATTTTGATGTCAAATTTTAACTACTTACATTATTTACATTATTCAGACTGTTATCCTCATCTTAAATGCCATATTCACGTTTCAGCCATTGTGCACTCCAGACTTCTTCAGGTGATTGGAATTTCAAACCGAACCCTTTGTCTACTGGGATAGATTGTTCTAGTTCCATGACTTTTCCGGATGTCTCAGTTATTTCCCTTTAAGTCAACTCTCCAAGTGGAACTATAACAATCTACCCCAGTGTACAAAATAAAGGGTTTGGTTCAAAATTCCAATCACCTGAACAAGGCCAGAACATACAACAGCCAAAATGGTGTGAATATGGTAATGAAGATGAGGATAACAATCTGAATAATATAAATAATGTAAGTAATCATAATACCTTATCTCAGAGATATAGTCAGATATTGAAATTTTAACTGTGCAACGTTTCATCTCCGATTAATATCCCCTAATGAATTATGCATCGACAAAGAATATGTTGAAAGATAAATATTTGTTGCTTAAAATTAATGTTTTTTCTTCATTAGACTATGAACTTGATGTACCTGCATAAATGTTTTTTTTGGAACAGGTGACAAATGATTTTGCTGCAAGACATGTTACAAATCTGATGCAGCAGACGCCCTTGGAACTGGGATGAGAAGTTCATTTGGCACATTCGTCAAACCTTCAGACTATCACTTGTTTTAATCCATGCATCATTACTCACCTGGACAGCAGACTGAACAAGATTCAGAAAAATTCCCCAAAGAATTCCTCAAATCCAAACCAGAATTATTCTTTTATAACAGTGTTATAATTACATCCTGTTGTTATTTGGTCATATAAATGTTATTATTTGGTAAACATTTCAATACACTCTACTAAACTTGGGATGGAATATGCAATTTAGATAAAAGGTAGCATGGAAAATATTTTTATAATTATCTAAATTTCAATGAATCAAAAATCTTGGCAAGAAGCTTAATCAAGAAAATCAACTTCTTGGACAAAATTAACTACAAAACAATTATAAAGACAAAAGAAAGACCAAGCAGAGGACTCACGTGAGCATCGCCTTTGTCTTTCGCCCAGGGTCATCAGGTCTGAAATTTCTATACTCTTCGACTTCTTTCTCCATCGAAAGCAGCTGTGACTGCAATTTGTTGCGTACAGCCGGTAGTGTGTCTCGTATGTGATTGGTCAGTTGTTGGTTGAGAACACGTTGGAGATACGGAGTCCCCATCCGATCTGCCATATGTCTGCAGACAAAATACAGAAAGAAATAAATAAAAAATAAAAAATGCAAGATAATTCTTATTACAGTAAACATTTTTGTAACAGTGCAGGAGATTAAAAAAAAAAAAAATTTAAATAAAAAAATTTAAAACTAAAAAGAAATCTGTCCCTGCAAAACTATCAAATGAAAAAGGGTTCTTATTAGAATCTGTCATGTGTGGCCATCAAAATAACAGTTTTTGTTGCTATTGTCTGAACAAGTAAGGTGGTTTGCTCAAGTGCTAAATCACCTACTCTTCACCATCAACCATTGTAATGTGTTAGAGAAAAGACATTTAATCAAGATTAACACAATTGACTTTGGCTATCTTATGACACAGTAAACTTCATAAGCAGTATTCTATGTGTGTCTGATCTTCAGACAGTGACACATGCTGCAATAAAGTCCAGAAAGAGTCCACAGCAAACAGGTGTCATGCCATGGAGATGGACGGACACGCAC